>OY365808.1:56433529-56454836 GCA_959347315.1 Bimastos eiseni | reverse complement strand
ATACGCGTGACGCATATATGATATACATACATACGTTGGAACTCAACTGCTCAGATTCGCTTCTTCGCTTCTCCGTATTTTGTGGCTAATTTCGTGGATAAAAATCCTGGCCAATAGCCATCACGGTTCTTCTTACACGGGGACCTCACATGCAAGCAAAATATCATAAGGACCTTCGCCCGATCTATTGATCGAAAATGAAGCTCACAAGGAGGGTTTATATTTACTGGCGGCTATTCAGACGCTATGGGCAAATGGATTTGACGGATGACAGAGCACATCGAAGATAATTTGTTCGTACCCGTCGCTGCTAAATTACTGGCACCACGAACTGATGATGATGATGAAGATTATGGCGATGATGATGGTTATGGCTATGGTGAGGATGATGATGATGATGATGATGATGATGATGATGATGATGATGAAGACGACGACGACGACGACGAATGTTCGGATGGCAAGTATCACGATACGATACGATGGAAAGTAGTTCGTCGGACGCTTCGCACATTCAATGCAAACTGCACCAAACGTAACCCAACCCCCCCAAAAAAAATAGTACGCTGCGTTGAAAAATTGATGAAGGCAATACAGAAGAGGCGATTGACCATCGCCTTGTCTCTGCGTTTGTCCGTTTGTCTGTGTGCGTGTAGCCCTCTCTTTGTCTTTGCTTCTTCTGTCCATTCTCAACCGCCCCCTATCGACGTCCGTCTGCCGTGCGTTCCAATTGAACGCCCCGAGCGAAACCCAAGGGAGACTTAAATAATGCGGCATCATTGGGGCTGGTTGACGTCTGTCATCGGAGACAAGAAGCCCAATCAATGGCCTCACAGTAGCCCAATAGAAGCCAAAGACCTGCAGTATTAAGAGTTCAAATATAAATATATATAATCATATATATTGCCATAATGTATGAATATATTATATATTACAAGTCCCTCAAGTGGTTTTTTTCTTTAGTCGTGGCTGTGCTGGGAGCGCTTCTGAGTAGGTTTCTGAAGGAGCGCTATATAAATGCTCAGAATTAATGAATATATATATATATATATATATATATATAACAAATAACATATAACAAATAACACATATCATAACAAATAATCATCCCCTCAACGATATTCATAGACATCCCGAAGTGCTTGGCTATCCACATGAATCCATTCCTCGCAATTATATATATATATATATATATATATATGTGTGTGTGTGTGTGTGTGTGTGTGTGTGTGTGTGTGTGTGTGTGTGTGTGTGTGTGTGTGTGTGTGTGGATAGCCAATGTCTATCTATGAAGACGTCTATGAATATCTTTGAGGGGATGACTATTTGTTACGACCCTTCCGTATGACAATG
Source organism: Bimastos eiseni (assembly GCA_959347315.1). NCBI lineage: Eukaryota > Metazoa > Annelida > Clitellata > Crassiclitellata > Lumbricidae > Bimastos > Bimastos eiseni. The sequence goes on along the minus strand of OY365808.1, from coordinate 56,453,483 downwards.
ATGTGTTGATGCATGACATTTGTCTTTGAATGTGCACGCCATCATGCATGAATTCAGCATAGAAACACAATTTTGGCCTTTATGCATGACATGACGTTGACCCTACTGCGTGACACAGCACTGACCTCAATGCATGACATTACTATTCACTATATGACAACCACCTGCAAAACATCTTGATCCTGGGCGGAACTATTTCTTGCGGAATTACACCGTTATTTAGTTTGAAGAACATCGTTGTTATCAATTCCTCACGCCAGTCATTTGGCGGCGATGGGTACGAAGAAATGGTGTCCACTACCCCTTTGTGTATTAAAGTCAAAGTTATGTTATGTCCTCGTTTATGTTGTCTGTCCATGCAGCGTATAGCCTTCGTCTGCCTTTCTTTCTTTCTCCTTTAAATTGTCCATGTAGTGCATTGTGTGGGATTCGGCCAACTGGTCTTTTTTGTGTAATAGAGTTGTTTATATGCTTAATGAACGTCTCACAAACTCGTTTCCTATTTTCTTATTTTCTGCAGTCCTAAAACCCAGCGTTCTTCCATAGCCAAATTATTTCTGCCGCAAGAATTATATCTTCCGCCTTAACTGTTTTTATAAATTTCAAAGAACGAATACCATGAGGAAGATCAATCGAATTACCAGCGAACGAGGTGACTCAGGTAACTCGAGAGGGAGAGCTATTCAAACAGTCGTTCAAAGGTTTAAAGTGCAGACAGTTCAATTATTATCGCTAGTTCTATTTGATGGACGCTGTTAAGGTTTTACGGATGAACTGCGAGCAATTAACCTACATCTGTTGCGATGTTCGTAACAAATTGGCGATGTCTTCTGGAGCTACTTAAAGGACGCAGCGGTCATGTAATTTGTGGGAATTGGCGTTCCATAATCCCACAGCGAATGTTGTGAAGTGGAACGAAGAGATGGATGGAACATAAGGTAGCAATATTATGAAGAATAGGTCGACGGACGGACTTATTATGTCTGCGGTACAACGGCGTTGAATTTCCAATTATAGCCATGTGCCGTATACGCTTGCTCTGCGTGGAACTATGAGTACGGCGACTTATATTTCAGAGTCTCTGTGGTTTTCTCTCCGTCTCCCTCTATCTCTCTGTCTCCCTCTATCTGTTTCTCTCTCTCTGTTTCTTTCTCTGTCTTTCTGTCTCTGTCTCTCTCTCTCTCTCTCTGCACTGCCTATCTCTTCTTCTGTATCTCTGTTTGGGTCTCTCTGCCTCTCACATGCACTCTATCACTCAATGAGTAGGTTTTCTTGACGCTATATGAGTCGATTGAATGACTGACTGAATGAATGAATTAATGAATAACTTTAATGCAGAATGTTTATACCAATCACTCAATCACTTGACTGTTTCTACGTCTGTTTGTATGTATGTCTTTCTGTCTGCGTCTCTCTGTCTCTCTCTGTCTCTGTCTGTCTGTCTGTCTGTCTGTCTGTCTGTCTGTCTCTCTCTCTCTCTCTCTCTCTCTGTATGTCTCGTTTATGACGTTCCGTGCTATTTGGAATAGGAGAGCGATGAGAGCACACAAGTTCCTAAAGAGCCTTGAGTTCCGCTGTCGCGTGTTCCGTTAGAGATATCTAAGTGGATCAGAATCGCACATACACACACACACACAAACAAATATATGCACATAAAATTAATGAAACACACGCACACACAGACACAAACCAACACAACCATACAACGCCGTGTACGTTCTCATATGAAGGATGCGCATCGTCGCGAAGCATGCAAACTCACGCAAACTCACACACAGACAATGACAGATACTAAGACAGACGCACGTATTTGAGCTATACAATTGTACGTGTATTTCTATAGTATGCATGTACCAACACAAACGCAAACTAACACACATACAAACGTATAGACACACATAGAAACACACAGACGCACGCATACAACTACAGATCTCATGTATCGTTCCACTCTTGCACTCGACGACAATAGTGAACCAGCATCTCGTATTTCATCCCTCATCCAAGCCTCTATACCTCGAACATCCTCTGAAGCCGCCCTCACCACCTCCACCACCAGCAGCTGTGGCCCGTTGACTCCGTGAAGTGGGGGGGGGAGGTGTGCCCTTTCGTTTCCCCACCCGATTCGTCTGTAACCCTTGAGCGGTTCTCGTATTTGGTGAATTGGCGGTGAAAGGAAGGAAGATGTGATGATGTTGAATGGGAGAGTACAGTTGAGCGACCCGCTCATAAGACCAACTTAACCTTTGTTCACGGCATGTATACTTTCATCCTACTATACGATCAATAAGAAACGTATCATCTGCTCAACACGAAATGTACATATATATACATATACAATATATATACATATACAATATATATACATATACAATATATATACATATACAATATATATACATATACAATATATATACATATACAATATATATACATATACAATATATATACATATACAATATATATACATATACAATATAAATACATATACAATATATATATATACAATATATATACATATACAATATATACACATATACAATATATATACATATACAATATATATACATATACAATATATACACATATACAATATATATACATATACAATATATATACATATACAATATATATACATATACAATATATATACATATACAATATATACACATATACAATATATATACATATACAATATATATACATATACAATATATATACATATACAATATATATACATATACAATATATATACATATACAATATATATACATATACAATATAAATACATATACAATATATATATATACAATATATATACATATACAATATATACACATATACAATATATATACATATACAATATATATACATATACAATATATATACATATACAATATATATACATATACAATATATACACATATACAATATATATACATATACAATATATATACATATACAATATATATACATATACAATATATACACATATACAATATATATACATATACAATATATATACATATACAATATATATACATATACAATATATATACATATACAATATATATACATATACAATATATATACATATACAATATATATACATATACAATATATATACATATACAATATGTATACATATACAATATATATACATATACAATATATATATATATATATATAAGTTGATTTGGTATATGCAAATGTGGACGCGTATATGCATATTATGAACCAACGCATATACACACATACGTGCAGACACGCAAACAAGCATTTAAACACACATACAAGCACATATGCACAAACACACAAATATACATATAAGCACACACAAGCAGACACACATATATAAGCACACATACAAGAACATGTAAAAACAGACAGACATACGTATACACTGTTTGGGACAAAAGCTTATACAGAGACTTGAATCTGTTAACAAAGTGATCGATTGAGCCATATATTGAAGAACATACAAAGAATTCGTATTATACAGACATACAGATAGAAGGATTTTGAGCATAGAGAAGGAAAATGCTACAAAATGACCGAACTATTACTGCTGAACAATTCTAAAGCGATTCATGCAAATAATCGACAAATGTTTAATGTTTAGTAATAAGTTTCAATAAGTTTATGAAATGATGTTATTATTTAGAGTTGCGGTTCAAACTTCCAATCTAAAGTCTGAGTCATCTAAAGTCTGAGTCATCTAAAGTCTGAGTCATCTAAAGTCTGAGTCATCTAAAGTCTGAGTCATCTAAAGTCTGAGTCATCTACAGTCTGAGTCATCTAAAGTCTGAGTTGCCTTTTCTTATTCAAGCTTTCTATGCTGTGCAATGCATATAAAATCTATCAAAGCATATTATTATAATTCTCTGGAAAATAGTTCTATAGATCTGTTGTCCATCGCTGCCGTAAATGTTTGTTGAGAAGGCTTCGCTAGCGAGACACTTTCCTTAAGGTCTAAGTTTAAAGCCCAAGGTTTGAGAGACGTGGTCTAATCAATACCTGCCGTCTGCTAGCTGCCAATCAGATCTCCCCAAAGCATCACATCCTCCTGGGGTACAATCTTAACCAAATGGACCGCTGTGGTCAGAAGAATCCCGATATTCGTTTCGAGATTGCTGGACTATCTGCTGCCAGTTATTAAATACTAACCAATGTTGTACTTTGTACTATGGCGCTATAAGATTAATCATGTAGATGTGAACATTTGTCTGTTGTTGAAACAAATAAATGATTGACTGATTGATTGATTAATTGATTGAGTGAGCGATTGACAAACAAAGAGTCAGAGATACGAACACAGACAAACAGAGACAGCAATACAGACACGCATAGATAGGCACAGACAGTCAACCGGACATACACCGACACTTATATAGCGCTTTCTTTAATTTATCTTATGCTCTCCAAAACGCTACTGCAAACACGCATGCTCAAATCGCACTTGATAAACGTGTGTGTGTGAGATATAATAAGCGGGCGCTATATAAATGACATCTTGTGTGCAATAATTTCTTGGGAAGCTTACATGACGACAACACGCCGACGCATGCGCTGTGAGTGGCTCCCAATCTGTCGATAGGTGGCTCTCTGTCAAACAATTTTGCCTCTCAAGTAATCCATCATTCGTGGTCGGAGAGTAAGAGTGACTGAGAGAGAGTTACACAGGCAGACAGACGGAGACAAAGACAGAGAAAGTGGCAGACAGAGAAAGACAGACTGAGAGAAACAGGCATACAGACAGGACAAACTGAGAGAGATAGTGAGACACAAAGAGAGAGAGAGAGACAGACAGACAGACAGACAGACAGAGACAGACAGACAGAGAAAAAAAGAAAGAAAAGGTGACTGAGAGCGAGAGAGAGAGAGAGAGAGAGAGAGAAAAGAGAGTGAGAGAGATACAATGCCAGAGACAGAGATAGAAATGCGCAGAGACTTAGAGACTAAGGGCAACGCACAAAAGAAGAGACACGGCCAGGCGACTATATATACAGATACAAATAGAGACATAAAGAAGGAGGCAGGCAGACAGACAGAGACTGAGAGAGCGGAGCAGACGAGAGAGAGACAGACAGACAGAGACAGACAGACAGAGACAGACAGACAGAGACAAAAAGGGAGAGAGAGAAAGAGACAGGAAGAGAGAGACAGACAGACAGACAGAAAGCCTCCGCCAGATTTGCGACTTGACTCAGTCCAGACCGTGGGAAAATAAGTTCCGCCAAGAAGAGAAAAAAGCAACCTCCCACTCCTCCGTCCCTCCTTCCGCAGCCAATCCCTCTCCTTTCCCCTACCCGCACTTCCTCCCTCAGCACCCTCTTCTCCCGACGATGGGCCGATGATATCTATCCGGTCTTATCGCCCACAGGTTTTCCTTCTGACAGCTGGCGCTCGCAGCAGAGGGAGATTAGGTCTACGGAGGAATATGGGAAAATGGAAGGATGGGGGTCGGTCGTAGATCGTGCTCCCTGGAAAGAAGAGGGAGAGGCGGAGAGGGAGGGAGGCAGGGCCGTTTGTTACAAACACGAGGGGCGGATAATTTCACTCGCAGCTGGCGCCCCTTGGGGCAACACGGGGTGCTGAAAGGGTGAAGAAGCAAAGGGTGGGAACGAGAGGATAAGCATCTGTCTGTCTCGCTGTATGGTCGTGTCTCGATGTCTGTCTTGGTATGCGTGTATAGCAAAGGGAGAGGAGGAGGGGTGGTGGAACGCTGAATGGAAGGGCGAGTGGGAAGGAAGAGGAAGGAGGTCAAAGGTTGGATGAGGCGCCGAATGCCGCAGTAATTGGCGGTTCTTCATCTAAACAGGAAACCTCGTTTCGACGCCTTTGTACTCTTCGTTATTGTGAATGAACGAAGCCAGCGTCTGTCTGTGTGTCTCTCTATCTTTCTATCGTCTGTGATGTCCATGTGTCTGTCCGTCCGTCCGTCTGTCTGTCTGTGTGCCATACAGGCAGACAGACGAACAAGCACACGCAGAGACAGACACACGGTGTCTGCCTATGTTTGCCTGCCTGTTTGCCTGTCTGGTTTTGTTTTTGCCTGTCCGTCAGTGTCTGTCTGCGTCTGTTTGTATCGTCATTGTGCCAATGTGTATCTGTCCGTCTGTGTGGCCGTCTGTGTCTGTGTATCTTCCTGTGCGTCTGTCTCTCCGTCTGTCTGTGTCTGTCCGTCTGTGTGTCTGTCCGTCTGCTTGTGTCTATCTATCTCCTCTAGCGGTGAAGCCAGGCTTTATGTCTGCGAGACCATAAAGTCTCTGTCGAAGAGTCGTGGAAATGAATGGAAGGCGAGTCCGTCATTCAAAGAATGGTTTCGGATCTGGATTAGACTCGACTTCAAATTAGTTTTCACTCGCACGCCTACGTTGAGCGCTGAAAGAATTTATATAGCGCTAACGGAGATTTCATTTACCAATTCGACTATCTCTGTAATCTTCGCATGGCCTACGGACTGCACGTACTGTATTCCCTAAAGCCGTAATTAAATAAATTTAATTAATTAACAAAGCGATTCTTGATAATCTTGTGTTCATAAGATCTTATTTACGATCTCCATTTAGCAGATAGCGTTAAGAGGTGACCGCACACTTCATACAATACAATAATAGTACAATACAACTGTAATTTGATAATGCGTTCCTTAAAGAATGTTCAGAAGCGCACGTTGAAGCCAGGCAACCTTTAAGAGTCATGGGCAAACTTGAAGATTCGTAAGCGACCATTAGATTCTGATAGATCAATTTGCCAAATCATCAAAATGAAACTGACTGTAAACCAGTAACGATGCCATCAGTAATTACAATTAACAATTGAATCAATTGTTGAATCGATGGGGATTTGGGGGTTGAGAGTGTCCAGCCCCCGTTTCATTCTTCAAACCCACCAGTTAAATAGAATTAATTCTAAGAATTACTCTGGAGTGTTGGCTCAAGCAAAACCCCCGATCGATCAGCGTTTAGTGCATCCACACCTACAGTTACCCTCTACAATTTACCCAGTAGACCGGTTTCAGGTTTCTTAATAATTCTAGTCGGGATTTTTCGGCATGCGAAAATTTTCACACACCCCCTTCATATTTGACAATTCAAACCGTGAATTAAGTTCTTGCCGGTGAAATGTTTATTGCATCGTACTGAAAACCGGATGGTGAGTTGTTTGTTACAAGCATTTAGGCCCCGAAAGTCATGGATGACCAAAGGCTTCTTCAGTCGTGTGAGGGTACATTTAAAATATATGAAGTGACTTACGAATAGCAGCAAGGCCGATTGGTTAGAGCGGTCGGCCTGTAACGCGAAGTGTACGGTTCGGTCCTCGTCCGAGAAGTCACTGTGTCAAGACCTTGAGCAAGTCCTTCGCACACAATTGCTCTGCAGTACAACTGCAATTGCAACGTCGAGGCGTGTGTGCACTTCTAAACTAATTGTAGAAGGGCGATATCAAATTACAGTTGTACTGTATTATAAAATTAACTATATCGAAATAAGTTTAAACAGCCTATGAAAACCGAGTTTGATCCACGTGTGTCTCCGCATAATTTCGCTCTGCAACTGCATGTGAATATCGAGATCAGCCAACTAGCTCCACGATCACGCTGAGCTCCTTCGTATATGCTCAATGTCCCTAAACCCAGCAACATATTCTGTACAGAGTCGAACCCGCATCCTTCGCTTTACACCGCCTGCCCTCTTCCCACTAGACCACCTCAACCCCCGAATCCCGATACAGTCCCCCTCCCCATCTCCCATCGTTTAGTCGGGCACCGTTCTCGAGACAATGATGCCGTGCTTGAAATAGATTAAGACGGATGAGACACAGGTTGACGAAAGGTTTAGCGATCCCTTTCACTATTAGTGACTGATTGATCCCTCTGGGCTGCGGTCTAATGAGCCCGGGCCCGGATGAGACATCAGAGGTGTGCGCAGATGGACAAACGCCGGCGACTGACGATTATAGTGCGCCCCATCGGTTGCGGACTGATTGCCTTGAAGGGTGAGGGCGGTGGTTTTCGCCCCAAACCCACCACCCTATACCGTGTTTCTGTACAATGTGCAGTCTGAATGTGAGAGTGTGTGATTAGGTGTATGTGTGCGTGTGTGATTAGATATGTGTGTCGGTGTGTTTTATTGTGCAGTAGTACACGTGTGTGCGCAAATGTCTGTGCGCGCGTGTTTGTATGAGTGTGGGTGTCTGTCTGTGATTATGTGTGCATGTATGTCTGTGTATGTATGTCTGTATATGTGTGTATACATGTGTATGTATCATAATGTATATTATGAACTTGTGTACGACACATGTGATGTAAACTTGTGTATAATTTTAATTGTAATTATAATTGAACATTGGAAAAGCGCCACTTTGGCGATTCAAAAACGCTTCCCATCTAAGTCGTTCTTGGGTAAATTCTTCGCCATCCATTTTTCGCCGCATCAAATACACGTAAATGGAAGCGGGATTGATGAAAAGAAATATGCCTAAAAGGAAGTGGGATTGATGGCGAAAAATTGATGGCGGAAAATGTGTCGGTCACCATCTAAGTAAGTCCTATCACGAACGGAGAAATTGAACACTAGTCGTTTCTGAAACAGAGGAAGAGAAACACGGATGAGAATAAGCCGCAATTCCATGCGGAAGGTATTTCCAACTATAGAGCGACCTACATGTATAGGTAAGGATTCTGGATTGAGGTTTGCCTGTGCACTTGCGGTAACACCCAGTATTAGATGTACTCTGTTTACAGGTGTTGGCGGACATTTCGGATATATATATATCCTTTCTGCACTGGCAGGGTTTTGAACCTCTGAACTCTCGACTGACAGCACACAGTTCTAATCCATACACTATCGAGCAACATGTGTACGGGTATGAATGTATATTCGTATGTGAATCGATGATTAGATAGATACTACATGGAACTATAAATAGGAGAAGATTGATTTGTTGAGGGTGTTTTTTTTACAATAATCAGTCGATCAAAGACGGAAGAAGGAAGGGAGTGAGGGAGGGAAAAAGAGACTGACGAAGGGACTCGTGTGGTCATCCCTGACCCCTCACCACCGTCATCTCCCACCCTCACCGCCACAAAGCGTTTCGAAAATAATTCATTTCTGACACGCCAACGTCGATGAGTTCGAAGTCGGTTTAATCGAGATGGCGTGGAAGCGAATGGCACGAACTGCGACGGGGCTTTGAAGCGAGGGAAGAGAAAGAGACATACACTCAGACATACATCAATGTACAGGTAGACATACACTCAGGCATACATTAGAATACAAGTAGACATACATTCAGGCAGACATCAACATAAGGTAGACATACACTCAGGCATATGTCAGTGTACAGGTGGACATAAGGAAGGACAGGGAGGAGTAGCCATAGTAGGACGGAAGGGTCGTTTATAGTAAGGTATGGTAGGGTACGAAATGCCATGGTATGGTGGGGGTAATCTTTGCAATCCCCATTCTGTCCTAGCAAGAGCAACCGGGCAACGGAGCAAGTTGACAACGAACAACGGGAAACTGGTCAACTGGACAACCGGACAACCACTCCCTGAATCACTGATGGATGCACAGATCGACAACGGGTTTTCAACATGGATATAATTATGTCCAATGGTTGTTTAGACGCGAGTCAGGCATAGCCTACAAGCAATAGGCAATCGAAACATATCGACACATACGCACACATACACAGATACCCTCATATAAGACGACACATACAGAATTTTTCCACACATGTCTCTCTCTCTCTCTCTCTCTCTCTCTCTCTCTCTCTTGCTCTGTCTCTGTCTGTCTGTATCTCTCTCTCCCCTATCTTTCTCTTTCTCTCTCTCTCTCTCTCTCTTTCATTATCTTTCTCACTCTGTCTCACTGTCTCTCTGTCTCTCATTCTGTCTGTCTGTCTGTCTGTATCTCTCTCTCCCTATCTCTCTCTCTCTCTCAGTCTCGTTCTCTCTCTCTCTCTGTCTGTTTTTGTCTCTGTCTGTCTGTCTGTCTGTCTCTCTCTAAAGCTATACACGCACACATGTACACACATACACAGAGGAACACGGACCCACATAAGTATACATACACAGAGTAATGCATAAGCACATTCACAGTCTCACACAAACAGACATAAAGTGTCCGCGAACACACGTCCATAAGCTGCGAGCATATAGAAATCCGATAGAAAGGTCTGTAGGGACGTGTCGATCTATGGGCTCAGCGTGCCCCTCGTGCCCTGCGAGGGAGGGACGTCACAAGGGACATACCGTCCTCCCTCCAGCAGATGACAAACCGCCCCACTGTCCAGCCCCTCTGGGGCCAATGCCGCCGGACGCGACTCGGCCCCTTGACCCCGGACCGGGGGGCAAATTGGCGCCCTGGTACAGTCATCGATTTCTAGTCGGCTCGGGGTCAGGCGGGGTCGGGCTGCCGATCGATGAAGCGTATTAGGGTGGGTGGGTAGGGAGGGGTGTTGACCCCGGGTCAAGCGCACGATTTGCTAGTCGAATGCGGCGCTGAAAGATAAGGCACCGTTGAAAGGATGGGGAAGAGACGCGGACGGTTGCGGAAGATGGAGAAGGTTGGGATGCGATGCACGAGTGACCGATTCCAAGGATGGAGAACTATCTAGATGTGCACCTAGCGATGTATACATCTGTCTATCTGTCTATCAGTGTATGAATTCATCGGCCTTATGTATATCGGTATATCAGCGCTCGTGAATAAACTGGTGCCCAGGGCTTTGCTTTCAAGTGGCGCATTAGAAGTTTGGAGATTACGATTTCGAATATTTGTTGTATGTCTGCCTGCCTTTCTATGTCCTTAAGTATCTGTGTGTCTGTCTATGTCTCTATGTAACTTTGCTTCTATGGATATGTCTGTCTGTCTGTGTCTGTGTCTATGTCTGTCTGTGTCCGTGTCTCTCTTTGTCCATATATATATATATATATATATATATATATATTTCTGTTTGCGATGGGAACTAAATAAAATGTAGTTTGTCTTAGTGACATTCAACGAGAGCTTATTTCATTTGAACCAGTCACTAACATACTCTAGTTCATGATTAACTACTTTTCGTAGTATTGGTTTTATTGGAAGCAAAGATATTTGTGTCGTCAGCAGAGAGCAAAAATTGAAGTATGGAAGTATAAAAGTTAGGCAGATCATTGATGAAAATTAAAATATATTTATGTATATATATACTATATATATATATATATATACTATATATATATATATACTATATATATATATATATATACTATATATATATATATATATGATGCTTTGTCTGTCTTACTGGCTGTCATTCAATCTATTTATCCATAGCAATCAACCACCCACTCACTCTCTGTTTCTGTAGCTGTCTGTCTCTGTTCTTCTGTGTATCTTTGTCTGTCTCTGTCTCTCTGTCTCTCTGTCTCTCTGTCTCTCTTTTTCTCTGCACGTTTATGTCTATGTTGGTCTCAATCTCTCTGTCTTTATGTCTCTCTCTTTGTCACATTCCCTCTCTTCCTCGTCCTTTTCTCGACATCTCTTTAGTTGTCTTTGATAATTAAAGAATTTACGGCGCTGTTTTTTGGTCATCTCTTGTGTTCCCTTATGCTGCGCCAAGCACCTCTACAACCGATCGGGATTTTATAGCGCCAGAGTGGCTGCCCCTACATCACTCGACCGTACTTAGATTCACCTGCCCTCTAAGTGTCGTCTTACCAAAGAGCCCACACTCAGAAGACAGACAGACAGACAGACAGACAGACAGACAGACGGATAGACGGACAGATAGAGACAGATAGAAGGACGGACACTGAAAGATATAAGAATAATGATAAGGATTCTAATGGCGAACAGACCGGCAGACAGACGAACATACAGACAGGCAGACGGTCAAACAGACAGACGAAGAGGCAGACAGACTGGTTCTTAACTAGAAAGAGGCTCTGCCCATTATGGTGCGAAATTCTTAGCATCTAACAGCTGTCAATCCTGATAGCGTCTTCGTCAATGACCGCCGTGGTGCCATTAAGGGCTTCACTCGCATCGTCCGTACCCGCGTAATCTGACGCACACGGGAGGGACAACACCTGGGATAATAAGCCCCACTGCCCGCCCCTCCATTGCCGCCGAAAAAGCCCAGCTCACCCTGCTCCCTTTCCAGAGACACGGCCCCTGAGATCCGCTGATCTCTTTAGCTACTCGACAAACACAAAGGTAATTAATTGAAGGAAGATTATGTAAACATGGCACGACCAGACACCGAGAGAGAGGCAGACAGTCGAAGGTACAGCCAAGGGCAGGAAGACAGACAAGCAGGGGCACGGGTAGTGACAGGCACGGGAGAACAGAGAGGGAAAAGCACAGGTGAAGCCAAACAGACAGGCAGATACAGACAGCGCTGTGGGCAGACAGACAGACATACAGGCAGAAACGTAGACGGGCAAAGACATGATACCTACAGAAGTGATATTCTGCTCCAAAAATAATTCTTAATTCAGCTTTAATTCTCTTGTATTGTTAAATTTAATTTCTAATTTTACTGCTTCTCATTCCTACTTTAATTCTCATATCATTTTAGTTCATATCTTAGTCTCTCAGATGATCATTAATATCATTTTTTTTAAATATTTTGACGCTACTCTAAGATGTCTTTGCTCGATTTCAGGGACGTTCTCATTTCCAGAGTCTTTTTACCCTATTTTCCTTTACTTGGCCTGCGTAGAGTTTGTCATGGACGGATCGTCGGTTCGTCGGATTCTTTCAACTCTTTTTTCGGTATTTTCCCGTCGACCTACAGAGCTGAAATTTTGCACACATGTCACGCTTGCATGACAATGCAAAGTATCAAATTTCTACGGCGTAACTCAATAATTGAGAGAAAAATTAAAAAATGCACAAAATTAAATATCGTTTACCCACTCGAACGAGTCCTCCTCGACGAGCTCCACTCCGGCAAGTTTACATCATAAATGATCTCTTAATGAAATGGATCGATTGCGCCATCTACCAGATTACCAAAAGTCAATAAAACTGGGTACCGAAAAACCCATGTTTTTACTTTCATTTGTTTTATACGATTTCCCCATCCAACGGTCAATATTCCTAACACGGGAAAAATTATCCACATTGACCCGTGAGAGATTGGAGCTGACAAAAGACTCGTTGAATTGGACGCGATTTTGCCGACATTGGCGATAAGAGCTTTTACTTAGGGATGAACTTGGAATGTCATATTCAAAGTAGACCCACGAGACAACGTGTCTGGATTACGAATGTTTTTACTAACCTTCATCTTAATTTAAAGTCCACGTGAATTAAAATGATTTCAGTGATGAACATAATTCCTAATTTCATTCATTGTGTTATTTCGGCAAATAATCGATGATTTGTTTCCTGATGTCATTTTTGAAGCTAAAATAATTCCTACTAATTTTCTCTAACGAAATCGCTTATTTTTACTTCTAAGTTTGGTTCTCGACAATGAAAATATAACAGATCAACAGACAGACAGGCAGACAGACAGACGTAAACACAAGTACAATCTGGATTACAGATAGATAGGGAAACATAAGTACGGGCAGCAAAACAGACAGACAAATGTATACAAAAGCTGTGTATACATTGAGTAACAGAGACATGTGGAAACTTTGAGAGGCAAGTAGGCAGTGAGAGAGACAACCAGATGAAGACAGGGACAGAGAGGCAAACAAAATAAGACAAGCAGGTGGAGGAGCGTATAGACATGGGAACGGGCAAAGAGGGAGACGTGGAATGATGTCTCCTGTGGCATTAACTGATTCTTCCTCGGTATACTATAGAAGGATGCTTGATCCGTGTCATGGGAAACACTGCATTTCGGACGATAACAGTAGGTATGGATAGAGATGAGGATGGAGAGTTGGAGATACCAATGGAGGTAGTCATGGAGGCGATGATGACGCTGAACACATCGTCCAGATGTTCTACCAGACAATAGCCTCATCGGATGGTGAAGACAGCGCTGCTCACAGCAGAGAAGAAATAAAAGGGAGGAGCAGGAGTAGAAGTAGAAGAAGGAGTGGAAGAGTGGGGGAGAAGAAAGTGGATGAGAATATATTAAGATGATGGAGAGTACCGAGGGCCAGAGGACGTGGATGAGTCCGTCACGCTTGAGTGCAGGAAATGGTTTCGAACCTAAAGCATTGCGACGATGGACGGTTCGTCTCGTACAACGGGTTCAGATTGCTTTGGCTGTTCATGCAAATTATATGCATGCATGTATGCATATGTATGTACTGTATGCAAGTATGTAGGTTGGACATGATAGTTGAATTCATGGTTTTGAAATATATATCTGAATGTTTCGCTCAAAATGTCTCGACCAATCATCATCACTACCACCATCACCATCACTAGGCCTATCATCGCCATCATCATAATTGTCGTCGTTGTCATCGTCATCATGATCATCAGCACATAGTCCAAATCTTATCATCATCACTATCACCATCGCAATCACCATCAATCAATGATCAATCAATCAATTAGTGAAACTTTATATAGCGCCTCTTAGAAAAATCTACTCAGAGGCGCTCCACCACATTTCTATCGACCACATTCACCATCACCATCATCCTTATAACAACCATCATCGTCATTATCTTCTTCTCCACCACCACCACCATCACCTTCATTTTCGATCTTTATGAAGCCAGCGGTTCTCCATATCCATGGCAATTCACGCTGTTGTTTTCCCGATGTTTTCCCACGCAAAAATCAGTCGTACGTCGACCCGAGGCAGTTCATCACGGCCGTAATTTTTCTCGTATTTCTTTCCGTGTTGCTGCCCACATTTCTGACATTGCATTACATCGCAATACATGTATATACAGAAGAGAAGAAGAAAAGTAGAGATAGAAAGAAAACCAGAAAAGAGAAGAAAGAATCCACCGAGCTCTAACACGAGAGTTTGTGGAAAGAAAAAAGTTAGCCAATTCGCGTTCTTTCTCTCAATATTTCTGCAAACTGCTATTATGGTCCTGAGGCGGCAACTGAAGACTTTAATATTTTAGAGACATCAGAGAATTGGGACGAGGGATTTAAAAGAGACAGACAGACAGACAGACAAAGATAGTCAGAGAGATACAGCGATACATAGGATGATAGAGATGAAAAAGAAGAGTTGGAGAGAATGAATAGGAAACAACAGGGTATTTTCCCCATAAGGGGCCATTCACCGAACAAGCGCACAGATGTCCTTCCCAGAAGACGTCAGTTACGCTACATTACGCTTCATAACAGTGTCTTACATCGTAACAAAATACACCAAACTCGATACTTCTCCCTGTCATTAAGCTGGCCTACCTGAGATATTAATGATATTTACATTTCGTCACACAACATCAAATTGCAATTAACATTGCTTCACATAAGACCAGGTACGAATGTCATGGTCTATAAATTGGTTCTACAAATTCACAAAAGGCGTTGTCCCGCCTGTAGGCCTACATATTCTTTTACGTCAATTTCTGCAGACAATGTTCCCTATATAAAATCCGGACCCATTGTACACTTTCAATTGGCGCAATTGTTTCGCTGACGGCGTTCCATACCGCGTCAGCCAATCGCGTCTCTCTCGTCCCTTATGCGCGGGACTATGAGCGATAAAAGAGGTTAGTCTTACGATCGAATAAGAACAATAAAGTCCTGAAAAGCAGTTTTGTTTTACCGTTGACAGATTAATGATTTATGACGGTTCATTTTATGCGGAATTCAGTCATAAAACGGTTGAGCGCATGACAATAGGAACAGGAAATCGGTTTTATTCGGCGTCCGTCGCCCGTGACGCTTTAAACGTCAGCTGCGCAACACAGACGAAAAACTTCGAGGCAACGAAGACGGAGGATGAATAATTATCGATTGATGACTAGCCATGTCATAGTGGCTGATCGGTCAGAGCGGTCGGCCCGTAACGCTCAGTGTGTGCCTAGTGAACGGGTTCAACCCTCGTCCGAGGAGTCACTCTGTAGAGCAAGTCCTTCGCACGCAATTACTCTGCATTACAACTGCAGTTGAGCCGTCGAGGCGTGTGTGCACTTCTGAACTAAACTGTAAGAGGGGCGATATCAAATAACAGTTGTATTGTATGGTATATAATATATAGCGCCGGCTTTTAACTTTTAATTGCACAAGGCATCGGC
This sequence comes from Bimastos eiseni, assembly GCA_959347315.1. Lineage (NCBI taxonomy): Eukaryota > Metazoa > Annelida > Clitellata > Crassiclitellata > Lumbricidae > Bimastos > Bimastos eiseni. The sequence continues at coordinate 56,437,309 of OY365808.1, read as the reverse complement.
CGACGGCGCGTCAAAATCGAGCCGTGATCATGTCGAAACATTGCAAAACATTACATCAAGCAGAATAAGAGACTGAACTAATGACTGGCTTCTCTCCTTCGGCTTCTCGCTCTTTAAAGGCGTTTGCTTGGAGCGCCTCTGGAGAGTCATACTGCGCGAGGCGCCATATAAAACTATGGAAACGAGCGATATGCAGTATATTATATATTATATGCAAAATATAAGTGTTAGTCGAGTCGAAATTGTGCACGCATTTAAACGGATGGGTCGACCATATATATATATATATATATATATATATTTAAATATAAATATATATATATATATGTATATATATATATATGTATATTGATACATGGAGGGACATCGTTGCCTAATCGGCCGAGTAATCGTAGACCGACGGAAGAAGAAGGCTTTGACCAGCAGCGGCAGCAGAACCAGCCTTAGCTGATGGACAGGCGACTGATGGGGACGTCCGTCGGTTGACTGAGTCTAGCAACTGATGCTGCTGCTGCTGATGGTGATCATTGGTCTGATCAACGGGTGCAGAAGATGGATTGACAGATGCATTTCTAACGGGTGGTGTCAACAAATCCTGCATGACTGCATGCATACGGATGTGAGGTTCGACAATGACTAGGATGGTATGGTAATACTTTGAATGGTATGGTTATGGTCAGAATGGCATGGAAATGTTTTTAACAGCACTTTGGACAGGCAGATGAGAGAAGAGAGAGATGTGTGTGACTATTGTCTGTACCTGTGTCCGATGGATAGGTAGCTGAGGTCATTTTACCGAAGACCAATTGACAAAAAAGAACGACAGAGGTCGCCACAAGCGAAGACGCTGGCTTCCTGTTTGAGAGTCTTCTAGGAGTTCTCATAAACCGGAAGTTGTCAGATGACGTCATCCTGACTCGGTTGACTGGATCTTGGCGACTAACACAGTTGATTGATTTTATCAAGGACGATGTCTATCTTCCTTATGTCTCAGGCAGGATCAGCCTCCTGTTGCAATCAATACTGATTGAGTCAATCAGCGACGAAGTTCAATGTGATATCCTTGTTAGTTTTTGATTGCTTCTTTCAATTAAAAGTTTACCTGTTTAGTTTAGTCGAAAATTGACTAATCACTGACAAAATTCACTCTTTTGTCTATGTCGATAATTGACCGCTTCAATCACTGACAAAATTCACTCTTTTGTCTATGTCGATAATCGACCACTTCAATCACTGACAAAATTCATTCTTTGTCTGTCGATAATTGACCGCTTCAATCGCAAATAAACGTTCACAATTCGTCTTAGTCGACAACTTATTGTTTCAATAAGTAACAGAAGTCCCGAAGAACGAGTTGCGAACAGCGGAAGATCGCTTCCGACTCAATTGACAGAATTTCTCCAGTTTTTCTGACTCTTTCGATCGTATACGCCTATTCACCTTGTCTCCCTTTCACCCTGGGTCGTACTCCCGATTTTTCTCCTTCGGACCCGATTGACGTCTGTTGCGCTAATCGTCGAATGAACGACGATGCGGAAGATGCTAATCTCCCAGCAGCAGCAGAAACACCAGCAGGAACCGTTTATGGCACCCGAGTCAGCTGCCTCAGTCTTGGACGGAATTGATTTAGCCGACGCGTGGAATACTATGCTTCGTAATGCCTCGCGTAGTTCCGCGCGCATCCGCAGCTACTGGAGATGATGGCGTTGATGATGAGAGTGCTAGAGCGAAGGAGGAGGCAGAGGAAGAAGAGGAGGAGGGAGGGAGAGGAAGAGGAGGAGGGGAGGAAGATGTGGAACCTGGCATTCATCGGGTTCCGGGAACGTGCGCTACCTTCCGATTGAAGTATTGTTTAGATGCCTCGCATGCACTACTCGGCGAAGGAAGTGCTTGGGAAGATGGGATGAGGGACTAGGATATGATTGGGACGACGAGGAAGAGAAGGAGGAGGAGGAGGAGGAGGGAGAGAAGAAGGAGAGGAGGTAGGGGATTAGCAGGACGGATAACGAGAATGAAAAAGAGAAGAGGGGGAAGGAAGAGGAGGAGGAATATAAAGGGTGAGAAGGACAAGATGAAGAAGAAGAAGAAGAGAGAGAAGGAGATAAAAGAAGACAAGAAAAAGAAGGAAGGGAAGGAGAATTAAGAGGAAGGGCAACTGGAGGAAAAACGAGGAGTAGGAATACAAGGAAAAGAAGAGAAGAAGTCGAAGGAGAAGAAGAAGAGCAAGGATAGGAACTAGGGTGAGAAGAAAGATGAGAAGAAGAATGAGAACTAGATGGATGAGAAGGAGTAAAAGAAAAAGAAGAAGAGGCGTTCTCAAAGTTAAATCCGCGAAGCAATAAGTCTATTATTAGGCATTACGATCCACATTTGACCCGATGAGAACTGGGAGAGAGACAGACAGACAAATAAACAGACAGACAGACAGAGACAGAGCGAGAGAAACAGAGACAGACAAAGCGAGAGAGAGAGACAGAGACAGAGAGAGAGAGAAAGAGAGAGAGAGAGAGAGAGAGAGAGAAAGAGAGAGAGAGAGAGAGAGAGAGAGACAGAGAGACAGAGAGACAGAGAGAGAAAGAGAGAGAATAGAACGGATAGTAAAGGAGTGTTAACAGTAGGAGGGAGGAAGGGAAGGGGAAGTGGAGAGGATACGGAGGGAAACAACCGCTTTTCCCACAGCACCAGAACCTCCTTGAATGTCTGAAGAAAGCGTAAACAACGTCAACAACTTCCGCGGAAGATCTGTCGAGTGCCCAACTCTTCGCTTCGAAGGGGGGCTACGGGGGCCTGGAAGATCAGGCACAGATTCAGCTGCATTGGTAGTTGTTAAATTCTGCAGCAGCTGCTACTATAAGGGCAGCGCTAACTAATTTACCTTGGGGTACCTATTGCCACGACTTCGAAGTTTGGACCCAGGTTCGCTTAAGGACCTTCATATTTACAACCATTTTAGCGGCTCTTTTTAAATGTTCCGTTACAATTACAATCAATACAGCGCCTTAGACACACAGTTCTGTGTTACTTTGTGGTGTTTAAAATGTGATAACAATGACGATGAGGATGACGATGACGGTGACGGTGATGGTGGTGTTGGTGGTGGTGATAATGGTGGTGATGGTGATGATGGTGGTGACGATGACGGTGACGGTGGTGATGGCAATGGTGATGGTGGTGATGATGATGATGATGACGACGATGATGATGATGATGATGATGACGATGACGATTACGATGATGAAGGTTACAGCCATTTGTTGTGACCACATCAATTCTATTTCCTAATTTATATATCGCCCTGAGTCATCTCGTGCAAAGGTAACATTTCATAACCGTAAATTTCGGATATCTAGGTCTCCACATAACAGCTCATACGCTAGCGCTGCGTCAAAGCAGAGAAGTTGTCCATAGATGCCAGAGATTAAAAGACGATAGCAAAAATAATCACTATCAGAGTATACCAGGTGCTCCTACACTGTCACTACTCTGGCAGTGCAAATCTCAAGTCTGGATAAAGGGAGGGCAGCACCAATGTTCCTTGTTATCAAAAATGTCTTTAAACTGAACCTACAATACTTAGTAGGCCTACTACGAATATTGCGTCCTTATTAGCAACACTGGACCTGATTTGTAATCATAATCTTTAGCGATGAGGTGACACGTGATACATTCCTTTCGCATACGTGATCACGTGACTACATGCCGTCAGCGTTTTGTAATTACGTGTGTAACACGTTTCAGAAGTCACGTTTCTATCTTTCGACGTGTGATTTTTTTCTTGTC
>OY365808.1:56371029-56428529 GCA_959347315.1 Bimastos eiseni | reverse complement strand
TGTGTGTATCTGTCTGTGTGTGTCTATCTGTGTGCCTGTCTCCGTCTCTTTGTCTCTGTGCGTATCTTTCTGTTGCTAATAAATTGGTATGCTGTTTCTGTCCGCGTGCACTTTATGTGTCGGTGTCTGCGTTCGTTCGTTCGTATATGTATGTCTGTATATGAGTGTGCCTATGTCTGTCTGTCCTTCTGTCTATCTCTATCTGCCTGTCTATCTATCTGTCTAATTCTGCCTGTCTGTCTGTCTCAATATGTCTGTCTGTCTGTCTTTCTCAGTATGTCTGAATTCTGGAAGCCTATGATTCATCTTTGGCGATTTATCATTCTATTCACCAGATGGAGCAGCAGGACGTTAATTTTGAGGCCATATCCATCTCTACCGAATGAATGGATTTCTGAGCCTCTGTCTGTGACTGTCTCTGTCTGTCTGTCTCTGTCTGTCTGTCTCTGTCTCTGTCTCTGTCTGTCTCTGTCTGTCTCTGTCTGTCTCTGTCTGTCTCTGTCTGTCTCTGTCTGTCTCTGTCTGTCTGTCTCTGTCTCTGTCTGTCTCTGTCTGTCTCTGTCTGTCTCTGTCTGTCTCTGTCTGTCTCTGTCTGTCTCTGTCTGTCTCTGTCTGTCTCTGTCTGTCTCTGTCTGTCTCTGTCTGTCTCTGTCTGTCTCTGTCTGTCTCTGTCTGTCTCTGTCTGTCTCTGTCTGTCTCTCGATTATCAGACTAACATTAGAAGTGTTCGTTTGACGCTCATCTTCGTATCTTTCTCTATCTCTACCTCCAGTCTCATCGTCTCTGAAATTCTGCAACCGATCCTTATAGTCTATGCCAAACCAGCCCCTTGGAACGGACTCCCAAAAGAATTTCGTCAGTTTGCTCATCCCCACATTTCAACGCCAAATATAACCTCTCCTCCGCTTTCATTATCCTCTGCTACTTTCCATTCACGACTAAAAAGTAGTAAAAACCGAACTCTTCAATGTGTCCTATCCAGATTCTACTCCTGTGACACCACATGACCACACTCTTCATCGACTACCACCGTAGCACCAGGCTTGACTCCCTGGATTTCGACCCGGCACCGAAAGGAAACAAGAGGATTGGCTATTGCGGATTTGATTTGGCATAGCGCCGGTGAATAAGCTGGTCTCTCTGACGTGGCTTTTGTGGGCGCTGAGAAATTTTTGAGGATTTACATTACATTACATTACAAAAGCACTTGGCCACAATAACTCATAGACTGAATTGATGCCTATCGATTCTCCCTCTGTCTATCGATTCTGGTTTGATTAAGCGCCTATGAATAAGCTGGTTCCCAGGACTTCGCTTTTGTTGGTGCTGAAGAATGTTGAGATTACGTTTACAATTACGATTACGATTGCCGTATATGAGACGTTTATTACAATTGTGATGAAAATGACGAAGACACCGACGACGAAGACGAAGTGATGATGCGATGACGCGACATCGATGATGATGATGGTAATGATGATCATGGTGACGATGATAATGATAAAACCTATCATGATTATGATAATATTCTAAGTAATTTGGCATGATGACGACTTGATTATGGTCTGCCAACAGTAGATGCCTTGTGAATTATACGCCGTCGCTAAGGAAGTTATTTATCAGTAACAATAAACACCATTACGCTCAAGTATTTAGCATTTCATTGTCGTCGTCGTCATCATCATTTTCATATACTCGACAACCACCTCAACCATCATCACCACCGCATATTTCAACGGGGAATGGACACTCACCCTCCCGGACATTCACATTCGGGGAGGGGGGTGAATGTTCAAGGAGTGAATGTCCTACACTCTGTTTCAACACCACTCCCACAGCATCACCAATATCACCATCACCACTGCGATTAGCACCGCCAGTATCACCCCGTTCCCGACACCAGCATTACCGCAAATACCACCACCATTCTAATCAAGTTGACGATCAGCTTTATTAATCTTCTTTTAAAGTGTGATTACTCTATTAGTCTATGTCCTACAGAGTCGACATTGAGTCAATTATATTGTAAGACGTCAAAGACCATTGATGTCATATAAATGCGTCCTTAAACTTGTTCTTTATAACCTACTGAATCGTGTATCCGCAGATTAGTGCTATTAAAGATTCGTGTTCATTCCTGGCATATTACGGAATCCTCCTCAGTTGAGTGATAAATATAGACCTAAGCAAATGATGGAATTCTTTTCACTGCACTCAATACCCGCATTTAACACTCATACATCGAATTGTCCACTTCAACCTACTTTGTTTGTTTTTAGTCTGAATTTTCGATGAACACTTTTCTGTAGAGCACTGCCATGAATGGACCTGTCGTCAATGCCTTGGTGCAGGCAGAGCTCTTGCCATGCAGCTTGCCAACCAATTCTCCGGACCGTGACGTGTCTTGGAATCCACGACACGCTTCGCTTATTCGTTCCGCGAGCGCCGAAAACTGAAGTGGGAAAACCGCATTGAATGCGATAAGAGCAAATTTTGCATACACATTAACGTGTATTCACAAATGTATGTATATAACAAACATACACTCATGGACACAACAACTGAACATTATAGGCTACCTAATTGTACACATAATTATAATGAACACATGTTCAAAAACTGTATAGTGTCATTTCTGAAAAGGTCTTGCTTCGTAATGCTTGTATTCAATGCATACAGTAATAAATATTATATATAATATATTTGTACAAAAATATTACAGGCACAGACAACTCGGCACAACGCTTATTATATAGACCTAGTTGCACAATGAATATACATCTTAAAATGAGGTTTGCATTCCTGAGCTTTTAAGGACTTTCATCCGTTTTTGAGAACCGATCGTGTAATTTGACACTATTAAAAAAAATAATTGCTGAGTTCTTAGCATTTAATGTTGTAATAATGCTGTGCAGCTTTTTCATTGAATTTATTTTTTTCCGTACATATAATGAAGTATTTTGTTTTTTGTTGATCTGCTTGATATAGGCCCTATTTTAAATATGTTATAGTGTTTTCTGTCTGGATTTCAGAAGGTCACAGGTCATCCAAGGTTGATTGTTTCGGAATATATTGCTATTGATCGTTGAGCACAGCCCTATGAATTGCTTTATTATGCTCATTTTGTTTTACTCTCTATGAAAATATAGCCATATTAACCTGTTCATTTGCATTGGATGTAGGCCTAGATTGTTGAGGGCAGTTTGATTGTGTTTTATAATCAATATTGAGAAATATTCCATTTTTCGCTGTCGTCTCTCTGTCTCTGTCTTTCTCTCTCTTCATTACATACGTTCGCATATATAAATATATATATATATATATACAATTTTATACGTTATACATATGTACTATATATACAGAAAAACTAACATGTAGACTAAACCCATATTGGTTTATATGTTAGATTTTCTAATATAACTGTGCACAGGATGCCGATATTATACATGTTAGGCCTATGTATGTCATATATATATATATGCATCCTGTGTACAGTTCAAATATATTCATGTATAATGTACATTCAGACATAAGTATATATACATGTATATATATATACATGCGAACATGCACACACGGCGTGATCAAAAATGCATTGTGAGAGTGTTGGCAGAGCCTAGCGAAGCGTTTCGACAGCCAGCTCGGTCACCGCTGCATCCGTCTCTCTAGTATAGATGATGTGGCCTCTATAGGTGTAGGCCCCATGTATGGTATAGACAAGGCTGACGAATAAGTCCAAACGCGATGACTCGCCCACAGAGGCGCATAGGACACGACAACGATATCCACCCTCTTTCTGAATCCATGACCCGTGAAAACGACGACGACGTCAGAAGAAGAACGCCTTAACAGCGGAAGAAGGAGAAGAAGAAGATACCCTCAGGTGGAGAGAATCACCGACGCCATATTGAACGCTAGAGGATATTATAGCGGAGAGAACGATATAACGGTCGACATTATATTACAGCCAGGAATCGATCGAGATCGGGTCAATACATCTGCGCGCGTGTGTTGGTTGGTTGATTAGGTCACGACAATTTGCGACTAAAACATTTGATTCGGTTGACTATTATAAGTGTTTTCTTGTGACGCGACGAAATTGTGTGAAACGTCGGTTTTGGTGATTAGTAGCGTACTCTGCGCCTGTGTCTTTCGTTCTTAAGGCGAATTATTTTACTCTATTCCGTGCTTCGGCAAAGCTGCGATTGTGAAGAAGTTTCTTAAACCCAGTCAAGAGATCGAATCGACTAAAGAGTATATTGTTTGCGGAAGTGTTTCGGAAAGCGAACGTCTGTGTAGAATATTCGTTTGGAATTGGAAAGGCTACGATTTTAATTGGAAAAGCTCTCGCTTTATTCTTGTTGACGCGGGAAATTCCGGTTGATTTGTGCAATTCTTGTTGACTGTGAAATTCTGGTTGCCGTCGATATGGCTCTGACAGCGGATCCACCAAGGAGCCTACAGAGGCTCTTCGTTCCCCCGGTGGGCGATAAATGCGCTCACTGCGAGAAGCGGGTCTATCAGGTGGAGAAGGTTGGCCCGGTCAACGAGGTCGTCTTCCACAAGCAGTGCTTCAAATGCACGGACTGCGGAAACCATCTCTCGCTGAAGACTTACTTCACGAACCAAACGGACTTTGCCGACAAGAGGCTCTACTGCCAGAAGCACTGCCCCAAGGTCTCTGCCCTCGGCTACGATGCAAGCGCATTCGGAATACGATCGGCAATGTCTGCCCCAAACAAGGGGTCTCGACAGAACGACCTCATCCGGGGAACGGGGGACGCACCACGCATCGATCTGGACGCATGGGGAATCAGAGGAGCAATGGCGGCACAGAGCGACTACAGGAGGAAGTATATCACCAACTACGACAAGCATCACTTCCCGGCTTACCTAGTAAGTTGAAGTCTATATGAGACTTCCGAGTGATACCTTATAGTTTGTTAAGGCCATTGCTATTAATTTATTTTGCGCCACTATATGACCACTGAGATGAAACTCTTAAATGAAACTCTGAACAGCCACGCCAGCTGTAGTTTGTTGGTTCCACGCTTGTGCGTGGGCCCACCACTGATGACTCCTTTCAGCTTACTGTACATAGTTTTGCTAACAGATGTATTTTTACTTGTTTACTTTGACTTTTAACATCACTTAGGCCAGTGCAGAGAGCGCCTCTAAGTAGAAATGTTTAATGGGAGCTATATAAATGCTTGAATACATAGCATTACTGATCATCTGGATGCTGGCCTGATTGCTGCTGACCTTGGTGTGCCATCGTGCGATTGCTTTTATATTTAACACTGGCGGTATAGCAGTTACTATAAATACCAATGCTACTGCCTCTGTCAATAGTGGTAATAGTGGTAATAGTGGTAATAATGACAGTAATAGTAATAATAAGAACTCATAAATCGATTCTGCTGAGCAATTGTAAGTGAAGGACTTGCTGATGGTTCTGACACTCTGCTCCTCTCAAATACTGAGAGAGATCGAACCCTTTCTCTCCACATTGCAAGGCGAGTGAAAGTCACGTGACAGCCGTCGAGTGAAACATTGTGAATTGTGGCTTATGAGCAATGTTCCCTCTATTAGCTGTGCGCATGTGGGCCGTGGAAGCCAGCTCACACAAGAATTTAGTATGCGCAAAAAATTTATCTTACGAGTCACGATTTCTTTTTATGAAACTATGTAAATCGAGTCTCATATATAGTGGTCTTAGACTCTTAGCCGACTGTGGCCTACCTTACTTCATAAACTTTGGTTTCTTCGCTGATACGCCCCTTTATTTATCTTTAGACACGGGACTTTTCTTAGGTTATCAGAACTTATCAACAAAGATTTTTAGATATTTGGTTTTAATTTAATGTCAACGCTCAGCTCGGACAGGCGCACAAAATTGTGAATCAATAATAAAATATTACCCACGCACCATTTTGTGAATGGATGAATGAAGAAATGAATGTGTTACTCATAAATTTTCGCCTCCCACATGGAATATGCATTCATGCATGCATACATACATACATACATACATACATACATACATACATACATACATACATACATGCATACATGCATACATGTCTACATGCATACATGCATACATGCATACATACATACATACATACATACATACATACATACATACATACATACATACGTACATACGTATGAACGCACGCATGCACGCACGTACGCACACACCTACAGGCGAAAATTTATGAGTAACCCATTCTCAAGTGATTCACATTAGCTTCCCACGAGGATTCAGTCTTATCCATTCATCCATTGATTCATCCATCCATTCATCCATTCATTTCTTCATTCATCCATTCACCCATCCATCCTCGCCTCACGATCGATGTTCCCTCTAACTTTTTTAGATGGTGTGCTCAAAAAATCGTGAGTGAGTAATATTTTATTACTCACGCACGCACGCAATAACGCACACACGCACACACGAATACACGCATACAGGCATAGGCTACATCTTATTATAGCCTATTGTATGACATCGCTGACGTCATCATCATCATCGTCATCATCATAGTCATCGTCGTTGTCATGATCATCTTCGTAAATAGGTGAAGGAGCCTTCCTTTTACCTGTGAGTTGTCTCAACGTCAGTCATACGTCAGTCATTGAGTCCTATAGGCCTATTTGTAATGACTGTCAAGGTAAGCCATTCTCAAGTGATTCACATTAATTGTCATTGAGTTGTCATTGAGTCGTAATTGTCATTACACCAAGTCTTGTGAAGCGTTTAGTCCTATTAATTAGGACCCATAATACTGAGCTTGGACGTCAATCAAGGAATCTGGATTAGAAGAACGGGTCTACGCTACAAATATCCGTGTACACTTTCACTCTTAAACTCTTATTTGAAAATATGATGTTTTAAACATCCGAAGGAAATTGTTTATTTTGCTGACATAGCCATTCGTCAATTTATCTTCGTAACCAATAGTTAATGATTCAGCTTGTAATTTCAACAAGATGTTAAATATCTGACTCCCGATTTTCGCCCAGAAACTAGTGACACGACATTACGTAGGAACTTAAAGTCCTGCGCATAATGGGTCCTTGGAAGTCAATTAAGAATTTTCATTTGGGATTAACTCCGTGCATTGAACTTTACTCTACAGGTCAACAAGACGAGGGATAAACTGTACGAATACCAGAAGCAACTGGAAGATCAGCAGAGGGAGGAGGAGGATCGAATGATGGCGATTTTCCAGGAGGAGAGGAGAAAAGAGGCGGAGAGGATGGAGAAGGAGCTACAGGAAGAATGGGAGGGAAAACTGCATGAACTGACGTCAAAGTTTGATAAGAATCCCGCAGGAGACAAAAAGGACAAAGATGTAAGTGTTACAATAATCTAAATAAAGGTAAAACACGGGTAATGATACGATATGTGCAACTTACAGGCTTCAATAGACAGTTAGCTGAAGTACAGAATTCAAAGTAAAACCTTTGTTTTGTAATTCGGTTAAAAATCAAGGAACATTTTTATTACTTCAAGGTTTAACATCGTTGTATGACATCAATAATAATTATTGGTACCGCCGAAATGTTCGAAAATTTACAATACATTAAATTGGGTAGCGCTCGGTCCGAGTCAACGTTTAGGACTGTTGGAGTGCCACAGGGATCTGGCCTCAGCCCTTTATTATTCAGACTTAACTTCACCAATTAGCACTTTGGAATCCGGTTGCAGCAGTAAATGTATGTGGATGATACCCAGGTCACTATTGTTCTGCCATACACTGATCAGCCTGGCGATTTGACTGATGGATTAATGGATGATCGGATTATAGATAGATGGACAGATGGATGACAGAATTATTATGGATTAATGAATGAATGAATGAATGAATGAATGGATGGATGAATGGATAGATGATCAGCTGATGTATTTTGGATTGGTTGATGTTTCAGCTGAAATCGACGGAGCGTTACGAGCAGGAGATGGCTGAGCTGAAGAAGACGATGACGATGAAGACGGTTCGTATGAAGCAGCAGCTGACGGTTAAGCTGCAGAGCAAGGCTCAACAGGAGACGGCAACGATGGTGAAGGCTCAGAGCGACCAGATGCTGAAGCTGCTTAAGGAGAAGGAGGACGAACTGAAGAGGGCGCTCGAAGACGAAATCGTAAGACAATCGTTACGTGTGAATAAGGCGCTATATAAATGCAATAAACTGCTACTATTGTTGCTTGTTGATGTTTAGTGTACAAAGTAGGTCCATCGACAAAATTCGCTCATATATCACTGAATAAACCAACTGATTTCGAATTTAATATAACATTGATTGATGAGTTTAATTAACAATTGACACGCTCAAACCTTAAACGCTGAACGCTAACGTTCAGTCACTTTACATAAAGGATGAGACCAATGACACTCTGCGATACTGCGGTTCAGGCAGTAGGTAACGTAACCACTATTCGTATTCGGTCCGATGGCTGCTATTGTGTCGAATACTGAATTTGACCCCATATTGGCCCCGAAGCGAATGTTCGGTACAGCCCTAAAATGTATACATTTAATATGCACAAATATATTAACATTACTTTGTACATATATAATTGTTTGTCGAAAGTTAAGAGTGCCAAAAGAGAAAACTCTATTTTCCAGTGTTAAACGGTTAAAACAACGTATTGGGGCTCATATAATTATATATGCATTACATAGATGGTAAGATGTATATACACAGATACAATATGTATATACATACATATATACATACATACATACATACATATTTATATATATATATACATACATACATATATATACATGCATATATATATATACATATATATATACATACATACATACATATATATATACATATATACATACATATATATATATACATATATATATACATACATATATATATATAAACATGCATATATATATATACATGCATGTATTATGATGCATTAAAATGCAATGTTTAAAAGCTAAAACCCGCATAGACGCAAACGTAAATCGTGCATGTAGGCATCGGTACAGGGAGCTGTATGGAACGACAGAACTAAAGAAAGAGTTAGAAAGGAAGAAGATAGAATGCAAGAATAGAAGGGGTCTAAACCTGTCCACTTTCATTTCACATGTCTCTGTTCTCATTTTGCAGAAGTCGACTCCTGGACTGGAGGCCGACGTCAGTGAGGAGATGATCGACCGAGCGTGGACGGCTCTTACGATTACGACTGAGATACCTGACGCCCATCCACCGAAACTGCGTAAGAGGGATCTCTACCACGACCCAAGTGTCTTCGAAGAACTCGATAACGACGTATTCAAGGTAAGCAACGTATAGACACACAGTTTACGACTTATATAGAAATCAATAACAGTCAAGTAGTTGTAGTTTCAGTTTAACGACACTGTGGGATACAACAAAGATCATTAGTGTCGGCGTCCTCTTTTGTTCAGCCGCCAGCTGTAGCACTGTACAGGTCCGGCATGATTGGCAGCAAGCAGACACGCCCTCTAAAAGTTTCTTGGTACACTGAGAAGAACGAACCTTGGCCTCAAACAGCTAAGAGATTACATTTGAGGTTGACCCTTTGTTTTGGAATGGTATTCCCTCATGAAAGCAACCGTATGGTATTGTATAGTGCCGCTTCAGTGGTACAACTTAGAGGTACAAGATGTCCCTTGTAGATGAGATGGTGTTGTTTTAGGCCTTTATATGGCCCCAACATCTCATAACTATTTCACAAATGATCTGAATTTTTACAGTGTTTTACACTGTTCTGACTTTTGCTGAATCCATGTTTGGGAGCTGAAATTGTCTTTCTGCCTGTTCCTCAAGCCCCATTTTCTCGATCTGTCCTCTCCCCCAAATCCAGGACCAAGTCTACGCCTATGGTTCTGCGTGATTGCGTGGGCCCATCGCCGATGACTCTTTTAGACTCATGGGTATTGCGTTACTTCATAACAATGTATATAGTCGCAGTGATATATTCGATCTTTCAGGTAGCTGAGGGAGAACAGGGATCATTCACGGAACTCGTCAGACAGCTGACCGCCCATTGCCTCAGTGACTTACAGAAGGCCAGGTGAGATTCATCCATTCATTCATTCATTCATTCACTCGTTCATTCATACATTTATCGACTCGTTATTTTCAATTATTCATGATTCATTCGTTAGTTCGTTCGTTCGTTCACTCACTCATTCCTTCATCCATATAATCGTTCCTTCTTTCATTTATTCATCATTCACTAATTCATTCATCCGCTCATTCATCCACTAGCTCTTTCTTTCATTCAACCATTCCTTCATCAATTCATCAATTCATTAATATATTCATTTACTCGTCAGTTCATTTATCCACTCATCCATTCGTCCATCCAAATATTATGCTCTTGTTTATTCAATATTTCATTTACATATGCAGTATATTTACTTATTAGTTAATAATTATTGTATTTGCTGCAATAGGGCGATATTTCGCTGGATAACAGTGAAGGACCTGAATGTTATGGAGTTTGATGAGACGATCCAACAGGACACTCCGATGGGACTCCTACGAGGGATCAAGTTCGGTACAGAAACATACCACACCCTCTTCATACGACTCTGCAGGTAACGCTCCCATCCCAGCATCCACTGCGCCATCAATAGAATCAGCTGGTGCCCTGTATCAATCAATTACGCATAAATATAATTATATAAAAACACATAATATTATATATAGTACATGATTCATTATATTTCATATATATAATATTATAACCGTCTGCAGCGATTTATGCTGGTGCGTTATTGATATATATAATATTATATATATATATATATATATATATATAGGGTCCTTATATAAGGCTCTTTGCTTTGGAAACTCCGCCACTGTTAGTACTCGGCCAGTGCCAGTCCCAAGCCTGGATAAAGGAGGAGGGCGACGCTAATGGTCTTTGTTACCGCACAGTGTCGTTAAACTGTAACAACCATCTTTGCCTTGGAATGATATTCCCTCTCCCACTTGCTCTTTGATTTTAACTGGTTTGCTTTTGCTTCTGCCCATTTTCTTAAGATCTCCCCGCGGGGCTTCTCGCATCGAAAGCGCCTCTGTTCGGCTGTACTTTGAGAGGCGCTATAGAAATCTACAAATACAATACATAAACAACAAACGACTGTGCTGTGGAGGGAATTGAATGTTGAAGTGTTCGACTGGTTTTCTAATCTGTAGCTACGCTGGTCTGGCTTGCCAAGAGGTCAGAGGTCACTCAAAGAGCGTTGGTTACGAACCGGGCATGAAGATACGTGAGGACACCTTCCAGAACACTTGGAATGTTGTTCTCATACTCGGAGACTGGTGGCCAGTTCAGTGCAACTGGGGAGCCAGGTATTACTTCGACAGATCACTGTTATCAATGCTTCCAAAAATGGTCAAGATTACCCATTCTTAACCGTCTTAGTACATTCAGAAACTATTATTAAAACTAATTCTCGGTGGAAATTACTTTATGTTATTATTAAATTATATCAGCATTGCAATACTAATTTGTCATAGTGGATCCTTTTCATGCAGTTCTTTGTGGTTTGATTTAAAAAACTGTGGTTGAATTATTTTCGCCTTGCTGAGCTTTATTGCTCATTCTTGTGTAGTTAAGAAAATGGTTAACTAAATTACGGGTAGTTAAAGATGTAGTTGTAACTATTGATCAACAGAAGTAGATAAAAACTAATTATAACTATTTAAAAAAAGTATAGTTAGAAAAGTACCGCTACCTCTGAATATATTACCCATTGTCCATTCCTGTTACCATGACAATGAATCCATTGTCCTCCATCATCCTTGTAGGCATCTCGTCCTCAACAAAGATCCGAAAGAAAAGAACGGGAAGCTGCTGCAGCCGTCACGGTCGAGCGACAACAGCATCCGCTACCAGTACGACGAGCACTACTTCCTCACTGATCCAGACGAGTTCATCCAGGAGTTCTGGGCGAAGGACCCCGAATGGCAGCTGCTCGATCGACCGATCACCCTAGAAGACTTCGAGGCTCTGCCCTTCGTCCGGTCGGTCTTCTTCCACTACGGCCTCGAGTTCTGCGAGCCGCTTAAGTCCGTCCTCTACGCCAGCAGCAAGGGTGGGATGGACATCCGCCTGAGCGTTACAGGGGACGAGGTGCACGACCTGGTCTTCCACTACCAGCTGAGGTTCGCCGATAGGGAGAGGCGCAATGACGTGGAATTCATGGGGGCGAAGCTGGAGAGATTTGTCTTCCAGACGATCGGAGATGGGTGGGTCCTGTTCAGCGTCCACGTTCCCGCCGCCGCCTCTTACTTCCTGGAGGTCTTCTGCAGCCGGATAGAGGAGGGCAACAAGATCGGAGAGGACCCCAACGCTTCGATGCAGCCCTTCAAGCTCAAGTGCGCCACCAAGTTCAAGATCGTGTGCGAGGAGCTGAGCGGGAAAATGCACCCGCTGCCCAGCTGTTCCTCCGGGGAATGGGGACCCTCGAAGGGCAAGAGACACTTCGATCTCGTCCCGCTAACCCACCCTGGTGGCGTCATCAACGTGGTCGATCAGGTCGAGGTCCGGATCCAGGTAACGAGACCTCTGGTGTTCCTCTGCCGGATGAGGCACAACGAGGTGGAAGACTCGGCCCTTCTGGACCGGTTCGTGACTCAGGCAGTGGCCGACGGGATCCTGACGATCCGCATGACCTTCCCCAAGGTTGGGCAGTATGGACTGGACGTCTATGCCAGACCGAAGGATTCGTCCAACGTCCACACGATGGCCCACGCTCTCAAGTACCTGATCAACTGCACCGCGGTGAGCGCCCCCGCAGAACTTCCAGGCTCGTCTTCCGGTACCCTAACGTCTCAGGGTACCTTGCCTACTCAGGGTACCCTGCCCTCTCAGGGTACCCTGCCCTCTCAGGGTACCCTGATCTCTCAGAACAAGACGCTACCACAGGCCGGGGACAACAGACATCCCTCGCCTCTTCCGAGCAACTTGGGACCTACTCCGGCGTTCGCGGAATTAGGTCTGAAGACCATCTCGCACAAGGACCCCACCATCGATAAGTTGGACAAGGGTGGTAGCGTCACCGTAGAGATTTCGGCCCCCGAGTCTACCGTTTTAACGCATCATCTCTTCCGCGATCCAGATGAGGAGTGGCACAATAAAGTGACTGTCAAGAAAGGCTCAAAGAAGTACAAGTTCTCGATGGTTCTACCCAAGGAGGGACAGTACCGGTTGATCGTTTTCGCTGGAAAGAAAGACGAACCGCAGAACAAGGCTGCGGTCGTCTACACGTACCTGATCCGATACGAATTGGAAGATTCAAAGAAGAAGAAGAAGGGACTCTCTGGCAAGTCCTGAACATCTGACAATATTCATGTACGTTAGTTGGACATTTTGGGAAGTCCTGACACTGGTGGAATTCTCTTGAAAGTACCGAACACAACTTGGACGTTTGGCAAGTCTTGAGCATCGTGAGAATGCTCTGACAATGTTCTTGTGCATTAGTTTGACTTTTGGGAAGTCCTGGGATTCTCTTACGTGTACCGAACATGACTTGGGCTCTTTGGCAAGTCTTGAACATTAGATGGACTCTCTTAGAAGTTCTAAATGTCAGTGGAAGCCTATGACAATTCCTGAGCATAATTTGATTGCTTGACAAGTCCCGAACTCTTTTGAAAATCCCGAATTGCAGCCTATTAAGTAACACGATTATGAACCCGTTCTGTTTAATAGTTAAGCAACGACTTTGTATCGCAGTCCTTGTCCGCCATTTGATCTAAACTCGTTAACAATAATTCTGGTCTTCATAATTTATTATCAACACCAGTTTCGACACACCCGATCCATTCTGCGGTGATTCAAAGATTCTAGGACCTCTGTTAGTCAGCCGCTTGCTCATTATGCTGGCTCCACGACCCGCCAGTGAGTTATGTGGCGCTATGAATAATATGCCAACGACATGATTCGGTTGATGGTGCTCTAAATGGAGCCAAAGTATACGAGCAGGAACCGTCTAATAAGAAATTTAGACCTTGAAGGGCTTTAGTGAACATGTAACGGAGGCTAAGGCAACATCAACTCTTACGACGTAATTATTTTCTTATTAAGCACTTATCTAATAAATATGGCAATCTAATCTTATCTTTTTAGAAAACCTAATCTCGAAGGAAAAACTTTTCAATTTGAATTGCTACCTGTATTTTTTTATTCGATGCTTTGACCTGCGCACTATAGGCCTACCGTGTGCAAAAAGTGGGTAACACCTTATACGACATCTAATTAATATGTACACTTGATCGTCTGCATATTATATAATTATGCTAAACTGTCGGTGATCAATAAAGTGGCTTCAATTGAAATCTAATCTAATCTTATCTGGTGACTTCAAAAGAACCGGCTCCGGACCCTAAATATGATCTGGAACCCATTCTAACAGATAGCAATGGTAAGGATCACACCGGATCGATTAACTGAAATGAGAACTCAAGACCACACGTATATACGGGCGCTATTACACCGCTATAGAAACCGTGTACGCTACATGTATGTTCAGCCTAATCTAAATATTTAGCCAGTTTGCCTCACGGGGCTGTTGTGTGACGCTAAGAATTTGATAGATTTACGTTATATAATACTGTACATAATTCTGAATGGTATACGAGCCATCGTTGCTACCTAAGATCACGGCAACTGGCGATTTCACCCCTATGGATGGTGCTGTGGTGGCAAAATAGTCATTTATGTCACTGAGGCGGCATTAAAATACTCTGGTGACCCAACGGTAATGTGATAGCACTATATCAATGTGATGACCAATTGCACTGTTGTGGCACTATTGCACTGTGGTGGCACTAAATCACTGTGTTGGGCATATATTATTCATTGGGCCTATTCCTAACCTGCAGGTAGACATTCTATTCAAGATTGTATATGGCGTGAGAATGCCGACTCAGGCCTAGGCCTAATTACGATTTATGCCACCTGGAGACAGAGATATTTATAGGTAGCATATACACCTGTTGATCAATTCTTTAACAGGTGCGATCGGTAGACCATGAACTGTAGGCCCACACACGCCCTTAGGATTGCTATGTGTCTAGCTTTTCATCCGCAGTCAGGTTTATAATAATAATGTATGGATTTATAATTACACGCAATTGAGATATATGCACGTAGGAGCATATTATTTCTTTACATAGCTGCTATCACGCTATTTTAGTTTTTACGATAATTTATACGCCACAGCCTGCATGTAGATCTAACGCGTTATTTATATTTATGCATAACTAATTTGATTATTATAGGAGGTGCATACAACACTGTTCAGTGGCCTTTGGATGGCGAGGTTGGTTGATAATAATTATATAGAATTTACACGTTTTATACCATTCCTCATTTTTAAAAACTCCAATCGAGGGCGCCAAGGAGGCAAAGGCCAGTGAGTGTAAGGTTTGGGAGAACGGACGAGTGCCCTCTGTAGAACCCACTGAAGTCCAGATCCAACTAAATCAGTTATTCTACTAATGCCAGAATGACCACGGCGAAACTTCAAAACTGCTTGACCATGGATGTCCGGCGCTATTGACCATGTGGCCACGTGTGGCACAGCGGAGAAATCTGCGGCCGAGGGAGAAAGGATGACACAGAGACGGAAATATCCTCCAGGTAAGATGAAGCATAAGTTAGGCATTTACTCATAAACATCCAGATCTAGAATTCAAAGCGTTTTTGATTTGGAAACCATTGCGGATCCTCCCCTATTATACCTATATAATATTTTTATAGCAGGTGCCTATGCCAAAACCCAGACATGCAGCAGATCGGGCGACAATCGGCATTGAAAACAGACTGCAGCCGCCAAATGAGAGAAGAAGCAAGGCATGTGAAACCGGTAGGCCCTATCAATCACCATAATCAACTCTGGGAGCACAGCTGAAGCCCTGTGATATCAAGCGTCAGAGTTTGGCCACTTTAGCGCCAAAAAACGTGACCAGTTCGTAAATTATTCTGGTTTGATTGAAGCGATCGATGATTTCACGTCGCTGTCATTGATTTATTTGGATCGGTACCACCATACGACAAGAAGCACTCGGCGGCCTATCGTAGGCCTATCGAGTTGCGACTTGCCACGTTGGCGGTCACCGTTGAAGGCTAAGAATAGGCATGCGGTGGTTGATAAATACAGCACAGACTACATATCGCATGCGGTCACACACTTGATGACACAACAGTTACTTGTCACTTTATCATTATGAAACTTAGTTTTGATATAAAAATTGCAGCACTTGCTTCAGTGCAGAGTACAGGAGGTTCTTCGTGTAGGCATACTGCTCGGATGAAGTCGTCTGGGTCGGTGTATCCGGTGCACCCATGCGTATGTTTTGAACCTATAAAACTAAAAGCCTAGTAGCTAGATACCTAGTTGCCTAGTACCTAAACATTTTCTTGAAAATCCTAGGCTTTTCCAGCCGTGGTTGCCTGTGAATTAGCTGGATTACGCAACTTGTTTTTATGGGCGCCGTAGAAATGAATTTCTGTCAACTTCATCATGCGGCATCTCAATATAGACAGTCTCTGCCCCAATGATCGCTCTGGAAACCGGACCGTGACCTCCTTTGGATTGCCCTTTAGACACCTCCACTGATTTGACTCAGCTGGCGCCACGCGCTTGACACTTTGGTTGTTTGGAGATCATGAATCCATGATAAAGATTGCGATTGAGAACTCAGACTTGATGGCGGATGGCGTGAATCGACAAAATATAACAGCCAGCGTTGAATCTGTCCGGTGATGCGTAATCTGCGAAGTCCGATGTTGTCATTGGGTTCCTGTCAACGTTTGAACGCGTGAATAAACCATCAGAAGCTTTTAGAACTTAAAATGCAAAATCATGTCACAGTAGTGATATGACTGCAGTTTGGAAATAAGTAATTTTGATCCTTTCTGCTCGGCGATGGCTTCCTCGAGCGTTCGTCTCACCCGCACTGGGGTGGTCGTAATAGCAACAGGCCTCGCCGGGCTCTTCTTGTACTCTGTCGCCGTACCACTTTTGTCCTCATTTTTCGAGCAGAAGATCAGCATGAAGGAGCTGTTGTCGGTGAGCGTTGATCTGGCGAGGAAGGGCGGGGATCGCGTTAAAGCGATTAGAGAAGATCCAAGTAAAATTAAGGAGAGAGTGAAGGGAGAAACGAAGGAGGGAGCGAAAGAGTTGATGACTGCGGCGGACTTGGAGTCGCACCGAATTATGCACAGCGGTCTGTCGAAGGCTTTCCCAAAGTTAAAGGTAGTAGTTTCTTTGCTATTACTGTGTTATAAGTTTGGCATATATCCTTGTTTTGGCGAAAGCGCATTTTTGGGGTGCACATATGTATCGGGCGTCGTTTGGAGTAGGGTTAAGCGTTGTGAGAGTTGGTTTGGGTTGGTTTGCTGGCGTCATGAGTGTCAGTTAGGGTCAGGGATAATAGCCACGTAATTGAGTTCACGTTGTATATGGTCAGTGAATTTGTGTGACTGTTCTATGAAGATCATATCAGAGGAACACGATGAGTCGGATGCACGTCTGGATGTCCCGAGTCCGAACTTGTCGCTTCCTGAAGTTGCTTCACTGGAGTCGAGTGAGGACATCCCTGTGTCCGATATCACTGTTTGGATCGATCCTCTCGACGCCACTCAGGAATACACGGGTCAGTCTGCATAAAATTGGGTTAGCTTTTCTCAGACCATGTACGTAGCTTATGATTCTTTGCTTTCAATTTGTCTTGGATTCCATGCTTTTGATTAAATTGTCATGGAGTCTGTGCTTTTTGATTTAAACTTGGATTCTATGTTTTCAATTTAATCTTGATCTGTATTGACTTTTTAAGCATTTATAATATTGCATTATTGTATTACTCTTTTTTTAATTATAGACTGATATTAGAGAATCCGTTGGCTCCGGTGAACTCTCTTTCCTTTGTGTATTATATTGTATTTGATTTGCCAATTTCTAAAGCACCTCATACAGCACCATCTAGTAGGAGGCACTACCAGCACAAAGGTTCCTCAAGAAAAGAAAAGTTTGAAGATTCAAGACTCAAGGAGAAGTACCCCAATTGAATTCATAGTGGGAGTATTGTGTTGTTTTGGTTTTGAGAAAATGTATGTTCATGATGACACTCTACGAGCGATTAGGTCAGCATAGATAACTCCTGATATTAAATTTTCTTGAGGCTAGATTCTATGTACAGATCAGCAGTTCCCCCAACCTGTGGTCCACGAGCCCTCAGTTGCCGTCAATCAGGAAAAAAAATGTGAAAAGCCATAGCAAAACACTTACAAGTCTATCATTTACAAGGTAATATAGTCATTAAATTGTCTGAACTTGCATAAAAATGTTAGCACATATTTATGATGATTGAAATAGAAAAATAATTGGTTTGGGCACCAGTTCGGCTGCAACGGAAAGATCCTCCAGCCGGTCTCTCACACCGAAAGGATTGGGCAGCGCTGATCGAGTGATTACGCAACTCCAAAATGGGCCATGATTATGCTTCCCCCAAATGTCTGCTGCAGGCCTTCTTTTGAAGATGGTACTAATTCAACTACCTTCAAGATCATTTGCAGATTCTACTAATGATGCATGCACTCACAATTGCAACGAATACTTGACTTCTAGGTATTCGCAGATGGTATTTGTTTCACAACCGCTGGAATGAATACCACATGAAGTCATGGTTATAATTAGGATTAATGTTATTGCTTGTTGCAGAAAACCTGACAGAGTTTGTCACAACGATGGTCTGTGTTGCCGTGAAGGGTAAACCTGTCATTGGCGTCGTACATCAGCCTTTCAAGGGTGAAACAAGTGCGTAGAAACTTTGCTCTTACTAGATCTTACGTAGTAATAACTATGCTCTAACCAGATTAGCAAGACTCTTAAAGTATTAATCATTTGACTATAATTGTCAACAAAAACTTAATAGCTGTTCATCTCTCAAATAGGAAAGTAAAGCTCCTTTGTCCTGTAGTGGGGTGATGTGACGTAAATTATGTAATGTCGTCGCAACAATTTTTGTAGCACCGCTAGTCGCTACTTCCTTTAATGTTTGTTTATTTCATATGCTATGAGTTTTTATTGTAAGTGGATTTTCAACTGTCTTTTACTATGTAAAGAGATTTCTGTGTGAATTACATGTCCAGGGTCATTACACAGAGTTCGTTCTGCAGGCTCAGACTGATAACTGTTGAATGACGCATCTGGCATGCTATGTAATAGGAATGGTATCATACAGTAGAACAGTGCATACATGTATATATATATGTGCCATTATTTTTTTAGAGATTCCCGCTCCTCTCGTGCCCTTGGTTGCAATGAGTACACTGACCATACACTGTCAGTGAGAAGATGATTGACTCTTATGGCTACTCTGCTATTTGTTTAGCTGTTATCGAAATGTTTTTGACAGTCGAATGTCGTTTCCTTGACACTTTTCTCTTTTCCTAACTTTTTAATTTTCTGTAGCTTGGGGCTATGTTGGTCACGGTGTTTCAAAAAATCTGATGTCCCGGAAGAACACTGAGAAGAATTCGAAGCTGCGGCGGGTCATCGTGTCCAGGTCGCATGCCGGCGACGTCGAAGATTTCATCAGATCCACTGCTACTTTCAAGGACGTGAAGATCGTGCCAGCTGGAGGGGCAGGCAAGTAGCATGGCTGCCGTTAGGGAGAAGGATTTCTTTGAAATGTAAAATTGCAGTATTAGTTAAATAGTTGATTAAGCTATTTATTGATGGGGCAACAACACCACAATCAATCAATGCCATTTATATTAAGCGCCTCTTCAAGATAACTATTCAGAGGCGCTCTCAACCCTGGCCCGGTCAAAGAGGAACAAAAAATGAAGACCAAACCTGGTCGGTGCTTTCCCGCTGAAATGCCATCAGCATGACAGCGTTCAGTACCGCATCAAGATCTTCCAAAAAATTATGCAAAAGTCAATAGGTCAATCCAAAAGGATTCACTGAGACTTGATGTTTTTCAGGGTAATATTTGACAGTAGTAACAGTGCATAACTGAAATGTGCTATTTAAATGTATAATGTGCAAAAGGAAATTTACCATTTGAGGGCATTTAATTTAATTTTAATTTTATTTCAGTTCATTAGTTTATTTTATTTCACTTGAATTCATTTCATTTTTTTCATTTGAGCACTATCATTTGTTCAGATTTAATGTTCTGGCCTTTGATATGATGCTGTTACTGGACAGTCCTGCTTAATACATTTCTTAGGTATGTAATTGAATTATTATTATTGTTATTATTATTTTGCAACTTCTCTATAGAGCTTGTGTCAGAATACAGATGTCAGTCCATGATGAAAGATGTACTGTGGTAGAAAGTGATAGTGACCTCTGCGAAACTAAGTTCAATTATGAGTATTGTAATTAATTGGATATTTGCAACGCACTCATTTATAAATTATTTTCATAAGTGCGAACAGTTTATTGTAAGTGATACATTAAAGGTATAAACATCCAGAGCTACGATGGGGCTGTGCCATAGAGCACCTAACAAAGTAAAGGCAAGAACTACGAAAGAGGGTCAACTGAAATTAGTCATGTACCCCCCACTACATGCTTACTCTCAGGGCAAGAGGGTGATTAGGGTGCCAAGTAAGAACTATCAACCGGAAAGAGGTAGGAACACAGCAGTAGGTTGTCACTGCTCTTGCATTTAACCTCTGTCACAAGGATTCGAACCCAATGAGTTGTTAATAAAACGGCGGTTTCATTATCGAGCTACTCAGTAACGTGGTGTTTCAGTTTCAACATTTAGTTTCGTGTATTCATTGATGTATTCCACCAGAACTATACTCCTCAGAACCACACCTTGGAAAGCTGTTATCGATTGAGACATGTGATAATTCCTTGTCATCTGTGAGCTGTCGACGGGTATCTGTTGGTTGGTTCCACACTCGAGCATGGGCCCACCAGTGGTGACTTTTTTTTAGCTTACTCTGCAAAGTTTTGCTAACTGATGTATGATATTCATTCCCAATGACATTTAGCATCATATCGGGCCTATGAGTAGATTTCTTTAGGAGGTGTTATATCAAGTTTCTTTGATTGATTGATTAGCAATGATTACGTTACGCTAGTGGTTTGATTTGATTTACTTTTTCATGGCCTTGCACACTGACAGTGGTTCTGAACGGTTCATCCAACTTGAGGCGCTGTTTAAATACTTAAATACATTGCAATACATTTTCAGGCTACAAGGTTCTTCAGATCTTACATGGCACGGCAGACGCCTACGTTCACGTCACGGCAATCAAAAAGTGGGATATCTGTGCTGCGAATGCCCTGATTACCGCAACTGGGGGCGTCATGACGACACTGAAAGACAATGCAATCGACTACTCGGCTTCAAAGGACGTCGTCAGTTCTGACGGGCTTATTGTGACCCAGAATCTGTCGCACCAACAACACGAATCATTCATTCTACAGTTCTCATACTGGCTGCTCAAGCGGAGTGGAGTTAGGAGATCTTGAGAATATGCTGGACGGATGATGTTCGGAAGTTTCTGGTGTCAACTGCTTATGACATTGGTACTCGCCCAGAACTCTATTCTACATACTCGTGTATATTTAATAATTTGACGGGACAGTGAAAGCGTTTTCGGCCTGTCGACTGCAAATTGAAACAGACAGTTTGCGTAACCTGGCAGTTATAACTAGTGCAAATATGACTACTTGGCTGTGATCGACACTCTCTACTTGCGACTGCTGCTTGAAATAATACAATGGCAATTGTGTGTTTGATAATTATGTGCTTTTTGCACATTATGTTATGAGTGTAAACTGATTGATATATATATATTACATATATTTGTATATATTTACCAACAGCAGACTCCACTTTGACCCAAACTTTCTCAACTGGTTACGAGTATGCATTGACGATGACTTTTCATTTGTGCATCTTGATTGTTTTAGTAAGAAAATGCTGCTACGTACCATATACCGATAGATGAAAGAATTGCTTGGCCACTTCAACCTTCACATACTGGGATATTTGTTTGTAAGTAAGTAAGTATATTCTTTAATCAGATGTCTGCAAACGCACGACATGTACAAATAAACAGGTGCGAACAAAACATCTATACACATAATCTGTCGGAAGTATAAAAATTAGTAAAATGCCCGGATAGCAACAAAGGGCCAAGCAGGAGGAAAAGTCAATGGGTGTTAAGGCGCTGTTCACCTACTAAAGTGAAATTCGCCTTTCCAATAAGTCCTACTTTGTGAACTTTATTTTGCAGTAAAAAAATCAAAAATTTACTGATTTTCAAAATAGTGCAGACAAAAATGCCAACACTGAGTTTAATAAGTTGGATGTCAGTGATATTCATATCAATATTCGTTGAGGTTTGTATCCATTTAAGAACCATTTTCGGTAATTGTCGTGCTAGGTTTCTTACACAATTTTTTTTTTACCTACAAGTCATGGTCTTTGCTAGGCTGGCATGTCAGTATTTGTCAATTTTTAAAAGCAGTTTATGCTCAAGAAATTTCTTTCTAAAATCAACCAAATGAACACAGTATTTTCTTACTAAAACAATCAAGATGCACAAACGAGAAGTCATTGCCATTGCATACTCGTAACCAGTTGAGAAAGTTGAACATTTGAGCACATAATATGTTATGCAGAATTTCTGGATTTTTAAATTTATTTAGCTTATATGCCAAAAACCTTTTTCTGAACTAAACTTTTATCTTAATGAACCATGTTAAACCTGTGAGTACACATCTTATGCAGAATCCAAAAGCCTTATATCAATATATCTAATATGTCTATAGTTGTATGCCATTTGAAAATAATCGCTGTAGTGAAACAATGCCTTGTATATCTTTGTATCTTATATCAATGTATCACATCTGTGAATCATGTTTGTATCTTGTGTTTATCTATCTTATATCAATGTAACTTGTCAGTTCATCCTATATATGGTTATGTATCTTATATCTATGACTATCCATATATCTAAGTATCTTTTATTGGCATATGTTGCATTTGAGTATGATAGGGTTATGGTGTTTCTTGTACATTATACTTGACTAGTTGGGTTAAATCTTTATATCGACTTGGTTCAGTGGCGGGTCTCGACTTTTCCTGTAGGGGAGTGGGGCTATATCATGGACGTACGCATCGGGTGGAACAGGTAGAACAGGTCCCCGCTTTTCCCAAAGCCCCTTCAATGTAGGCTATTGCACTTGTATTGTATTTAATTATACCTCTACTATAGCATCAGTTGTGCTAGACGTCGAACATTCTTCATTAGATTCAAGTTTTCCCGTTTTACTAGGCTTTACTACGTCTTCTAAACATTCGCCTTGTACGGTTTTTGGCCTTTGCATAAATAAATCCAAAGTTGGTTGACTGCATGTCATTTTAATTCTTTCAAGGTAATCAAGCTGAGGTAAAAAAAATATAAAATAGGTATTTTTAACACCGAAGAATAGCTTGGAGATAGAGACATAGGCCTACTGCGACCATCTTCCATTTAATTTGTTGTAGCCTGATATAAAGTTCTTGTCTAAACAGTAAAGAGCAAACTTTGGTTGATAGACCTTTATAAATTTTATCCTCACAAAGCCTATTGTATATACAGAATAACTCTTCCCTGCACATTCCAATGCCGTAGCTTTATATCTAAACGGATTATGTAACGCGGTCGGTGATATGTTCCGTTTGACAGCATTCCAACCTCCCTTTCTTTGCCGAGCGTAATCTGATATTAAACTTTTCCACTTGGTTTTTCGGTACATTACTGAAACCTGGTATCAAGAAGTAATTTTCAGACAAAGAACAAAATATTTCTTATAAACTCTTAGGGGGGATCGCCCCAATCTCCTCTAGATCCGCCACTGACTGGGTTCTGGTATTTATTGGCCAATATATGTTGTGAGCATTGTGATATGAAAAACCTCTTTAAGTCAATGTTGTTCCGTTGTTTATAGTTGACTTTTAAAAGTTTGTTTTGCTGCTGAGGAAAAGTTGCTACAACCCCTTATCAGTTCTCCGTCCAGTTGTAATGAGTGACACGTGACGAAGAAGTGACAAGGAAACGTAGCGTTCTAACAGTAGACGGCGACTCTTGACGAAAGACTGAATGGTGTTCTTATAATAGAACCCAAGGAAATGTGGTGTTCTGATAGTAGATGGTGACCCATGATGAAGACACTGACTGGTGTTCTAATAATAGAACCAAAGTGAATGTAGTGTTCTAATAGTAGACAGCAACTTGCATCCACTGCATCGTCTGAAAGTGAAAATACAAAGTTACAGTTTGTGTCTTTGCTGTTGAAACTATGTACTATTAATAATAATAATAATATAACACAGGTATTAAAATAACAACATTAATAGTTATATGACAATGATAGTAATACAACATTTACTTCGAAATAATTGTAATACTAATACAATTACATAAAAAGAATATTTAAAAATAGTCCCTTAAGCTAGCAATGAGTATAAAGTGTCAGAGACTTCACTTTATATGAGTTGTGTGATCAATCATCTCCCTCTTCATTTAATCTACCCACTGACTCATTAGCTGAGTTGGCAAGGAGGGGGGCAGGTGTGCAGAAATTTAGAAAAAAAATTATGTCCTGACGGGGATCTTAACGCAAAATATCGACAATCTGAACTATTTCTAATTGAGCTTGGTATGAAGTGTTAGCAAATTCATTTTCTCACCCACGGATATGAGGCGTGTGATAAGCCCTCTCCCTCGCCGTCTCATCTTCCCATTGATAGAGTAACAGTGTACTCATTAGCTGAGTTGGGTAAGGGAGCAGGTGAGCAGAAATTTCTTACCAGACTGGAATTTTAACCCCAAAGATCGACAATTCTGCACGCCAACCAATACACTATCAGGCAAGTGATTCTGGAAGGCAGCAAGGGAGAGAGAGAGAGAGAGAGAGAACAGCTCATTCCGAAGAGGAAATAGGAGGCTGTTCCAGCTGGTGGGACACACGTAGGCGAAGCTCCTGGACTGGGCCGTGATATCCTGAAAGATCATCTTGTCCTTAGGTTACAACAATTGTCTTTATCTTTGAGTAAGATAATTTGTTCCTGTGAGAACATTTCAGGTTAAACAACAGAAGATGTATTTTCCTCTACATCTCCTTTGTCATCCCCATACAATGTATTCCTTGCATTGTTCCCAATTCAATATAACTATTCTTTGTATTGTTCCCAATTAAATATAATTATTCGTTGTATTTTTCCCAGTTAGGGCCGTACCGATGGAGGGGCCATGGTCCAGAGCGCAAATGTGGAAAGGGCGCTAATTTCAGGATGGAATAACTTATTATTCCAAAAATGCACTATTTTCAGAATGTGGGGGCGCCAAATTGATGCTACGCACAGGGCGCAATTATAGCACCAGCATCGTGCCGCTTTTAGTTCAATGAACGTGGCTAAGGGCTGTCGTTTGAAATCATCTCAAGTACGAACTCCCAACACTACCGTTTTGGGGTGCCAATCTGGCGGTCTCAAGCCTGAACTTTGGAGTAGGACAACGTCAAGAGCCCTGTCGGCCATAAGAATGCATTTCATGGTTGAGTTCGCAGGGGGCGCTATAGTAGAACAGAAGCAGCCTCCGAATTACCTCTAAGAGGCGATCATGTTTATAACGCGTTGGCGACTTCATTTTCTTAGTCTCGGCATATGGGGACGGGTGGCCAGTTCTCTCTGACCGTCGTTTCATCTGCCCACTGACAGTGTACGATGAGTGTTAGCTTACTTGCAGTTCAGTTGGCCTCTGAGTAGGTTTCTTGAAGTGGCGTTATGTAAATTTTCGAAATGAATGAATGAATGAAGAGGTACCGAAATCTCGAACTATAATTTCTTCTGGAAATCTTAACCCACGACCTCTCGAGTTATCTTCATGAAAATTAGAGATTGCTTATTCGTTCCGATCACCATCAATTGCTTGGAGTGAGAGCCATTGAAATGATGACGACAACGATGACGATTATGACGATATCAACGTGTCCAAGAGATACATCCTACACTTAGGCCTACGATTTGTCTGCCGACCCAATGCGAAATGATGCGCTCGTGAATAAGATGGTGCCCTGCTCTTGACTTTCGAGTGGCATCTTAAGAGTTTGAAGATTACGATTACAAATTATAGTTCCATGAACGTGCTCTAATCATGTCTGTGTGCGTATATATCAGTGTCCGATTTGCCGGGGGGGTCGATGGGGTTGGAGCCCATGCTTCTATCCCTTGACCCCTCTGCTTATAAAGTCTGAGCGACCCCCAAGGGGGTCGACTCGACCCCTCACATTCATTGAGCACACAGGCATTACTTGAAACAAATTTTGGACTGACAGGCTTCGAAATGATTTCAGTCGTGAAAAAATGATTTGAGCCGAGACGGAATGATTTGAGCCGAGACTGAATGAATTCAGCCAAAACGGGCAATTAGCGGCCCTGCTCGTATGTGTTGCTTTTCACAAATTACCGGCTAAGCGCCTGGTATTAGGATTACATATATATATGTATATATATATATGTATATATATAGGCTATGCACACACGGAAATGTAACCTAAATAATTTACACTGCATGGAGCGACGCTCAGAAACCATATTCTAGCATTATATGCCAGATGAAACACACGTTCATCCAGATTTTCAAATATTCCTAACGCTAACTTCGGAACCGGCCCAAGCCTCGATGAGGGAGTAAGTCGTTAAAGTGAAACTTAATACTACTCCACTTTGTGAGTCAGTAGGCAGCATCAAGCAATATCAATTTAATATTTCTGCGGACGCCCGTAGACCTATACAAAATATATATGACAAAACGGGCATTTGAGTCATTCTGCCTTGCCGCAGCGTTGAATTTAACAGAAATGAAGCGAATTAGCAGTCAGCAAACGATATCTTCTTTCTTCAAACGTCCTAATGCTAGAAGGTAACTTACTCAGTACATATATACTGTAACATAATTTACTTGTAAAAACCGTTAAAACTTTTGAGTAAATTTAATTACGCATGTGTTATGAATAAATTTAAAATGCGACATGGTGTTCTGTTGCTCCAACACTAGGCCTACACAAAGTTGTTCAACAAAGACATGCAGATAGAAGGCGAGTTCCCAAATTGTATTGCTCGTAAATAAGCTGGTGCCCCGCGCCTGGGTTCCTAAAAGTGTGTGGAGATTATGATTACGACAAGTAGGACTATTAACACGTTTTGTTGACAGTAATTTAACATGTAGGCCCTAGGCCTAGATCATTTGCCCGACATGCTAAGTTAACAGTATTTTAATTTTCGACTATGTCAAGGCTTTTTATTTTGTTATATGAGAGAAGTTTGTTATATTGAAGAAGCTTAAAATTATGTGAACATAGTAGGCCTAAACGCTTTTTTTTATTAAGGATCAGGAAATGTAAAAAGTAAGTTTTACATAATGGTTTTGTAGACTCCATGTGGTTGCTTGACATGATATTAACACGTTTTTAATTATTATTATTATTATTATTATTATTATTATATTACTATTTATTATTATTACTATTATTATTATCGTTATTAAAATGGTTTCATTTGTCATACTTGCAGCGTCATACTTGCTGCTAGTAATTGCAGAATCTAGACTTATTGTGGAAGTTCATTAATTACTTGACAAAAAATTAGGAAAGTTGGAAATGTTGGCTATTTCCATTATTTTTTCTGTGTTAGTCAGACTAGCCAAGGGGTTTGAAACGCGAGGAGCAAATCGCGAATAAAAAATTCATTGCGGCTTAGGAAGGTATTATTAGGTTTTTGGTATAATTATATTTTCGACCCCTCTGCTTCTTTTTTGACAAATCGGACCCTGGTATATATGACTGTGTGCGTATATGCTGTGTGTCTGTCTATGTGTCCGTATGTCTGTCGTTGTCTTTCCTTTGGGCACAATCGTTGTCATCGATCGCACTTCCTTCAGTCTTGTTAACGGAGAGAGACGGACCTAGTGATTACATTATTCAAACGGACGTTGCATTAGTCAACAAAAGGAATCCACAATATCCGTCAGACCATGGGCTTAGGCCTATGTTAGTTCGATTCCAGCCATGCGCTATAATATCTCGAATCCATGGAAGTACTTGTTTGCTTTCTGCATTCTCCATATGTCTCTGTCTGTTTGTATTTCTGTCTAATTGTCTTTCTGTTTGTCTTCCTGTCTGCCTGTTCTCTCATCTGTTTGTCCTCCTGTTGACTGTCTATCTGTTCATCAGTTAGCTTCAGTCTGTCCAAGTCGTCTCTCGCTGTGTCTGTCTCACTATTTCTCTGTCTGTATGTCTTTCTGTTTGTTTCTCTGAGTTTTGATGTTACAAGGTTTCGACGCCTAAATTATTGACACCAACAGTACTGTCTATAAGCGTATAGCTTCTGTTCAGAAGTGCTCTGTTCAAATTTGATGCAGATGCCAGATATACTGATTTGCCGGTGTCAAGTTGGCAACTGACGGGGAAGGAGTTCTCATCTGGTGCCATATGCGCTTGACACCGTCGCGATGACTTAATTTATGCTGGGCTAACCTGCATGAACATCTGAACCTCGCAATTACTTGCATTAGCGTCGCGACGGGGGCAAAGGAGCAGCTGCCTCCTATCCTGGCCCATGATGAGTCTTGGGATTCGTGCAAATCCGAGGAGTTATTATATTGGGGGTGGGGGGGGGGGTTACCCTACGTGATTTGTCATTTGACATTTCACAATTAAGGTCCTCTGCATATTTTTGCTGCATATAATATAGTCAAACTGTGCCACAAAGCGAGATGGTTAAGTGCTTTTATTTAAAAATGATAGTTGAAATATTTGACATAAACAAGAGTCCAAAATGTACATCATTTGGCATCATGATCAAATGCTCAAAATTGCGAAGGTTTTTGGGGCTCTGCCCCACAACTTCCGTGTTCTGGTGACGCCACTGTATACACCACCCTATGCGGAAATGCATTCTCAGATGAAGCTGGGTTGCACGACTAGTTTTACTTTAAAACTCAACTTCGTCTCGCTTTTAAAAATCTGACTATGGCTTGTAGTTAAAGTCTATAGAGAGACACAGTAATTTCCAATGCTTCGACTGCGAACCCCTAAACGTCTAAACGTCTTTTAACGTCTAAATACTCCTCTTCTTGCGTATAATTTATTCAATTTTTTCACGCATTGAGATGATCTATGTACTTTTATTTAGAAATTAATAGTTTACAAATATGAGGTAAACAAGAGCCCAAAATACACTCCATTTGGCATAAAAATGCTCAAAAGTTCGCAGGCCTCTGGGGCTCCGCCCCCAGACCCCGCTGGAGAAGTTTACGACACTCCCCAGACTCCACGATAGTTACATTCTGCCTCCCCTCTGATGACTTGCACAATGCTCAACTGACAGCGCTTGCTTTCTTTCATCTGGAACCGTCATAAATTGTGTTTGTTACATTCTATGCATTACGGGGTGGCCCTAACTAGTAGCGCCGTTTGGTCCGTAATTGGGTCTCCCCGGCGATCAACAGCCAATGTGAATGTCAAAAAATCTTATAGCCATGCGCAGCTTTCCACTTGCAAGCCTAGGGTTACCAACTTACCATACGTCCGAGTTTCCCCGCACATGTCCTCTTTTCAGGTCTCTGTCCGGGCGTCCGGGTGGCTTTCCAAAATATGATTTTTGTCCGGGTTTTTCCCTTTCCTTCCCCGTTCGATCGATACCTTCTTACTTACTTTTCCGCGATATTTAATATTCTGTTCCGTGAACTAAACACGCGTTCCCGCAATATTTAGCTCAATGGTAAAGTTACTATAAGGTAAGGAATTGGTCCTTGCTAACTCCCGGATTCCTCAAGCCGTTTTTGTAAACAAAACCCATAACTGTAACGTGAGTTAATGATAATTGATAAAAAGTTAATTTCTCAATTTAAATTTGAAATATCTGATTTTAAAATGCCGAAACTATTACTATTATTCAACAGTGTAACGACATCTTATAGCAACACAGGCTGTTGACGTCTTCAGAATTTGTTACATTGCAGTTCGATTTCGTATATTGCTTTAATCCTTTATTTTTATGTAGTCTTTCTTTCTTAAGTCTTTCTGTTTTCCTTCTTCCTTTTGTGTTGTTCCATTTCTGCACGACTGGTTGCTAAAAAAATGCCGAAACGTAGCAACGTGCTTATTTACACACGCACTGAAAGCTCAATATCCAGATTTTCGGGCAGGTCGTTATGAGTCTTATGACTGGGAAGGTGAATGTTTGAGAATGTGATGTCACTACTGTTTTGACTACTTTTATTTGTACAACACTTAACATTGGCGTAGCACTAGTAGCCGGCTCCGGGATGGTAACCGGATCTGATGAACATTTTGTCCTCTTTTTCATCTGGGCACTTGTGGTAGCTCTATGCAAGCCCATGTTGACACCCACAGAAAAATTGTCCGCTTTATATTTAAGATGATGGGGGTCAATATAATTATTTCAAATAGAGTTGTCTTTTTTAAGGCTTGATCTATTTATTCCCTTAGTCATTCGTGTTATTTCCATGGGTACTCTAAACGAGATTTATCGTTTTCAAGTCCTGTAAAGGATATCCATTTGCTTACTTTGCTGTCTTTACAATACCATACAATGATTCTAAATAATGGAAACTGTTAGAGGCAACTCCTAAACCTCTGACAACTTATTCCCCCGTCCCTTCAGCAGCCTTATGAGACTACACATCGAATATTGTGCAAGTCATTGCGAGGGTCCGACATCTGCGCGGTCAGCCAGCAATAAAGACAACGCGTCCTTCTTGACCGCAAGGACGATGTCCAGCACATATGGTACGGGATACGAACTGCCCCTCCACCCCTCGTTCATCGCCAACTGACACGGGCAAATCAGACGATCGCCGTAGTATATATATTTGCACTTCTTTATTAAATGTTGAAAGTCAACGACGAAAATGGCGTCGCGTGACTTGGTCGTCGTCAACGGCGTTTGACGTATCTCGCCGAAACCGCCCGCCGGAAACGAAGGCTGCGCTGCAAAATTGATGCCCGCCTTTATTGGGAGAGGCCGAACTGCATGCCGGGATTCGGTTACGGATATCAAAAGCGACGGCAAATAGGAATTTCCCCGAGTGATAATTGGAGATAAAGAGGCATAGGAATATGTAATTACATCTCTGCGTTCATGTGCAATCATCCCGCATCTGTGATTACGTCATCTGTCTGTCTGTCTGTCTGTCTGTCCGTCCGTCCGTCCGTCCGTCTGTCTGTCTGTCTGTCTGTCTGTCTGTCTGTCTGTCTGTCTGTCTGTCTGTCTGTCTGTCTGTCTGTCTAACATGAAAATCCATAGTTATCAAGCTTAAAGGTCCAGACCTATATATTAACCCATTTATGAATAATGATCCAATTTGCCTACACACCTTATATGTATGTAATACCTAACTAACTACATGAGTGGGTGTGTGGGTTGGTTGGATGGATGGATGGATGGATGGATTGGTAGATGGATGGATGGATGGATGGATGGATGGATGGATGGATGGATGGATGGATGGATGGATGGATGGATGGATGGATGGATGGATGGATGGATGGATGGATGGATGGATGGAGGTTTCGGGTGTTTTCTACTCAGCAAACACGATGCCAATCTTTGTTTTCCTGCCAATCAAAGTCATCTGCGCCGCTGTCGGATTATGGAGCCAGCAGACATTCGATCGACATATGAAGCTCCCGTCG
Organism: Bimastos eiseni; assembly: GCA_959347315.1. NCBI lineage: Eukaryota > Metazoa > Annelida > Clitellata > Crassiclitellata > Lumbricidae > Bimastos > Bimastos eiseni. The sequence goes on along the minus strand of OY365808.1, from coordinate 56,396,772 downwards.
ACTGCCTCTTACTTACTCGCCATCCTCTCGTCTTACATATCTATCCTGTGTCTGTCTCTCTGTCTGCCCCTCAGACTGACTCAGTCACTCTGCTATGATACGCGGACTGTCTGTCAATAGGTATGTATGTATGTATGTATGACTGACTCAGTCACTCTGCTATGATACGCGGACTGTCTGTCAATAGGTATGTATGTATGTATGTATGACTGACTCAGTCACTCTGCTATGATACGCGGACTGTCTGTCAATAGGTATGTATGTATGTATGTATGTATGTATGTATGTATGTATGTATGTATGTATGTATGTATGTATGTATGTATGTATGTATGTAGGTCTATGTATGTGTGTATGCATGCATGCATATGTAAATATATATAATATATGTATATAATTTATATATTATATATATCACACTTTGTCACGTTCTAGCGGCTAACAGCTGATTTTTGCGACCTAAAAGCACTAATGGGTAGGTGGCAGCAGCATCGCCGAAATTTGCCTTCATGTCAGTGCTTACCATTTGATGCGACCGCTTGGCTAATGTGAACGCTGATAGCAACGCACGTCCGAAGCTAAACTCTGTGCGTAAGATAGACGGTTCTCATAGCGACGTCCAACGGTGGCTTATTCAAGAGATTTAAACATTTTGGGGTGGCACGGTCCGTTCACGAGTACCTGAAATGGTGTGGGGCCCATTCAAAGGAAAAGCATTGGTCAAGGACGTCACTCATTGAAAGACTATTAGGCCATACAGAAGTAGCTATATATATATATATATATATATATATATATGAAGCTTTGCCATTAGACCTGGATAAAGTAGGAAGGAGTCCATAGGCGGAGACTTGGTCCTCGGTTTGGGGATGGGAATAGGTCGAAACAATTTTGGTATGGAAGACTGCATGTCGGAAAAATTTCAATTCCCAAGCACATGGATGCGGCAAACGAGAATGAACAGTGGAAACACTGTACACACATAGATTTATAATATCATTGAAATATGAAATATTGTGGAGATATAAGCAGCTCCATCCCCCTCCAACTGAAATTTTGGAGGGAGCCGTCCCATCCTGTCCTCTCCACTAAGTCTGCGCCCCATAGGGAAACGACAATGATCTTTTGACCCATCTTGGAACGCTGATCGGTTTTCACACGCATATTGGCCTTATTCGTTTCTCATGGAATTATGGGACTGACAACTTCTATAGAGCCAAGAGCAAGGAGGCAATTTTCAACCGGTTCAGACTACATCAATGGTCAGATATTATCTGCCTTACACCATCACACGATAATTGTATCCTTGGGCAATAGTAATAACATTTATATAACGCCGTTATCACAGTCAAGCCCATGAAGCGAGTTGAGATTTAGACCGAGGATAAAGTAGGTAAACCTGATTATTTTTACCTGTCTGTTGTCTCGGAAGTCTTTGAGTGACGTCAGCGCGCATTGGACATGTTATTACGCTATTACCGACAACAGTTACAGATTAAAATCCGTGCAGTTACATAGCGCTCGTTGTCGAAAATGATCGCATCCAACTTATGCCAAGATGATGAGGGTGATTACCCGCCGTCACGATCGTAACAACTGGTCACCCTTCGTGACGTGACAAGGGGTTGGTCACCCTCATGCTTCCTTGTTACGGCTCGTTAAGCACGTTAAGTTCAACTAGTCACTCATGCGTTTGGCCATCTGTTCTGCTTCTTGTCATTCCTGCTCCTACTAGTCTTTCCAAAGCTATTACTCTAACTACTTGAGATCATTCCTGTTTCTATAAATCACTCCTACATGTACATGCCATTCTTACCTCTTCTAATCGCTCCTGCTTCTATCAGGCACTCCTACCTGTCACGCTAACCCATTCTATTCGTTTCTGTTCCCATTTCAATGCGACGACTCTATCTTAATCTGTCACTCGCACATTTTTAACGCTTGCGTCACTCTCCTACCTGACGCATCAACCCAAGTCACTCCCAAACATCAATTCCGCTTTAACCCATCAGTCCTGAATTACCCGTCACTCAATTCTCCATTCATCATTCATTCCTTCGCCGCCTCAATCCTTGATCTCTCTTCCCTCTTCCTTCGACATCTCTCTTCCCTCTTCCTTGGCTCCCATCTGTCTTTGGCTGACGGACAGCCGTTCAAACGTTCGCCGTCCCCATGTGCGCTTTCCAACTAACTGACTACTGGAGTAGCGGTCGTGCTAAGCGCTGAGAGGGCACTGCGTACATCGAGCGCCCTCGATTGCAGCGCACGGCAGCGATTGTCAAGCGCTGGACGAGCGAGAGAGAGGAAAGGGGAGACAGAGACAGAGACAGAGACAGACCGAGACAGAGAAGGGAAGGAGGGAGAAGGGAGGGAGAAAGATGGAGACTAATACAGAGACAGATAGAGATAGAGATGTAGGGAGGGATACGGAGATAGAGACAGATGGAGAGAAACACAGACAGACAAAGATAGAGAGACAGACGGAGACAGACACAGAGACAGAGAGAAAGAGACAAAGACAGAGACAGCGGGAGGAAGCGAGGGAAGGACGAAGAGAGGAAGAGATAGAGCGAGCGTGCGAGAGAGTCGGAGAGACAGACAGACAGACAAAGACAGGCAGACAGAGAAACAGAGACAGAGACGGAGGGAGGGGAATAGAGAGAGGCGAGTGGAGGGCAGACCGGAAGGATTGACCGCTGGAGCGAGGGAAGCGTGGGAGCCAGTCAACGATCGGGTGCTGCTGCCGCTGTTGACTGGCCTTGGAGAAATTGCTTCGGCAAATAGCGACATTAAGAGTTATTGCGATTCTATTTGTGCACTTACTCACGTCTATAGTATTATTATTATTATTATTATTATTATTATTATTATTATTATTATTATTATTATTATTATTATTATTATTTTTATTTTTTTTTTAACTGAAACGTCCACAGCGTATATCTATTCTAATGTCTATCTGTCTGTCTGTCTTTGTTCCTTGTGTATGTGTGAATGTAAGCATGTAAATGTGTTTGTATATATGTATGTGTGCATGTGTGTGTCTCTTTGTTTGTCTCTGTGTGTCTGCGTGTCTACCTGCCTGTCTGCCTGTCTGTCCGTCCGTCTGTCTGTCTGCATGTATGTATGTACGTACGTACGTACGTACGCGTGTATGTATTTATGTATGTATGTATGTATGTATGTATATTTGTTTGTATGTATGTATGTATGTACATGTGTATGTATGTATGTATGTATGTATGTATGTTTGTTTGTATGTACATGTGTATGTATGTATGTATGTATGTATGTATGTATGTATGTATGTATGTATGTATGTATGTACGTGTGTGTGTGTGAGTGTGTCTGTATGTATGTATGTATGTATGTATGTATGTATGTATGTATGTATGTATGTATGTACGTGTGTGTGTGAGTGTGTCTGTATGTATGTATGTATGTGTACGTATATATGTACGTATGTATGTATGTGTATGTATGTATGTATGTATGTATGTATGTATGTATGCATAAGTATGTATGTATGTAAGTATGTATGTATGCATGTATGTATGTACATGTGTATGTATGCGTGCATGTATGTAGCCTACGAATGTATGAATCGTAATTGTAAAGGTAATTACGTACATTTATAGAGCGCCGTCAGTATCAAGCTACTTCTAGGGTGCTTTACATGACGGAATGTATCCATGTATGTATATATCCATGTAATTATCTGTCTGTCTGTCTGTCTGCTTCTTTGTCCGTCTGCTTCTACACTTACATCCAATATCATTCTAGCCAGATTGTGGCGCATTGCCCTACGAGTCATAGCTTTTCAATATGGTCTGAGTAAACACGAGAGGCATGGCCGTGGCCGTGGTCGTGGGTGTGTGCATTGTGTGTGTGTGTGCGTGCGTGCGTGTGTATGTGTGTGTGTGTGTTTGCGCACGTGCCTCTGCCTACGTGTTTGTGTGTGCTTCTAAGTATTCGTGTAGGCCTACTCTTTGCATGTTTCGTTTGAGCATGCAGTTATATAGCGCCACTGTATTTTGATTGCTGAGCGAAACATTGAATTTAACACGAAATTTGCATCAAATCAGCGATCATGAAATGGGTCGTTGACCTATGAATGTCAGGGTGGGGTCAAGGTCAACAACCACGTGTGCCTGTCTCAGTGGAACCGACGCATTGTACAGCTGAGTCCCTGGTAGCATTATGCGCCCTGTCTATTGGGCATTGGCGACCTCTATTGACCGATTGTCGATGCTTGTGTGTGTGTGTGTTCCTATGTGTGTAGGTGTGTGTCTGTCTGTCTGTCCGTTACTCATCCTTCAGACTAATAAATATTGCACCAGATCTCTTTTCCTCTCTCGCTCCCTCCCTCCCTCCCTCCTCCCTTCCTCCTTCCTAGTCTTCTCTCTCTCTCACTATACAGCTCCTTGATCCGTCATCTTTCTCCATCTAACCCTCTTTCTCTAGCCATCTCTTTTCCCCATCGACTCCACTTCTCTCCGTTTTATCTCCGTCTCTGTCCTTGCCTGTCTGTCTGTCTCTCTATCGGATCCATCCACCCACTCACCCATCCATCCCTCCATCCATCCGTCCATCCAGCTATCCATCCATCCAACCCACCCATCTTCTGCGTCCCTGTCTGTCCATATATCTGTCTGCCTGTCTGTCTTTATATCCTCTTCTTCCTGCGTCTGTTTCCCACCGCCTGCCCTCATCCCATCTTCCTCCCTTCCCATCATTCTTCCCATCTACCGTCGACCACTGCATGGAACCATTGACTGACTGACCACAACATCAACTACTTCGTTCACAGCCTCTTCCCTTCTTTCATCCTACTCTCTGTATCTCCTTTGAAGTCCCTGCGTGTCTGAAAGCCAAGTACGTTCACCACGCAAGCAGGCAAACAAGACAGGCAGAGAGGCAAGCAGGCGGACAAACAAACAGGCAGACAAGCTGACAGACAGAAAAACAAACAGGCAGGCAGACAAGAAGACAGACAGACCGGCAACCTCCCTTGAATCCTTGATCTCGGATCAATTTGTTGGATCCACCTCTGCAGGCGACAGCTATAATTATTATCTATCATACACAACTCCTCCTAAAAACAAATGAATATGTCTGGATAATCTCCTTTGACCTCTCCAAAGCGTTTGACTCTGTTAAAAATTCTTTCTTTTCTGACAAACTCTCACTTTTGAAATACTCGGATCAAGTCTGTAACTGGCTAGTTGAATATCAACTTGAACATTCGCACCTCACTAGATTCAAAGATCTCCCCTCGTCTCTCCTCGTTTTATGCCATCAGAAACCTCAAAACCTATGGATTGTTTCCCTCTTCCGTTAATAAAATATCCAAAGCCACTGCCATTGCTAAATTGTTTGGCCTATTATAATCCTATAACATGCCTCTCCATCTTGGTGCGGTCTAACCCTGTAACCTCCCCAGGGCTTGAAGTGGGGGGGGGGAAAGAGATGTCGGTATGGTTACAGGAACCAACCAATCTCCTGCTCTTTGATCTGGAGAAGTACCGGTAAGCATGCAGCTCGCCAGGAGAGCATACCGTTTCATACCGTCCCACTTCAAGTCCTGAGCCTCTGACAGAGCGTATAGAAAAATTCCCCAAAAGAGCCAAACGACAAAGTTAACTAGACCTATCATTTCCAGCAGTAAACTATCTGAACTTGCTAACATCATTGCTGAGTCTAGCTGATGCCAATCTGCTTTTTCTCTACTCCGCACCTCCACTCACCAATTAAGACCTAGAGTATATCCACCCGCCCACAGGCAACTCTCAATTGGTCCCCTGATCGTGATATGCCAATAATGTTTAGTTTGTTCTTCATTTCAAGCTATGTATACTCTAATTGTCCACTGTCCCTCATGTTGGCTCTTCAGATAGTTTTCTTTTGAAATAAAGGAATCTATATGCATGTATATACATGTAGGCCTATATACAGGAATTCTTATGCAGCAATTAAGATTCCTCTCTTATTTATACAACAAGCCATGTTTGTTGTGGAGTATTGCTACGCTGGTCGGTGAGTCGAATAGCTTCCAGATAGAGCATCAAAGACCGACTCGATTCTTTTGCAGCTCAGCAGGGACATGTCCAATAATACAGCCGACCGAATGCAATTCGTTATGCGTGGCTTGGTCCCACCGCGTTGCATATAATGCGTTCCACCTCCCGGAGGAAATCGCTAAGACGAATTGCAGACAGGAACAGACGAACAGACGGCTTCCTGTGGCGCATGTTGGCCCCGTAAGTTATTGCCCAGATCCATCAGAATTAATTTGTTTACCATTACGCAACAGCATGCCATTCTGTGCTTGGCGCTTTGTGGTGTTAAATACCGCGTTCTTACTTACTGGCCTGCTTGTTTATTTCGGTTATTATTCTGCTTTTCGTCGATTTGTTTGCTTCCGGCATATGGCGGGGCGTTGCTGAGCATTTGATAGCTTTTAGTTTCCGTGTGATTTCACAAAATGGTTTGTGATTTTAAATTACTAAGTCGAAGGATTTAATTTATATAATTGTCATATATGTTGTAGTGCGCATTGATTTCGATTTTTCCTTAAGGCTGTTTCAGCGGAATATATATATATATAAACTTAAATGCTGTCGAGTAGCACAGAAATATGAAATGAATACAGACAAATACACCGACAACACTGTTAAGAATATAAATAAACTCAAAGAAGAAAAGTAAAAATTTTCAATGCGCGCATGGTCACTCAATAGGCTTATTTATAGTACTAAGGACTCAAACTTACATATAATATTTTTGATCTTTTGGTCCGCTGCCATTGGTGAGAACGAAATACTTCCGGCGCGTGATTAACCAAAAGGAGTAAGTAAAATGAATCTTCGTATATGTCTAAAAACTACACTAACCATAACCGACCCTCACGATGCTTAACCTGACCCTATACGATCCTCACGACGCATAATTGTAACAAATTATAGATTTTACTCTGCGTGTGTTATCATTGTATTACAATTGCTTGCCTTCTCATTATTATATGTAATCTGTGTCCGCATACAAGCCACGCCCAAAATATTGTGCGTAAGTACGAGTCCTAACTACTATAAGTTAGCCCACTCAGTAAAGGAGGGTTGAGGCCGTGGTTAGTCAGTCATCTGGTGAAGAAATGCACAGTACTGCCAACCATAAGCACCATTGATTTTGCTGAATAATTAAACTCCATTGCTAAATGACATGCTTCCAAATCACAATCATTAGAATGCACCAAAAGCCAGATCATTATTGCAACATCCTTGTAATGCAATTTAAAAACTGGTAATTTTTAGAACCACAAAGACAAAAGCATTAGTTTCTTTAAAATAAACTCTGATATAATTTGCCAGATACTTAGCATGCCTTAAAGGCATGGGTCTAGATAGAAGGAAATCCGACTGACTGCCTTGACTGTGACGCTGTTGAAGTCGACAAAGAAAAGGATGGAGGAATGGGAGAAGGGAAATAAATGTGGCCTGTTTCTTTATTCAGCGTTTTCATTTCTGTGGTGAGTTGGACTGTCCTGACTGGGTTTTGGCCGAGATCAACACTCTGTCAAAGCTGGTAAGCATTGTGACCTATTTGATTGCAGAAGTTACAGTTAATTTAGTCTTCTTTTCTGAAGAGTAACCAAGCAAACATCAGGACATATACATATAATAGAAGTTTGTGATGGTATGAAAGTATTGATGTTGATACTTAAAAAATTTCACCTGAACGTGAGTTTCTTGTTGGTTTTCTTTCCTTTATATCAATAAAATGTGAATGTGTTGTGCCTCAAACTTAAACCTCGTTTAGTGACAGAGCTGGTGCACGGTAATTTCGTGACTTCACAAGCTCAAGATATTACTATTTTGCATTTATTGAAATTCTAATTGGAAATTTACACGGCACCACTCAGGGATAATTCACTACAAAAACCCAATGTAGTTGCTGACCACTGAATTTATATGGCACCTTTAAAATACCAGCCTTCACAGATGATACTGGGATTGTGGAGTGGTCATGGGATGAGGCAAGAATACTGCACAGAACGGACTCATTTTAAGAAGGCAAGTTTAGTACTTGCCATTCTCCCGGTGTAAATATCTTGTTTGATTTTCAGTACAGCTATCAGAGAGCATCTCTGAAGAATTTTCCCTGATTGGTGCTATGTCCTATTTTCTTGTTAGGATTTCAGTTCTTTATGATTTTTCACATTTAAACCCTGTAGTTCCCTTGGTCAAAAATCTTCAGTTGTTTCATCAGTTAATGACTGGAAACTTTCTGTCCTCTGTTGTGCACTCTGTTTTGAAACTGCAGTTGTTAAGCAGAACGTTTGCTCGTTCTATTTCAGAGTTCGATCAAGGTGAAAGTTCTTTGCGGCCACGTGATTAAGGATCTGCTTGGCGAGTCGATCGATGTAAGTTCTGATCTTCTTGTGATCGCATTCAATCGTTATCATCATGGTTGAGACTTTGGTCAAACAATGATGACTTTGATGATGGTCTTATTTGTGTGTGTTTGTGATGGCCATGGTGGTGGTCTTGACTACCTTTGTTAACTCTTTCATGTTGCTACAAGGTTATATTAAGAGAAAGGTCTTTTCTGAGGATTGGATGTTTTGTACTGAAATTCATGTTTTGCCAAAATGCGTTGTAAAATGATTCGATCGTTTTATTGCTGATGATGGCTTATTAATTAATTAGTAATTAGTAAATTATACTTATCATAATTATCAATTTTATTGTTATGGTAATAGTTTACTTGAATTCGTATGATTTTATTTGTGTATTTTGTGCAGTTTGATAAAGTCATGAAGCTCACCGCTGATGCGAAATTTGGTAAGTGACAGTCATCAATGTTAGGTAAACTCAGGACTATAACTAATTTTGTTTTGCTTTTTTAGCATAGTTTTAGTAGTGCCAGGGGTGTGTAGTGGTGTGGTGGTAATGATACTGATCTGTCAATTGAGAGGTCATGGGTTCAATCTCTGCTGACAGAAATATTTGTTCAAGATTTCTGCACCACCTCAGATATTATGAGTACACTGACCGTACGGTGTTCGTGGGAAGATAGACGACGTGTTAGTGATCTTGATGCCTGACCTTGTATGCCGAGGCTAAGGAAACGATGTCGCTAACACTTTAAGCATACAAATGTTTATACGTATAATCGTATATGCATACCCACATGTGTTCACACACATACATGCATTATACGTATACTCGTGCATCCATGCATTCGTTCATACATACACGCATACATAGATTCAAAGGTCCTAACTTAACTTTTGATATCTGTTGTACTTTCTTCCTAGAACTTGGTGACGTCAAGGCGTGTGTCGCTGTTATTTCTCTGATTGTTAGCAATGCGGCCAAATTCGACGTTGCTGGCGACATCCTATCCAACGAGCTGCAGCAACTGGGATTGCCCAAAGGTATTTTTAGATTCATCCTAATTATCCAACTGGATATCTTTAGATTAATAGGGAGAACCTAAATGCATCATTAGATTTATTGTACTTACTATTGCATCTTGAGGAATGTCACTCAAGTTATTTAATGGTGTTATGGAAGTTCTGGGTTAATATTAAATTAGTTACTAGAAGGTAATTTTAGAATTCAGTTACCAATTGGGTAAGTTAGATTCCTTATACAGTCTCAAAGGTAATTTCAGATTCCTCGTATCTGTGGTTTTTAAATTTCTTGTTCACATAAATTGACACAGTAAATTTATATGCTTCATTTTGATAAAAGTCTCAGCAATTCAGGAATTAAAATTTGACATGTCATCGCAGACTTTTGAGTAAATTTGTCGACAAATCTGAAGACTGGGTTGTATTTTTCAGAACACGCAACCGCGCTTGTCAGAGTCTATGAAGACAACGCGACTGATATTCGTATGGAGCTGATCAAGAAAAGTCTCAGATGTTAGTTCTTGACCTTTAGTAACATTTTGACATTGAGACATGTGATTTTGCTAACATATATAGGGTAGTAATATTCGACACATGATTCTGGTTCAGAGTATTGTACTTTTTACTTATTTATAAGATAGATCTCTTATCTCAGATAAATTTTCTTTAAGATCAATTGAATTCCCTCTGCAGCCATAATATATACAGCATGCACAGCTCCTTCTTTAGTGACAATCAACAATCTCTCTTGACTTATTCGAAGTTCTTTTCGGGGCTTTTCACGTTGAGAGTGCCTCTGATTACCTTGTACTGTTCAAGATGTGTCTGAAATTGGTGAATGCAAAGCAATTAAACATTGTTGACAAAATCTCCACCTTTGAGATTCCAGATCAAGTCTGTGACTGGTTAGTTGAATGACATCTTGAACGCTTGCACCAGACGCACTATATTTAAAGGTCTCCTTCGTCTCACTAATTTTTACATTTTTGACAAATTGTTTTCCTCAATTAAATGAATGTACACATTATGGCTCTTCTGTCTGACATGGTCCATAAATATGTATGTGACGAAGTTTTGACAGAATTCAATGACAGACTGTTAAATTAAATGTAATCACTTGTTCACGAGCACCTACTTAAGACAGAATCTATTTCTTGCAATAAAAATCCTATTCTGTCCTTCTTCGTCTCTGTTCCTATAATTCTGGTCTTATGAATGATTTTCTGGATTTGCAGACATAAACAATGGCTAAGAAATGGCGGGGAAGGATAGTGTCCGTCTGTTAGAAGACATTGATGTAACGCGCCAGTCAATTGTTGAGCGTCCTTTACGCCTCACAGCAACGTACTTATAGAACACTGACTACGATAGGCAGTAGCCGGTTCGAATCTTCCACTGAAGGAGTCGACGACAACAACTTGAAGGCAATTGGAGGTCTTGGGACAGTTCAGCATTTTTGTTTTGTATATTGCTTGCAATAGGCTTACTGTTAAATTAAATATGCTATTTTTCTTACTGCTAAATGGTCGTCGACCCCAGGGGGTTATTTCCACCGAGATAAATAATTGGCCTAAACAAGGCCATGTTAATTTGATTCATGCTTGACTTGCATGTGTTTATGCAGTGTCTTCGTTGGAGTCGGTTGATTGGAGGGTCGACTATGTCCTTGGTTCTAGTCTGCTCAAGGTCAGTCCACCAATATTCTCTATCATATCATATAGGAATATTCCATAGGAAGTAAGGCTAGCCCATAATAGTCGTTGGCTTCTTCCACTCACCTGTTATGAGTGCAAACTTAACCGACTCCTGTTTAAAGTCAACAGTTACAGATTTAGAATTGGGTGATTGTATATTCCTAAGGTAAGGAGAGCAGTAACCCAAGCTGGCCCTCAGGCAGTGTTATCATTATCAACTTCATTTTCTTGGCCTCAGCTTATGAGGGTGTGGTCTTCTCCCTCGTTGTCTCATCTTCCCACCGACAGTGTGCGGTCAGTGTGCTCATTGTCGTTGAGTTGGTTAAGCGTGCAGGAGGAGCAGTAATGTCTACACAAATGTTCTGTCCTGGTGGACTTGAACCTCTGATCCCACGGTTGATAGTCCTGCACGTTGACCACTAGACCACCATGAACCACTATGACATATATACATATGTATATATATATATATATACATATATGTATATAAACGATATATATATATTGTTTATATACTGCATTATAGGTGTTACACATGTTATATAAAATATACATTGATATACACTAAACGATGTATTAATCATATCAATAATCTATGCATTTATATGGTGCTTATATTTTTTGGATTATTGAAATTATAGTATAATGCATAATTGTGAATGAGTATGTCCATCTGTTGCTCTTTCTTTCTTTGCAAACAGGAAGTTGGTGAACCTTTTGTTCAGCTGAGACTGAAGATTCGAGATGCTGATGATCCATCGCAGCTCGAGTCGCTTTCGCTTTCACTGACGGCCGACAAGTTTCAAGTTTTGTTAAGTGGTTCGTACGTCGAATGATGTTGTTTCATTAAATATATTAAATCTGTATAAAGTGAATTGTTGTGTCAATGAGCCTTATTGGTTGCAAGACATTTGACATCATTAAGACCAGCGCAGAGTGCGCCTCTGAGTGTAAGTCATAACGAGGCGCTATATAAATATTTAATTATGTTACATTACATATATTTGGTACTCTATCTCTGTATCTCTGTATTCTGCTAACTCTCTCCCTGTGTCTGTTCGTTGTGTTGCTTGTGTTTTTGCTTACTATTATTGAGGGAAGAATGGAGGGGAAAAGATGATATGAAGAGTGAGAAGGATGTTACAGACTAAATAATAAAAGAGGGTTATGGCGAGTCGAAGGGAAAAGCTGGAGATTGTGATGAAAGGAAGTACGAGCCTGCTTAGAAGGACATAGAACTAAATGAAAACTCGTGTGTAAATATGTTCCATTTGAGATCTATTAACTCTGATACATATTATTTTGCTTGGCTTATGACATTCCTTTTTCTAATTGCATATCCTAGTTGTGCTTCCTCTCTGTCTAATTGCATGCTAATGCTTTCTATATTTACCTGGTTACAGATGGATTTTGGCGTGTCCTTGGTTGGTGCCTTGTGCATTTTATGCCGTTTCTATAGAAGTTAACAATTGCATTTACAATTAAAACTTCTTGCAAACTAAGTCAGATGTTACTGAACAAAACTTCAGTGTTTCCTTTGTCATGTTGCGAGAGTGTGGATGGGTTATCTTGAAACAGGTTTTCCCTGCATTGGGCATTAGAAATGAGAATTTTACTCACTTTTAATGAAGCAATAAGATGATTATTAATTTGTTTTAGATCTGAAGCAGGCTGCCGATATTGTCAACAGTATTTCCTCCTAAGGCTTGCGTTGTTGTGATGCGGTTTTCGCTGCTCACCTAAGGGTTCGCTTTTGGGACCAAGATGTACGCTTCAATTTGTAAAGAGAGTTCATTGGACGGTTCTTACGTATCACATTAAATGAAGTGTGATAGACGTTGATCGGAGAAGGACTGTGATTGAACTGGAGTTTTAATTGTAACATTTGAATTACTGCAGTTAGATTTTCACTGTATGTCGTTCATCTCGTTGCAATTCAGATTAAGAACGAATATCCAGCTGAATTGGATTTGGATGGACCAGAATTATAATGGTATATATTTTTCTGTATTATCTAGTCTTGCAACTTTAATTGCATAGGTGGATGTGAACATTCATTGAAGTATACTTGACTAGGAATGTGCTGCCAATTGTGACAACTGTTTTACTGACTTATTAAAGCCAATGTTTTGTGAGAATTATCTTAAATTGAACTTTATATGACCTGGCTATAGCTGTATCAATTTATTTAGCGCCAGGACTGTTCTAGCGCTTGTTGCAGTACAAATGAAAGTTCTGCATGGTGATGTGCAGAAAATTGGACTGTTTTAGTTAATTTTCCACTAAAACCTTGCCATTAGCGTCAACATTACTGTTGTGAGGCAACTTCTTTTTGCCATTGTATGAAGTTAACAAATACGCAATTTTACCCGAACATGTGCCAGAAATATTCCGTTGATCATATTGGTTGACTGCCCGGGAAATGAAATCGATTCTCGGGTGCCCGACATTCCGTAAAAATGCTCAATTCCCTACATTCCATAACAAAATATCCGCGCGGTAGGGCACAGTACCCGGCCGCGCGGGTCGACGGGTCGTGATTTCAACATTTTTTGACCCAGTTTATAGCGCAACAATGTGACACCCTTTTAAAGCTCCCAATTCTTGTTCAAATTGGAAAGGCGCAATGGGATTAACCGATCAATCTAATTTCGACTCCATTGTGTAAGGGTTTCGTATAATTATCGTGACACTAGATGTCACATTCTGCAAGGAGTGCACTGGTATCCCCCATGAAATCTCCATGGTGCAGACGCTCAGAGGCACGATCTCTGCGCTAGAACTGACGCAGACATACGGTGCTTGGCTGCTTAAGGATTCACATTGAAACTCCCGTCAAACGCTGATCCACGAATGGCCTATTCCACGGGACAGACAGAATTTATTCGTGACGAACATACGAGAGGGCGTGGCTTAGAACCGGCGTTAAGCCCTAAATTATAATTTTTGGTTCATCGAGTGTCCATTTGTTCTTTTGTTAATAGGGCAATTAAGGTTATACTTACTTGATGCTGTAATACAATACGATTGTTAGCCTCTTTTGATAATTCCTTTGTTCAAAAATTCAGAGTTGCGAAACTCGACACAAAATTTATGCAGTTGAATCTGATCCGAGTAGGTCTATATTTAAGTGAACTCTAAAGTTGTTGAACAAGACTCCCTGCTTGCAATAATAACTGGATTTCGCGCTGCATCATAATAATTATTATGAGGATACGCAGCATGTGTTCCATAAATGCACATGATGCATTCGTGTGAATATTGTTGCATTCTAACCATTGTCTTTAACATGACGTATAAATCATATGATATTGCGGACTAGCTGATAAATTAAGTTATACTCAATTTGCCATAGGATTCTTGTACTCGTTCACATGTCAATTTATGGGTTCTATTCTTGTCGGTTGCAAGTGAACCGACGTGACCTATGCGGTCTGACCTAAATTGACCTCGCGATCTCGCTATGACCTCATTTTCGTGCACAGAGGTAGCGCACGGAACAGCATCCAGACAACAGGCTGTGGGTTGTTACTCCTTATGAATATTTATTAAGGCTTATCAACGTCTATTAATGAGATGTTTCTGTTGTGGTATTAAATTCTTGAATTTGTCAGTTTTAGTTCTGTTTATTCAACAGATGTTATACCGTTTTCGGTTTTTTTTGGGTATAGACTCCAATGTAGTTCGCTGTGACAGTTTAATCATTTAGTTCTTCCTCGGGTAAGTGATCGTATTTGGGATTAACATAGCTTTTGTTGCAGCTGTGTGGGCGGATTAAGTTAATCTTATTTATGTAGCGCAATGCATTCCATAAATATACGAAACTCATTTAGATTTCATGCAAATCATCCGCATTTTGGGTAGTCGGGATGCTTAGACGTTGGTTTAGATTTAATGCTGAAAGGACGAATCTAAAGCAGTCCGAGACTTTCTGATTTTCGGTGATTAAGCTGATGTGTTTTGTTCTGAGTGATAATGATGACGATAGTGACAACTATTATCTGATGGTGATAACATTTTGATGCAATTTCATGGGCAAATTCTTCAAGTTGTTTTTCCAGTTTGTCTAGCTGATTATTTTACGTGCTAGTTTCGTGCAGCATACCAGATTCGTCAGATCTCAATTGCATTTGTAGCCTCCCAGCTTAAGTTTTACTCTGTTAATATTTTTCAGGCAATTTTATGAATACATGGTTCATTGTTTGGTAGTGGGTAGTAAAAGGAATGATGGGAAAATTGGTTTTTCTGCTTTCTGTGCCAAAGTTGTCCTATAGTGTTGAGCATCTGCAACACATAAAAATTAACCTGCCCATGCTGTCACCAGACCAGCCAAGCATCACCATATCAATCTCGATTTTAAATCACTGGCTGAAAATCCCTGAATACACCCTCTTCCAAGTTATATCCTCTGCTTATGATTATCTAAAATACATGCAACCCAAACACCTACGGTCAAGTCACTCCACTCCGCTCTACCTGATCATCTTTCTCTCTGACTCCCGTCCTCCAGTTGCTACACGTCTCAAATTCACCAACCGATCAATTTCCCACACTGCACCTCGGCTTTGGAAAGATATTCCTTCAGAATTCCCTCAACAACACTGCCATATCAGTCTCTGCTATACTCATTGCTTTCCAATTGAAATTCAAGTCCCACCTCTTCAGGAATTCCTGCCCTATCCTTTTGATCCTACCCTAATCCATTTGATCCAACCATAATCCATGCAATCTGACCTTCATCTATCCAATCCTGCCTACCTTAATTCATTCGATCCTACCCTTCCTTCTCCATCCAATTATAACCTAATCCTATTGTTCATACCCTAATCCATCCAATCTTACCTTAATTCATTCGATCCTACCCTTCCTTCTCCATCCAATTATAACCTAATCCTATTGTTCATACCCTAATCCATCCAATCTTACCTTAATTCATTCGATCCTACCCTTCCTTCTCCATCCAATTATAACCTAATCCTATTGTTCATACCCTAATCCATCCAATCTTACCTTAATCCATTCGATCCTACCCTTATCCATCTAATCATTCCCTATTCCATTAGATCCTGTTGTCTGTGCTAATCCTACTGATCCTGCCTGATTCCTACCTTAATCTATCCAATCATCGGCCTTCCAAACTTTCTTGTCCTCAACAGAATCTCCTTGACAACTGCCCTGCGTCATCTGCTTGTCTCTCTCTCTCTCTAGTATTGTATTGTATCGTATCATATTTGCCAATTTATATGGCGCCGTTCACAGCAGTTGCCATTCAGATGTAAGCAGTCTTGGCAGCAAGAATAGAAGATGATTTTGAGGGGAGAATGATGTAGGAAAGGTGTAGAAAGGATGATAAGATGTATAGAAGGGCATTCTATGGGGGGGGTCATTGGTGGCTAAGGGTCCATGTTGTACAGAAGCTAAAGGAGTGAGCGGATGCTACGTAGCAAGACTTTACATACTAAATTTATTTTGAAAATCTTTATAACCATGTCTGTTTTTGATGCCTGAACTGCAGCTTCCTTCATGAACTGCAACTCCATTTAAATTGTCATATTATTATTATTATTTTTTTCTTTCCCGAGGTACATATGATCCCACGGGATTCAAAAAATTAGGGGGGCATTTTTTATTATTGTTATTTTTTTTAAATTTATTATTATTATTATTATATTTTGTGTTATTATTATTATTATTGTAATTAGTATTGGTATTATTATTATTACTGTTATTGTGTGGCATGGTGGCTGATTGGTTAGCCCTTAGCGTGGAGAGTACTGGTTCGATCCTTGTCCAAGGAGTTACTGTGTAGTGACCTTGAGCAAGTCTTTTGTGCACAATTATTGCTCTGCAACATAACTGCATCTGCGCCGTCGTGATGTGTAGTTGTTTCAATTTAATGACACTTTGATGACAAAGATCATTAGGATTGCCTACCTTATCTAGGCTTGGGACTGGCACTGCCAGAGAGTGAGTAGTGGTGGAGTCAATGGTGGCAAATGTGCACTTCTAAACTAATTGTAAGAGGGACAATCACAGTTTTATTATTTATTTTTAATTATTTTAATTATTAATGTTATTATTTACATTGTTAATTCTATTGTTATTATTTTTATTCTGATTAATATTCCCTACCTTGTTTGTAAGGCGAACCATTATCTGAACCCACTAGCTAACAGCTACATTCGCTAGGTTGCGCTGTTTGCCGTGTCGAGTTGTATGCGTTGATCACCAGGTGGCGACGGGAATGACGCAACGAAACAATTTGTTCGGTCATCCTTTAATTATATGTTGCTGCAGATTACAGTTGATTGATTTGCATTTTGTTATTGTAAGAATTGTTGACAGGTATCGCCCTCTGTCTGTTGATAGTTGGTTTTTAGACATGCATATAATACATATCTACTTACCTATCTACACGCACACAAGCACACACACACACACATATATATATATATATAATTTTATGAAGTAGTGTATTGTGACTAATGTCATTGAATATTTTTATTTATATAGTGCCCCTTCAAGATTGTCTATATATGATGTTAAGACTACATTGCTTCAGTCACTAAAAGTTTGAATTTCTTACCGAGTTTTACGAGTGGAATTTTTGCCGAGTCTGAGTGTCGAATATTTAAAACATGTCTCATTTTCTTGACGTTTAGATTGGCTGTTCACCCAACCTTAATGAATTATTTATTTATTTGAGAAGTAGTAACTTGTAAGACCAGCAGTATTTGTTTTTAGTTTGGTCAGTTGTCGTTTTGTAAATAAAAAATCCGATTTTCGTTTTCGAAACAGTAACTCGAAAGATTAATACTCGGGACCAATTGTTTGCTCCAGTCCGAGACATGTTGAGTTACTTGAGTACCAAGAAAATTGAACCGAGCTGAGTTCCGAGCCGAGTATTGGTACAACCCGACTTTCTAGATTCTATTCTATTATATTCTATTTACGGATTTATAAGGCGCCTATCACAGCCTAATCAGAGGCGCTCCCAGTGCGAAAATCCCATAGAGAAAAGAAAAGTCTTAAACAGTTGTGCTACTAGATAAGATTGCAGCACGAGTCACAGCAGGAAGGCTGTTCCATAGCGAAGGGCCAACAGAGGCATAGGCATGTTGCCGAGCTGTGGCAGTTCTAGACTGAGGTGCTAGAAGATCGTGACGGTCTAAAGAACGGAGAGGACGTCCGGTGGTGGCTGAGATAGGTTTCCTGATAAGTTCACATAGATAGAGTGAGGCTTGACCCAACAACGCTTTGAATGTAAGAAAGAAAACTTTGAAATGAATCCTATCAGTCAAGGGAAGCCAATGAAGACGTTGAGTCATGAAAGTAGAAATATGTGAGAAACGTGGAAGACGGGCGATCAAACGAGCAGCTGCATTGAGTACAGACTGGAGCGGAGTGAGGCGGAGTTTTGGTAGGCCGATGAGTAACGAGTTACAGTAGTCGATGCGGGAGCAGATGAAGGCATGAACCATGGTCGAAAAAATAATTGGTCGATCACCAACATAGTCCTATACTGTCCGTATACATACATTCATAGATACATACATACACACATACATACATACATACATACGTACGTACATACACACATACGTACGTACGTACATACACACATACATACATACATACATACGTACGTACATACACACATACATACATACGTACGTACATACACACATACATACATACATACGTACGTACGTACGTACATACATACATACATACGTACATAGATACGTACATACATACATACGTACGTACATGCACACATACATACATACACACACACGTACATACATACATACACATACATACATACGTACATATATACATACAGACACACACTCACATACATACCTACATACGTACGTACGTACGTACATACATACATACATACGTACGTACCTACATACATACATACGTACGTACGTACGTACGTACCTACATACATACGTACGTACGTACATACATACGTACGTACGTACGTACCTACATACATACATACATACATACGTACGTACGTACCTACATACATACATACATACATACATACATACGTACATTGATACGTACATACATACGTACATAGATACGTACATACATACACATACATACATACACACACATACATACATACATACATACATACACATACTTACATACGTACATATATACGTACACATTCATACATACATACAGACACACACTCACACACACACACGTACATACATACATACATAAATACGTGCATGCGTACATACGTACATACAAACATACATACATACATACATACGTACATGCGTACATACGTACATACAAACATACATACATACATACATACATACGTACATACATGCATACGTACATGCGTACATACGTACACACATACATACATACATACGTACATACATACATACGTACATGCGTACATACGTACATATATACATACATACACATACATACATACGGAAGTACATACATGCATACATACATACATACATACATACATACATACATACATACGTACATATATACATACATACATACGTACATACATACATACGTAAGTACATTCATACATACATACATACGTACATACATACATACATACGTACGTACGTACGTACATACACACACACACACGTACATGCGTGTACGTACATACGTACATACATAGGTATATCAATCCATCGACCTGTCCGTCCATTTATTCGTCCATGTAATACTATCCGCTTATTCTTTCGTCCGTCTGTTTCTCCATCCATCCATCTATTCCTATGTCGCATATTCATCCATCCGTCCTTCTATTCATTTGACTATTCGCTTCTCCGTTTATTCGCCATTTAGTCCGTCTGTTTGTCTGTCTATTCGTCCGTCCGTCCGTCCCTTTATTCGTCCGCCTGCCTAGTCTTTCCTCCGCCTATTAGTCCGCCCATCTGTTCTTTACTCCGCAAATTCGTCCGTCAGTCTATTAGTCTATTCGTTCGTCTGTATATTTCTGTGTATTCGTTCGTCTATTCGTCCCTATGCCTGCGTCTGTTCCAGTGTTCTATGGCGTCCTCCTCTCCTGCTTCTGCCTTCCTCTCTTTGCCCGTCTTCGTCGTCGTCGTCAAATGAGCGAGGAGAGGAGGCTGCGTCGCTATACGTGTCTGGTCTGTGACCATGATGCCATACGGCTGCTGCTGCTGCTGCTGATGCGGCTGCACAGCAGGCGGATGCTGTCGCCTTCTCCGCTTCTTCTTCCGTGTTCACCTCATTTCCATGTCTCTTTCCTTCTCTCTCGGATCCTCTTCCCTCTCTGTCCTTTTCCTCTTGTCTGCCCTTGATTAGCTTTCCGTTCTTATTGGATTTTCCTCGCCTCCATCGTTTCCGTACTGCTGTCTGTCTGTCTGTCTGTCTGTCTGTCTGTTCTCTCTGACCCCACTCTCTTTTTTCTTTTTTCTCTCTATGTCTCTCTCCCTCTGTCTCTCTCTATTCGTCTGTCTTTCTGTCTGTCAGACTGTCTGTCTGTATGTCTGTCTGTCTGGCTCTCACACACACACATGCACGCACCAATCCCCATCATCGGCCTCCTTCTCTTTGTCGTTCTAATTCCCCTCCTCTGCTGGTTCCTCATCACCTTCATTCTCATCATCTAGTCCTTCTCTTCCTTCTCGTTCTTCCCAGTCCTAGATTCTTACCCTGTATAGTGTATAACTCATTCTCTGCATCCGTTCTCCTCTTCGTCGTTCTCTACTTCACCATTTTTCTCTTTCTCCTCTACTCCTCCTTCTCTTACTCATCCTGCTCATTATCCTTCTCCCTTTTTATCCTCAATCAATCTCTTCCTCCTCTTCCTTCTTCTTCTCCTCCTCTTTCTTCTACTCCTCCTACTTCCCATCCTCTTCGTCCTCGTCCTATTTCTCTTCCTCCTCCTCCTCTTCTCCTCCTCTTTCTCTTACTCCTCTTACTTCCCACCCTCTTCGTCGCCCTCCTCTTCCTTCTCTTCCTCCTCCTCCTCCTCCTCCTCCTCCTCCTCCTCCTGCCACTGTTCTCAGCTAGGTTGCGTCTACTGCATCCCTGTTCCCTTCGTCTCATTCATCATCCTACTCGACCTCCTTCCCTTTCTCTTCCTGTACTCTTCCTCCTTCCCTCCCTCCCTCACTACCTCCTGTTCCATTTTTCCGTTCCCGTCCCGCCTCCTCTTCTCCCGATTCCTCCTCATCCACTCTCGGACCTCCTTCCCTCCTCCTCCTCTTCCTCTTCGTCATCCTCCTCATACCTGGCATCCATTCATCCAGCGTTGCTTCCTCCTCCTTCTGCCAATGCTTCTTTCTCCTCCTCCTCCTCCTCCTGCTTCTCCTCTTCCTACCCTTTCCCTTCTCCTTCTGCCAATGCTTCCTCTTTCTCCGGTGCCTCCGGCTTCTGCTCCACACTCATCACCATCCTTCTTTTCCACCTCCTTCTCCTCCTCCTTCTGCTCCTCCTCCTCCTCCTGCCCTCGATCCATTTTTATTTTCCTTCTGCTCCTTCCTTCTGTTCCTCCTTTTCCTATTCATTATCCTCTTCCCCTTCCTCCTCTTCCTTCTTCTGCTCCTCTTCCTTCTCCTCCTTCTTCCTTCTGTTCCTGCTTCTCCTCTTCATTATCCTCCTCGTTCCTCTGTTCATATTCATACTGCTCTCTGTCCTTTCTCCTCGTTCTGCTTTTGCTTCATCCTTTTTCCTCCCTTCCTCCTCCTTCTCTTCTTACTCCTCTTCCTCTTCCTACTCTTTCCAATTGTTTTGTGTTTGCTTTATCTTTTTCCACCTCCTTCACCCCTCCTAGTCCCCACCCTTCTATTCCTCCTCCTCTTCCCTCTGTTCCACTCTTTACCTTCCATCCATTTGTCTTTTCCTTCGTCCTACTAATCCTCCTTCTCGCTCTCCCACTCCTCTTCCCAATTGCTCTGCTTTTGCTTCCTCTTCCTCCTCCTCCTCCTTCTCTTGCTCCTCCTCTTCCT
This sequence comes from Bimastos eiseni, assembly GCA_959347315.1. NCBI lineage: Eukaryota > Metazoa > Annelida > Clitellata > Crassiclitellata > Lumbricidae > Bimastos > Bimastos eiseni. The sequence goes on along the minus strand of OY365808.1, from coordinate 56,374,675 downwards.
CCTAATGTTCCTCCTTCTCCTTCCTCCATTCTACGTGTGCAATGCCTACTGCTGCCTCTACTCAGCCTCCACTCTTCCGCTGCTGCAGTGGCAGGGACGAGAGACGGCGTCATTGATTTTATCCCCGGGTGCGGTTGATGCATCTGCCCAGCAAGAGACGCTGCCACCGACCGCGGTGGCTGCCACCCTCCCCTTCATCCATCCATCCATCCATCCATCCGTCGGTCCGGTCAGTTCGCTGTTGTCGTTCACGCGGTGACGCACAGCGCAATGGCGGACTGAGCGACGAAAGGAAGCAGAGACGAACAGACGAGTCCCTCCTCACACGCTCGCCCGACCGCAGTGGTGCCGAGACGCCTCCTCGGCTTGACCCCCCGGATTTCGACCTGGCACCGGAAAGAAAAGAGAGGATCGGCTATAATTGCGGACTTGATTTGGTATAGCGCCGGTGAATAAGCTGGTCTCCCTGACGTGGCTCTTGTTGGCGCTGAGAAATTTACGAACATTTACATTACGTTACATAATCACACCGCCGATCTTACAGAGATAAAGAGAGAGAGAGAGAGAGAGAGAGAGAGAGAGAGAGAGAGAGAGAGAGAGTGACACGATTTCAACGATCAACAAAGAACAGGTAAGGTATACCCGGCGTTTTCATTTCGATTCGGTTGTTGTCACTGGGATCGATTTTCGATCGCCAGAGGAGAGTTTGGCCTGCGCTGCAGGATGAGGATCATGAGGGGGCCAGCGTTGACGGTCTGGCCTCGAAGGCCCGCTAAAGCCGCCGGATGTGGCGAAGTTCGGATGAAGTGGCCAGCATGATCAAAGCAGTGGATTAACACGCGGTTGGTCGCTCGGTCGGTCGGGTAGTCTATAGTGTCTTATGGTTACTGCTACTGATATTATCATTATTGTTGTTGTTGTTTTAGCCATTATTATTATTAACATTATTATTATATTATTATTACTGTTATTATTATTGTTGTTATTATTATTAATAATAATAAAACTAATATTATTTTTACTACTATTATTATTATTACTATTATTGTTACTACTACTGTTACTATTATTATTATTAGTAGTAGTAGTAATAGTAGTAGTAGTGGGGTGTAGTAGTAGTAGTACTTTTATTATTATTATTGTTATTAGATGCTCAGCAAAGTTTTGCTTTGAATTGGCGCTCTTTGTGTACTGGCTCCCTGTCCGCCAGCGTATAGAGCACAAGATCGCCTCTTTGACAAGTCTCCGACTTAAAGGTCAAGCAGGCAAGCAGATGTTGGGTGCTCAGAGTAGTTGCCGCTCCTCCTCCCAATGCTCTGCCTCGAAGAGGGGGTGCTCTAAGTCCCGTTCGCAAGTACCGCTACCATGCAAAGTCCGGTGTTGCGGAATGATCTCCCGCCTAAGTTGCCTCTGCTTCCTATGTAACTCTGTGACATACTGTTTTCGACAGTCGTCGCTCTAGAGTCTTATACCTTGTCGGCGAAACTTCGCCCATAGACCCTGAGCATCCTTGCATCTGTCAGCTGTCGACTGGAATCCGTTGGCTTAATCCAACGCTTGTGCGTGGGCCCACCACTGGTGACTATTTTCAGCATAGTTTTGCTAATAGATACATTTTACTTGTTAACTATGACATTTAAATCATTTGGGCCAGCACACAGATGGCCTCAGAGTAGATATCTTGAAGTGACGCTATATAAATGCTCCCTTACATTACATACTCTATAATCCCTTGAAAGCAGTACTTCTGTCCGTGCGTATGTAGGGAGCACCTCTGAGTTGTGCCCTTGATGAGGTGTCTATATAAATCGAAGCCTTGCACTGAACTCCTCCACTGCTTGCACTCAGGCAGTGCCAGTGCCAAGCCTGGATGAAAAAGGAGGGCGACGCTTACGATCCTTGTTATCACGCGGTGTCGTTGAACTAAAGCATCTGCTAAACCCTGAACTCTCTGACCAGCAACACTAATGAAGATCAGTCCTTATCAGTCGGACTTATTATTACGCTTTTCAACTGGGGTCACCTGCTGATCATCGTGCCCTGGTTTTTTTTTCAACGCTAGGCCTGCTTTTGATACGTGTGCTATTTTTGGAATGCCCTCTCCGTATCTGTTCGTTCTTCTTAATGTCTCTCTCCCTGTATCTGTCCGTTTTGCTTAATATCTCTCTGTATCTGGCCATTCTGTATAATAGAGGGCAACAGCAGATATCGCTTGGAGTAACGCTGAGAAGACCAATCAAATTGACAAATACTACTACTACTACTACTACTACTACTACTACTACTACTACTACTACTTTCCCACCTACTATTACTACTACTACTAATAATAATAATAACAATAATAATAATAATATTTGTTGACAAACCGGAGTTTGAGTATAAGTACAGTAGAAACAAATGATGACAAGTTATTACAGTAGTGGAATTTAAACTGGCGCCCATTACGTTATACGTCTGATTTAACCAATGTTGCCGCCTAGCGAAGGAAGGACTAGTTAGTTAACCGTACGAGGCTTAAGGGGGATACAGATATCGAACTCTGTTCGTCAGCTCTGTGCCTCAGTGGCCAACGTAAGTAGAGAGAGACGATTGAGAATTTGTTGACGTTGTCTGAGGTTCACCGCGGTGTCTGATGGTAGTTGGCATGAGTCACATTTCCTGTTAAGTGTCGTAGGTGAGGCTGCAATTAACGTGGGCATTGTGGAGGATTGTGTGGGTGTCACGGTTAGGGAGGGTTCCTCCTGTGTCATCAGTCGACCAGTTGCTGTTGCAGCCGAGGGAGAGAGAGACGGAGACAGAGAGAGACAGCGATTATCAAAGCGCTGGGTAGCGAGAGAAAGCTAGATAGATAGACAGAGACAGACAGACAGACTGACAGAGAGACAGAGACAGAGTTGGCTAGTGAGTGTGACCATCCTTTTAATTAAGATGACCTTTATTACAGCTGTGCCAATTAATGACTATAGTTGGTTGTTTTTGGAGTCTTTGCTGTCTGTCTCATAATTATAGACTTCATATTCTGATTAATTCTCTCACCTACTGCTTGCTTTCAGTCAGGTTCATTAAATTCTTGAATTCATTCTTTCCATTTATTTTATGTTCCTTTCATTCCATCCTCTGGATTCATTCAATCCTTTGCATTCATCTGATCCATTGGATGGTACTGATCCTTTGAAGGGTACTGATTATTTGATTGGTACTGATCCTTTGAATGGCCTTGATCCTTTGGATGTACCAATTCTTTGGATGGTACTGATCCTTTGAGTTGTACTGATCCTTTGAATGGTACTTATTCTTTGAATTGTACCGATCCTTTGAATGGTACTGAACTTTTGAATGGTACTAATCTTTTGAATGATACTGATCCTTTGAATGATACTGCTCTGATCCTTTGGATTCATCTGATACACTGGATTGATTCAATTCCGTGAATTCATGTGATCCTACGGATTCAGTGATCATGATCGAAGCCGATAATGATCATGATCGGTGGATTGCACACGTTTCATCACTGATGTCTACAGCTAGCATAAATTGCTACAACATAAACGACGCAGACATAATTGTCTGGTGCTGAATAACAAGTTGTTACTGGGAAGAGGAGGACGACTCAAGAAATCGGTTTATCCTTACTTCAATTTTC
>OY365808.1:56233191-56370829 GCA_959347315.1 Bimastos eiseni | reverse complement strand
GGGACCGCCTAGTATAATATCAAATAATTATTTTTTTTGCTAACTTTTCTTCTATGAAAAACAAGTAAATTGTTGCCCTATGATAGTCTATACAAAATCAGAAATCAAATTCAATGTGTCCTCCTCGGTTCTCAACAGTTTTTTCTAAACGTCTGCGCCACTGGTCAATGCTTCTGTTTATAAACCGCTGAGAGAGTTTTTGCCACTCTTCAACGATGGCCAATTTCAATTGATCTATTGTTGCAAATTTACGACGAAGGTAGACTTTTTGCTGGAAGGCACCCCAAATAGCATAATCTACTGGGTTTAGGTCCGGGCTATTTGGGGGCCACATGTCTGGTTCGATGAAGCTGACATTCTCCCGAAGAAGAAGGTTTATCGTGTTTCTTGCCGTATGCGAAGGGGCTCCGTCCTGTTGCAGTGTCCAATTTTGCCGATTACATCTCGCTCGAATATCCGGAAGCAATCCTTGTATTAAGACGTGATTGCAATAATACTCACTGTTCACTTTCGCTCCAGGTTCAACAAACACCACACTGGTTTTTCCCATCCGAGACACACCAACCGAAACCATGATGCCACGACTGAAATGTTCACGTTCGCGTACGAGTCTCGTTGCTGGAACTTGTTGTTTCTTTATTGCATCAGAATAAACACGATCATTTTGAGAATTAACCGGTGTGGCGAGAGTAAATGTCTTTTCGTCTGTAAACCAAATACTTCGTACACTTCTCTCGTTTGGAAATCTGTCAAGTAACTGTTGACTTGGCTGCAGGCGTTTAAATTTGCAGTTTTCGTTTATAACCTGCCCTATTACGCGTTTGTATGTTTGAAGTTGCAAATCTTGCTTTATAATGCGTTGCACTGTTCTTCGTGATATGCCAGTTTCTCTTTCAATTTCCCGTGGACTCTTGTGGCTGTGAGGATCATCATCCTGGCTACAAATCAGCTCACTCACACGCTGAATATTTGGTGCTGTTCTAACGAACTTCGGGCGGCCGCTTCCAGATTTACGCGCTGTCGTACCATCGGCATCAATTTGTTTACAAAGTCGATTAAGACTTGTTTTACTCCAGGCTTTATTTGGAAACTCAGTAATCATTCGCCTAGCTCCCCATTGTTTTTCAATTCGCAAATGTTTAATGAGAATACGATCTTCTGCTGTTATTTTTGTCATTTTATAAACAGTGCAAAAATTACAGAAACTATAAAAATGACCTAAACTATGAAGATGACGACCTGAACTTCACGAAATAGTGACGTCATACGTTGGGTTAGTGAGTAAGGATTATTTTACAGTAAAAAAAACCCGCCTAAAACATAATTTCATATATTTTGCACAAGATTTCACGAGACGGTCCCACTTTCTTTGCGCCACCCTGTATATATATGCGATAAATTTGTATTTTTGTTCTGGTGTAATATTAGTTACATATGTGATTTCTATTTTTCATCCTTGGTCTGGGAATATTATAGGCAATTTGTTTTTTTGATGCAGGGTCACGGTTGTAAAAACTGTTGGGGCTGAATGTTAATTAACGGATTAATTTTATTATTAATTATGGTCGTACGATTGTGTGGTAGATTTTTCGTGGTTCTGAGACTGGAAGATGCCAAAGAGGAAGCTGGAAGAGGGTGACGGAAGTGATGGAAAGGAGCAGCCGGATGCTGAGGATGGAAGGGTCTCGTCATCCTCGTCCACAGCCCAACTGCTGCTGCTGCAACCGGAGGATGGTGCCAGTGATGAAAGCAGCAGCGGCAGCAACTGCAGTCTCAACACGACCGACAGCAGCTGCGATGCCACCAATACGTCTGGTAGTCAAGGTATCGGTGCCAGTAGGTCTCGTAGTCATGGTTACGATGGCAGTGTCTTGTAGGTAAGGTAGCGGGACGATGTTGGGCCCGATAATATGACTGGTTGTCAACGTAGTTTCATGGAATAATGTCAATGTGTGGTGGTCATGATGACTGCTCCAATATACCTAGTAGTCATGGTAACACTGCCAATGTTTCTTGTTGGTGAGGTAAGGAGACCACATGTAACGAGTATGTAACACTGATGGGTTGTCAAATTAATTACACTAATGTTCCTGATATTTCTCTCTTGTAATTGTTATTTTAGTCCCAGAGGGATTGTTTTTGTCTTCGGTATTGAACAACAACAATAATAATAATTATAGTAATATTAATAATAATAATAGTATTGATAATATTATTAATGATGCTTGTAATAATAATAATGATTATAATGATAATAATATTGCTGAATAATAATCATAATAAATTCGAAGTCCCTGTGGAAACGGAGTACCTCAGAGCATAAAATGAAATGATTATTATAATCATAGTAATAAAATCAACGATAATAATAATTATTATCATAATAATAATAATAATAATAATACATGTAATAATAAGATCAATGACAATAATAATAGTATTATGGATTGAGAATAGATCATTTCTCTAACTCTTTCTTTTCTTCCTTTCAGAATCTTTTACGCAGCTGAGGAAGAAGGTAAAGAAATCGGTCAACTTTGAAGGTGTAACTGTCTACTACTTTCCTCGTAAGCAGGGATTCACATGTGTTCCTAGCCAGGGAGGATCAACTCTAGGTAAACAGACACACCATCTAACACTAAACTTCCAGTTGAAAAAAGTTTACAGTTTGCCCAGTCTGTATCAGTTATGTAATTCATTAATTGTTATTTAGTTATTGTTTTCATTATCATTATTATCTTTTTTGTGAGAGGTTGAAATGATTGCTTGGGCCCTATGAAACTAAGACAAAAACTGTTAAAGGTTCTCGTTCCAAACTAGCTGCTGTAAAGTTTCCCTAAATACCATTTATTATTAAAATGTTCTATTATTATTATATTTATTATTATGTCATAATTTTAAGATGATCATTTTTACTTACAGTACCTATTAGAATTCTCACAAAAGCCACGACTGCTTTTATCTCTGTTGTTCACTGATGACGATCTGTCAGTCACATAGGCTGGTCTATCTGTCTAATGCAGTCCATCCTGATCTCATCTGTATGCACATGAGGTTGCCTATCAGGCAACAACCTATTATGCACAGGACTGGAAAGTCCCTATGTAACGTCGTGTCACTAGTTTTTGGGTGATAATTGGCAGAAAAAATCTGACATCTTGTTGACATAAAAAGCTGATTCACAAACTTTTAGTTATGAAGGTAAATTGACGGATAAATATGTCAACAAAACTTTAAAAAGCTTTTGAAGGTTTAAAGCATCTGGTTTCGAGCTGTAGCAAAATTTAGATTGGGCGACATCTATATTCAAGAGTATAACGTGTAGAAGAATATTGAACTAAAACCGCGCAACACAGACTGTTCCAGACACGTGAACCAGTGACCCGAAAAACAGTTTTAAATATGCAACTGTGACAGCAGTAGGTTTATAATAAACAGTAACACAATTACGAAGTTGAATTCTTAATCAAGTATGCCGTGCATTTGACCTCCGCTTGGTTTCTAGGAATGGCCCACCGTCACACGAACGTCGAGACATTCAGCCTTTCAGAGTATGCACGACTGCAGAGGTCAATCCACCGACAGATCCTGGTCGAACACCAGCAGCAGGGGAAGATCGCTCTCCCCCTCACCAAACCAATCGAAGATCAAATGAGACGCGACGAGGACAACTCGGAGAGCTCCGACGACGAGACGCTGAACGTCGACGACTATTACTTCCTCCAGCCACTCCCAGCGCGCCAACGCCGCATACTCCTCCGACAGGCAGGCATCAAGAAGATCGACGCGATCGAGAAGGAGGAATGCCGAGAGATCCGGTCCTCGCGGGAGTTCTGTGGGTGCGAGTGCAGGGTCTACTGCGACCCGGAGTCATGTCTATGCAGCAAGTCGGGCATACGGTGCCAGGTCGACCGGATGGCGTTCCCGTGCGGATGCACGCGGGACGGCTGCCGCAACACGCGTGGCCGCATTGAGTTCAACCCCGTTCGGGTGCGCACACACTTCATCCGGACCCTTATGCAGCTGGAGATGGAGAAGAAACTCGAGGCCAAGCAATTGGAGGGTGCGGTCGGGGTCTCTGCGGCTCCGTTCTTCCAGATGTCCATAATGTCGTCTCCGCCGAGGAAGAAGGTGTGCGTTGCGAGCGGGAGCGCAGTCGAACCGCTTGGGGCGGCTCACCTAGAGGATGCGGTGGATGACGGGGTTTTCTACGCGAAAAATGGGAACCCAGAACTGCACAGTGCAGACGAGAAAAATAGATTCGCAGAAACCGTCATGAATGGGCCCGACGGGAGCTTTGACGGAGCGGAAATGCCGACGGGAATGAATGAGTCAATGCAGTTTTTCTCCGGGGGACAGGAGGCGCTCTCGGACGGTTCCCCAGCGACGGTGGGCTGCATGAACCCACCGCTCGTTATGATGTACCCGCAGGGCTACTCATCCGATGTCCTACCCGAATACGAGCTCGTCTTGAAGAAGGACGACAGCTCCTCCACTGAGGGGAGCGACTGCACGAGCGAGGGGAGCGACGACGTTGACAGCGTCACCGACTTCTCAAGCTGTGACGCGGCGCTCTACGACGGGCGACAGAGTCAGCCAGACGGACACTGCGGCGTCGACCCCTCGTGCAAGAATCCACATGCCACCGCCGGGGTCCTGAACCGCATGGAGTGTAAGTCCCTCGGAGGTGTGGCGATGGAGAACGGCTACACTGCAGATAAGTACGCCGGCTCACAGCCATACAAGCTCGAGCCGATCTCGGAGATACTCAATCCGATCCGCTTTACCAACTACACCGGTCTTCTCGAGCTGCAGAGCTGGGGCTCAGCGGAGTACCCGGCCGGGATGACCGCCAACGGAACTGGCATGATCGGGGGCTATCCGGGCATGGTTCCTGGAGCTCCGGTCCTCCAGGTTCCATCGAACTACGACATGGACGCATTCCAGGTCAGCCCGAGCGATCTGATGAGCGTGCCACCATCCGCAAGCAGGACGTGCTCTATGGTCCGCTGCTCCGAGACCGTTCCAGCCTCTGACTCGTGCTGCGACGATTTCATTGGGTTGAACCGCGTCTCCCCATTCGTGAAGCACGCCACCAGTTACCTGGACAAGCTGGGGCCTGCTGGCGCGGGGTTGGCCGACTCCTCTGGGGCCAAGCCTGATAATGAATCCTCAGGTCTGCAGGACCTCCAGGATGAGAGGCCGAAATACCACGAGATGTTGTCCTCTGCCAAGCCGTCCTCGAGCGGCCTCGAATCCGTGCTGTCGTCCCTTCACAGCGACTTGATCCCCGTTGAGTTCCACCCCCTAGGTCAGAGCTCGGAGGTTGTCCGACCCTGCTCGGTGGTTGGAGACTCAGACGGCTCACTCATGACCTTCGGCCTTCCCGAGCGCGGCTACTCGCCTAAGCCGCCCCGAGCAGATGCGCTCGAACCGAGTCCGGAGTTGGCCGCCGTCGAGTCTTGCTGTCTGGCGGCGAGCACGTGCTCGCTGAGCATGCTTAGCGGTCTGCAGGGATCTTCGACAGCGACGACGGATGATGCCTATGACGTTTTAGAGATGGCCGACGGAATGACGTGTTCGAAGGCGGACGACACGCTGATGCAGAACTTCGGAGAGATCATCAAGGAATCGATCGTAGGAACGGCATCGGCGTAGAGCGGATCGATCTGTGGATCCAGGAGTCGATATGCGTCGCCTAGGAGACCACAGAAACCAAAAGTTGATGTCGTCGCCATGGCAACTAGCCACATGCCTCGAATTGAGAGCATGTGTAACGGAGACTTAAGGATTTGTTCTGCTGACGGATCTGGCTCTGCGACTCCGCGTCTTTGTAGCGGGCGATGCCGGTTGTTGTGTTTTGGGAACTCCGAGATGCCGCTATTGAAGCAATTGTCATTGTACACTCTCTCTTATTGTTTGACTTGTCCATCTGTCTGTCTCTATTGTTTCCGGTGTCATATCTTCTCTCTCTCTCTCCTTCTCTCTCTCGCTCACTCGCTCTTATTCTAGGGGAACGTTGCTGTATCCCCGATGTGGTCTACTGTCTTTCCACCCTGGGCAACTCTTGGGACTATCTGTCAGAGTGTGTGAACAGTACCGGAGTGTGACTGTTTGGTCGAAGTTGCCAAATGCTATCAAAACGACTGAGGTGCCACAATTGAGACCATTTCAAATCTTTTAATCTTTCACGTCATAGCACTTTTCATCCTCTTATCCTTTTGTCAAGACTTGGATTGTGCAATATACAGGTATATATACACGATTACACATACATTATGTATATAATATATGTGTATATATATAAATTATATATATATATATATGTGTATGTGTGAGTATATACATATATATATATATATATATACATATATATTTATATATATATATATATACAGATATATGGGTAGGTGATTAATGGTTTCATGTTATTTTCCACTCAACTCGTCCGAATCTGAGGTGCAGTCATTCTGTGTGCAGCGCTTTCAGTATTGAAATTAAGCAATGTGTGTACTCTGCAGTGTAATTTGAAAATGGAAGTAGTTAATACAAGTCAGGCACATTTGAGGTCTTATGCCATACCTTGAGTCTGTCAGATTTACATTGACCGAAATTTTAAGAAAGATTGAATTTTGGTAGTCCGTTATATATGAAATTAAAGTTTGTCAATTTGTTTAATCGAAATTGCTTAAAATTTTTCACTGTTTTATTTTTCGTCGTTGACAAGACTTGAACGGGGTTGGTATTGAAGATTGTCAATGTGGTAACAATAATCTTGATGATTCTGCAAAATGTTTTAGTCGAATGATTTGTATATGAATTTTTGTTGTGTTGAAATTGATTGTTAATTTAAAACTGATTCTTCCCTGAGTGAATGAGATATCCTGTTTCCAAGAATTGGTATTGTGTCGAGAAGTTTGTTAATTTTGCTGGTAACATCAATCATGAGATCCAATTATATTGCAATGGGACATAAGAGGAGTGTAATGTAAAGACGTAGGGTTAGATTTTATTGCTGAGACTTTCTAAATCATACTATAAAGAGTAATGTTTTCGCTGTTATTGTTATAATTGGTATTGTTATGATATAAAACATACCTATTTATCGAGCGACGACTTTCTCTTGCTATCGAAATTTGTGATTGCAACCATTGCAAAACTAATGACAATGTACTAGATTATTACAGCGATAGTTTGAGGCTGTAAAAATTTGGACATGAAGTGAAAAGTTTGTAGTAACTGCTGCAGTTTGAGCCATAAACACATGCATGCATATATACATACAAACAAATGCATACATACACAGTATTACGTGGACATACATACACACATACATACGTGCATACACATACACACACACACATAGATACATACATACATTTGTACATACATACATGCACAGTACAGTACAGTCACAATGTACAGTAAATAGCGTCATTTGGAGAATGCATTGAAAGTTGGACGTCTCTAGGATATTGTGAACTATTGTTCTGAAAGATACGCAAGCATTTTGTACGACGTTTCAAGTCAAAGTTGTACATAAGTATCGAAACGTAGTGCAGTATTTATTTAATATTTTTGGTGTTGACTGTTTAGCAAATCTGCGACAATTTCAGCCGGCGCTGAGAGTTTGTTCAATAATAACATCCCAGGATGTATCTATCATTTCGCTGTAAAGATTGTTGAAAGAATATTTAAGGGAATTGTGTTTAGCATGATGCATAGTATGTCTTATGTTTTGGGTGTACCAGTTAATCTGACAAAAGTGGTATTGTGGAATTATTTCGCTGGTGGCGTACATCGCAAATCTGGAAGAATTGTGTTTCACTCGATTAATGGATTTGATATTTGAGGCATATTTACACGCCAGTTCTTCTCGACCGACTGCAATACGAACTCCTTTCGTTGACTGTGCTTTATGTGAGCGATCGAAGGCTTTACTGTTTTGTCATGGTTTCGTATTGTTAAAATTGGAAAATGTCTCTGTGGAGTTAATATAATCCTCAGAGGGTTAATTATGTTAATGTGTAATTATGTTGATTATGATGAAATTGAAAGAGTTGACAGGTGGCACATCCAAGTAAACCGACCGCCACTATATGTTGAGCCATTCTGTGTCCAATGAAACATTAGAGGAGTGTCATGTAAAGACGCAGGGTTAGATTTTATTGCTGAGACTTTCTAAATCCTACTATAAAGAGTATATTTTTCACTGTTATTGTTATAATTGATGTTGCTATTATATAAAACATACCTATTTATTGAGCGACGACTTTCTCTTGAGACTCGCTATATAAATCCTAAGCGGGTAATAATTGAGTACCAGCGTGGGTTAGAACATTGTGGTGATACTTAAGCAAGAGATGCAAACATGTGTCAAACATTTTCCAGGGGTGTGATGCATAGAAAAGGTTGGAATCCCTGGGTTAGGGAATAACAGATATCAACATTACACTGATCTGGTAAGAATCAAGACAGTACCAGACTTCTAAGGAGTGTCTATCATCGTGTTTCTGAAGGTGTTATATTACGGTGTGCAATTAATTGTGTTACTTTTATTATTCCGAGAGTTTCTGTAACTATGAGCATCACATTTACGCTTGTTAAGGCAATGTACACAAGTTTGTTAGTGTTATCAATATTATTATTGTTATTATCAATCTGATTACGGTATTGTTTAGCAAACGTTATAAGCGCTGTCAACACTTTTTATGATATTGCTGAGGAAATGTATTTAAGCAGGTAAATAAGCATGTATGATCGTGGCTGCCACACTGCAATGTGTGCTCATTGTTGGAAACGTTGTCGTGAAATATATTACAAGAAATTACTTGACCCTGCTAGCTGTATGTTTGTTGTTCTATTGTAAACCTATTAATCTTTATTCCAGAATTACAAATATCTATTGTTATTGTTGGTTTGTTAGACATCAAATCTTCCGAAATGTGATTCTGATGCTCGACTACTAGTCAGGTGGTATTTGAGTGCGAGTCCTTTTCCATGTGGATGGGCTGGAGCTGCTTTTTATTCCAGTTTCATTGGCAACACATGCAGACTTAATTTTTGTGGCGATTAACTCGAAACATTTGTTCCAAGTTGTTTACACAGCGATGTTTGACTTCAAACTGTAATCATCGGCAGAGTTAAATCGCAAAGATCCGTATTTGCCGTAAAATTTCGTAAATGCTTACAAAGTCTGTACAGCAGTTAAAGAGTTGGCTTGCATTTATATCTTTGTACAGCAGATACGCTTTGGTGAGTTGGTCTGTACTACAGCGTCAACTAGAGAAATTTAATTTTTTACAAGATTTGTATGCTTACCGGTAGTGCACGATACAAGTTCATTTTGCTGTTCATATATATATATATATATATATATTATCGTGTGATATTGCGTACAATAGGCCGTAGTCAGTCTAGAAGTTTTGTTAGCGTAGTTTAAGCTTATGATTATTATATTCTCGCGTGTTATATTATCGTATAGAAATACATGTAAATTATTTATAAGCAGTGTTTTCAAATTCTATTGGCGTTGTGTTGTTGCTAATTTTTTCAAGATTTGTTATGACTACGAGTTTTCGTTTTCTGTTTTCTTCGAAGTTTGGGATGCCTGACTTGAGCGCAACAGCTGCCAACGGTGTTACCACATGGCAGGTGGTATCGCCATAACGAACCCTAGTGTATAATGATCGTTTAGTAGACGATCAGGCTGCTAGGGGAGGACCGATCACGCACTCCGTAGTCGTAACCTCAAAATTTCTTGGGCCCCACTCGAAATCCAAGCGCAGGGCACCAGCTTATTGACGAGCGCTTAGTGGGCGTAAGTCAAGAGAGATGAAGTAATCTTCTCTCTTCCTGTCCACTGCTAGCCCCATCGTTAGCGGGAGACTACTCTAAGTCTATTGTTGTATCTATAATAAGTCGTAGTATATTTAGTGCTAGGCGGAAGCTTTGGTCTCATAAGTGGGGTACCAACTTTCTCATTGTTTTCCTTCTGGATTTATAAAGTTTATAAAGATTTTTAAAGATTATAAAGCTCCGTTTATGCGCCGTGTCTGCTAATGATGATGATGATAACGGTCATAGGCTAATTGCGATGGTTTTTAGGATGATGAGTTTGCTAGTTTTGAGGGCTCATTACATGAATACGTGTATACATGGAACGACCTGAGTGAGGAGATAGTTTCTGTGCTATAAACAGCTTCAATGCCCGGCTAGGGACTTTGGGATACTGAGATGTGTACTATAGGGGTGGTTCTCACACAGGCCTCAGTCTACAGAACCACCGAAAACCTCATATCATATGCAATCAATCAATCAGTTAAAATCATTTATTCAAAAACCAATAAGATATATCGATATTTGTCAAAACAGTAACAATTAGTAAGCTTAAATAAGCACAAAATTCAGTAGACTAAAATTTTGATGATTTTGGCAGGTTGCCGATACCCAGGTGGTCGTGAGCGCAAATCATATCGCGTCTGGGGAAATCGTCTATGCAAAACGTGCCCAGTGTTTAACTTTAACCTAATCGCAGCGAGAAGGCGAAAGTGAAGGCGTCTGGCATATCCTGACCAGCTGGGTCCCGGCGCTCTATTATGCCTGTATATCTGCCAATGATTCTTCAAACATGTGACCATCGGGCATTTGCAGTCACGCCATACCAGTGAAGCCGTGACATGGTCCTGCGCTCGCAACTGCCGCCCTGAACGACACCAGCAGTAATAGCTACTCTGCCTCCTCTGGACTAGCTAGTACTACCCTTGGGACAACCCCTCTTGTTGTTGAATTAACTGGTGCCCTGCGCATGGCTATCGTGTGTCACTTTAGAAGTTCGGAGATTGCGATACACACATGTCATACAAACCATACAAACATGTTCACGTACACACGTACACACAAACCTCAACATTACATGCCTACAATAAAGCAGTCATAACCGCTTTTACAATACAGAAATCTTCTCAAATAATTATCAACCCAAATGCGGCTAGCGTGTTGGCAAGTCGGACGTATAGGCTAGGCCTAGGCCTACTATGAGACCTATTTCTGCAAACCTGTATTTCTGCAATTCTGTATTTCTGCAATGCTGCATTTCTTTTCTGCATTTGTTAAGGTTTCAAAAATCACCGTTATGCTATAATTTGGTATGTATAGATCCCATAGTAATGGTCTGAGCAAACCGTTTCAGGCACTACCCTATAGTGATGCACTTAGAGAATGGTCTATGAAAGCACCATTGTAGGCCTACAGCTGTTTGGAAATTTCCTAAAGTCGATGACAGATAGTCCAGCAGAGTGAGCAGACGTTTCCCAGAGCGCCAACCGTTAAGCTAAAGGCGTTGGCGTCGTTCCTTGACTTCCAGAACGGCTTTTCGTTTTCGATCTGACTATCTGAAGCATGATGAGTTTGCGCGAAGCACTTCTATCTCCGAGAGCAACGACCGTTCGCTTGTTGTTGCTTACGAGGACCTTGAAGACGTCGACTCCCGCTGGAAAGACTGCCACTGGAAGGCCGTCCTTTGTCCGCCAGAGGCGAATCGTGCAGTCCATGGAGCCAGAAGCGATCAGTTCCGAATCGTAGGAGAAGCTGCAGCAGGTCACCTGACGAAAACAAAGTCAGTAGAATTTAAGAGACTATCCACCGTCGCATGGAAGTATATATTCTCTTACACGCGTGTGTGTGATTTGTATACATTAATTAATTAATTAATTAAGTTATTAATTCATTCATTTTAGCATCCATTGTAATTGAATTGTAATTGAAAACTTATATAGCACCACTCGATATCAGAGGCGCTTTCGACTCAAGACAGAACTAAACGGAGAACAGGAAAGTCTTCTGGCGTCAGCGGAAGGCAGCAGAAGGAAGAGAGAGCAGTTCATCCCCAAGAGGAAAGTGAGGCTGTTCCAGCTGGTGGGACCCACGTAGGCGAAGCTCCTGGATTGGGCCGTGGCAGAGCGCATGCGGAGAACCACCAGTAATCAACGGGCAGAGAAGCGAAGAGAAGCCCGGTGCAGAATAGAAGAGACCCTAGTGCCAAAAGGTTGACGTGGGCAGACCAAAGGAGACAGTTACGCATCAGCATATAGCGCCCCTCAAGAAGTCTATTCGGAAGCGCTCCCAGCCCAAACACGACGATACAAACCAGTCTTAAGGACAACAAAGACGCATTATTTCTTGGCAACAATCGCATCTCTAAGGTATTGTGTTGCAGCTGAGTGGGCATATGTAAGTAAAAGACTACGTACTTCAGCTGACGGAACAGTTCTCAAAGATAAGTCTGCATGCAATCCGTGGTAGAGAGCTTGCCAGAGTTCCTGCAATTTCCTTCCTTATCGACTTCTTCTTGAAGGGACGCTAAGTAAATGTAAAAATGAATAAATGAAAATGAATCCGTAACCAAAGCACTCTGCTTGTCTCTATCCACTTATCTGTAACCAAAGACGTTGGTTGGTTCTACGCTTGTTCGTGGGCACACCACTGATGACTCTTTTCAGCTTAGGCCTAATGCGCACAGTTTGGCCAGTGGATATAGCCTATTATTACTTGTATACACTGTGACGTTTAACATCACTAAGGCTAGCCAGAGTAAATATCCGAAGGGGCGCTATATAATGTTTGATTACAATACATTACATAGCATTCCCGTTGTCACTGCCAGTCCCTTACCTCATCGGTGTGTCCAATCAGCTGACACAGTAGTCTCTCTGTTTCGAGATGCCACAGATTCAGCGTCTGATCGGCGGAGGCAGAGACGAGGTACATGTGGTCGCCGGACACCGAGACGGCCTTCACCTCGAGCTGGTGAGCGACAAGGGCGGCCGAACCCCTCCTGGTGGCCATGGAGGACGACCCCCCAGTGGACGGCTGGAGCAGCTGTCGCAGGATCTTCCCACTGGACATATTCCAGATGACCAATTCCCCCTTCCTCGTTCCAGTCACAACCTCGTGGTCGTCAAGAGCCGCCGAGACCCTGGCCGCAGCGTTCAAGGTGACAACCTTCGGGGAAACGCTGTTGAGTCCTCCGTTATTAGGCACAAGGTCAAAGACGACGAACGTTGCCCTCCCATTGGACGGATCCTGGTGAGCGGTCGCCACGTAGCGACCATCGTCAGAGACCATCACGTGATTAACGTGGGCGTTTGGGTCGATTGTGACGTCGTGGTGGAGCGATTGCGTCAGCTGGTTGCCAGGGAGATCCCAAACGGTCAGGGTTATTCCCCCGGACGGGGAGGGTTCGGAGGTGGCACGGGCAAGGACGATGCGTTCGCCGTCTGGCATGAGGCAGCTGGCCGTGAAGGGCTCCTTGCTCGGCATGTTGAGAGGGTTGCCAGAGGTGAAGTCCCAGATCTAGGAGGGACAGCGGAAACATTATGAAATAATGCTCGAAATGACTGATCTCTAGGGACAACGCTCTAGGGACACAACTGAAATGTTATAGTTGTCTGAATTTAACGACAAGGTGTGATAACAATGATCATCAGCGTCGCCCTCCTCCTCATTTACCCAGGCTTGGGACTGGCACTGCTCGATTGCATTTGTCTGATGACAGCAGAAGCAAGCGTCGTCTACGTGTGTGTTACACCCATCAGATTGTAATAACTGCAGTTTAACATTTAAGACGGGTCACAGAGCGATTCAGAGGCACTCCCGATCAAAGTCTGGGCTATGAAGAACAGAGAAAATGAATTTAAGGTGCTTCCGAATACAGGGGAAGAAAAAGATTGAGGCCACAATTCTTGCGGAAGATGGTTCCAACTGGAGGGACCGACATCACAAAGCTTCTAGTTTGTGCAGTGGCCTCTGCGCTGTATTGTATCGGGCTGTAGTCTAGCTATTGTATCTAGTAATTCTGGTTGTAGTTTAGAGCTCTAGTGTGACTCAATAGCTGTTGATTGTACAAGATGGTATTGTGTTATTTGAATGATTACGAATTATAGTAAAATACGCACTGTTTGATATTGTACCGCAACCATCAGAACGACTAAACAGACAATTTTAAGATTTACCTGTAGGACTCTTGGCGTGAAAGGTGTGGTGGCAGGTAAGGTATTGTCTTCAACAGGCGCTATATCAGCCACCTGTCCCACCAACAACGAATCTCCTCCTGCCAGATGAAGATCTGTGGAGCTGAGGTCGTTACCTGTCATTACCTTAACGAGCTCACCTGTCTGAAATCAATTAAACAACTGTTATCGGAAACTGTTAACTGTTGGTTAATGTTATCTACCAAAAACACCATATAACTGGTGCTCCAAACTCTTGACAGATACTAAAAAGCTCTTGGCAAATACTAACAATAATTAACTAACAATTAACCACCAAAAACACACAAAAAGCCTCAAGTAATTTACTGTAACTTAGTTTCGCTTTATATAACCTAATATCGCTTTATGTAACATGATCTAACTTTATGTAAATTAATGTAACTTTATGTAAACTAATGTAACTTCATGTAAGCTAGTTCAACTTTATATAACCTGGTATAACAACAATTTCTACAGCATCACAAATAGTAAACAGCTTCAACATACTTCTGTGAGCGAATCTATTATTTAGCTCCTTTTCTCTTCACTTAACTACCATAAAGCGACAATTACCTTCATATCCCAGACTTGTGGAGGACCATAGATGGACCCAGTGACCACATATCGTCCGTTAGTTGTCAGCAGAACACAGTCCACTCGGATGACCTCAGCAGCCAGGCGAGGCTCCTTCCACCTCGGTCCCCTTCCATCTTCCGTGGCACCGTCTGTGACATCCGGGTGGAGTCCAGAATGGTGCCAGCCAGCCCCAGCGGAGTAGTCCACAGCCAAACTCTCCATGCGGTAGGAGTCCGCGGACTGTATGGTTCCGAAGACCAGCGGAGGACTCATCGTTCGGTCCTCCGGTTCCGCATTCGACGGGGGACGATACACGGTGCTTCCTGTATCCACGGCACTTGGGTACGAGATGGTAGTCGAGGAAAGAGACTCGTCATATCCTGATCCGTAGCCGAGGACTCCGTTTGCCGCGAAGGAATCAACTGCGCCTGGACGATCCGAGGTCTGGGTTTGAACGGTGGCCAGGGAGACGGCGCCGTAGCTCGGGGGCAGTGCCCCGGTCCGATCCGACCCCCAATTCCAACCAGGATCATTTGCAGACGGTGCCAAGGTGTTGTACTGGGACACGGCGAACGACGTCAGATCCGACTGAGTCCCCCTGGTGAGGAATCCGGTTCCCGCGGGGGTGACGTCAGCGAGTCCGGCGTTGCTCATGCGTGCCGCGGAGAGGGAAGAGAATCCGGAGCTGAGGTCGATTCCACCGACTGCGCTGAGGTAGGTCTGGGCAACGGACTCCGAGGTTCCGTCGTCGAAGCGGAACGTGGCGCTTGGGAGCCGGGACGCGGGGAGGTTCTTGTTGGTGGCATTGGTCGTGACGAGGGTAGGGATCATGTCTCCGGTCATTCCGGCCGTGTAGTAAGTCGAGGCAGGACGGTGTGCCCCGGCCGTCCCTTCGATGCGACCGACCACGCCCGGCTTGAATTTATACAGCGCCCAGATGAGGGAGCTAGCTGCGGCGAGGAGGCAGAGCATTGTGCCTGCCACTACTCCGGCTCTTGCCCTGTCGGCGGAATCACTTCCGGAGGGAACCCGGGAGATTCCGAGATGGACGGATGCCACAGGATCGGAGGCTGCAGCAGCCGCAGCGTCGAGGTTCCCAGTGTTGATGCCGCCTCCTCCTCGCTTGTCAGGGAGAAGAATGACGATCATTCCCTCGTTCTGCTCCACCAATCTCCACCCGATTCCACCGCCGCCGACTTCTGGAGGAATAGGCCTCTGGTGCTGCTCCTCGTGCTCATTCATCTCGGGTTCCGGTGTTCCAGCGTCTGTCTTGGACGTCGGTTGACCGGCTGAGGGCATCTCATCCGTCGGCTTTACTATCTCGCTGCTGCAAGACAAACAATCGGCAAATTTTAAAGTAAATGCTACTTTCCAGTTGTTATAATCGTAGATTTTTGTGCTTTTTACTAATTTTAATCACATAATTTTCACCAAACTTGCTTGCTATTTTAATCACATAATTATTATTGAACTTTCTAGTGGTTTCAACCACATATTTTGTTAATGTATTCTGGATTTTTTAATGGGAGACTGTTTATAAGTGGCTTCTGGAGACTAATTCGCATGCATGTGCTTTGTAAGTCAATAGTAATCACAGTGAACGCGAGAAAAGCCACCTCTTGCGCTAGAGCTCCGTGTCTGCAGCCATGAATGTGATTTCTTAACGGTTCCATTTTCTTAGCCACGGCATATGAGAGCAGATAGCATTTTATTATAAATAATACTACAAGATGCCAATGCAGTTGACCAATAAGGTGCAAGGTGTTTGACGCGGTACCTCATGTGCCAGCATATTGGTGGAATTTCGATACGACGAGGGGTGAACTTCTATAGTTCCACGCTTGGCTATAAATTCTCGGTTGTGAGCCCTTCATTATGGAATGGTCTCCCATTTGAGATCCGCTCATTGCTCGTAGCCCAACCATCAAGTTTTTACAACTCTCTCAAGTCTTTTTTCTTTAGTCGTGACTGGGCTAGGAGCGCTCCTGAGTAGAGTAAGTCGATTTCTTGCAGGGGCGTTATAAATGCCCAGAGTGAATGAACGAATCAACATTATTAATATTAGCAAATCACAATTTAACCAAAGACGGTCACTAATAAGATAAAGAGTCTGCTTACTCGGATGGTTCTGGCAGGAAGAAGGGATGAGCTGCCAAGATAATGTCTCCCTGCGTCATCAACTGTTTGTTTGCTTCATAAACTCCCATGTCAATGATGCGCATCCCGTCGAAATAGACACCTGAACGATGATCAGAACGCACCTTTCAGTCGGACCAGTCAAACGCCAGTTTCAATGCGTTTTATATTTAATCATACTAACTTTCTATATAAATAGTATTGTCATCATCATCATCATCATCATCATCATCATCATCCTCACCAACATTATCATCATCATCATCATCATCAAAGTCCCACCGGCTATGATGCCATCAAAATGATCGACAATGACATCATCGCTGTTCACGTTTCCTCCGATCTTAACCGTCGACATTTCGTTGAGCAACGTCGGAGCGCCGTCTGCCACAGAAAGTAATAGTTGTAAAATCAGTATGTAATTTGAAAGTGGAGCAGCTATTAACAGCAACAGCAGACGTAACAATAACATAGCTCATCAGTTGCTCTCTATGAAACTACTGAATGATCAAAAGGGCATAATATATCATCCTTGCTATGGATGCGTCGTTAAATAAATGTATACCAACTTAATGCACAAAGCAATTATACACTTATTTACATTAGTAATTGCACGGATAGCAACAGGAATAATAATGACTTCAACTGAGTAAAAGAGATAGGAATTAGACCGCTATCTGAGGTGATCTGTGTCGGTTGGTTGTCATCAACGCGTAGAGAGGCCGTGAGTCCGCTGTGTTCAAACAGGACAGAGTGATACTGAGAGTCGTTGAGCATTGCAGTCTCCTGCATGAGTCGCTCCACTCCGTTACCTATGTCAAACTCGACGACGACATGACCATTCTCCTGGAAACCAGAAGCAAAGCAAGACCTAATTAAGGCCTCAGTTTAAACCCGATTCAGGCAGTTATTAATCATAGCGTTATTATTGGAATTGAACCAGCAGGAGCCGACTTTTAATTATGAGAACATAGGCAAGAAAATTCAAAACATTTTAAGCATCACAACAAGGTTTCATGCGCGCGCGGCATAATGCGTGAACGCGCATAATCGTTACACCATTACTGTTGAACTGACAAGTGTACTAGTAGTATGCTGCAGCGCACAGCGCAGACTCACCTGACCTTGTGAGTGTGAGTGTGAGTGTGAGCGTGAATCACGTGACTCTTGACACTTGATTGTTACATTAATAGACCTCTTTAGTCTATAATAGCATAATTTATCCAACTACAATAAATTGATCATCACTGTCATTAATTAAAAAAAATATCAAAGCGAAGCCACACTCCTGTCCTGGTATCTGCCCGCATGTGATTGAAACTATTTTGCCACGAAGGGGTTTGGAGCGACTATGAGTAATTTTTCTAAATAGGCGCTATAAAAATCCTCGTCAAAAATGACTAAATGAATCTATATATATTCAGTTAGGTCTATTCATGTAAAAATTTACATATGAGCATTACCACCGATATATGAAAACTACTTTAATACTTCAGCTTATAATCACTCATATGCAACAAAGCAAGTGGATCATTACCGAACTGTATTTGCTAGGACAAGTACAAGATCTTTTGCATTGAGATCCAGAGGTCCACTTACATGGAACGAGATTCCAGCGGGGATCAGACAACTGACAAGCCAACAGTTAATAAATTGTTGTGCTGGGTCACCTGTACGCTGATAACGTCCAAGCCTACTTGCATTGCATGGCTTCTAATGCCTTTACTGCTGTTCGGGCAATAAGCCAGACGTTGGATGCCCTCGAGACTTGGATGGCGACAAACAGCCTGCGAATCAACCCCAAAAAACACAATTTATCTGGTTGGGCACTCGCCAGCACCTTATGAAGTGGTAATTGCTCATATGTAAACTTTTTGCCTTCGTGGCAAAATAGTTTCAATCACATGCGGGAAGATACCAGGTCAGGAGGGTGGTTACGCTCTGATATTTCTTATTTGCTTTAACAGCCATTACTGCTGATTTCCCCCTCTTGCATTTTCCTCTGTTGTCCGGGACCTTGGAGTCATGTTGGACCAAGAGCTCACCTTTGCCTCTCATATTCACCGTCTTTGCCGTGATTCATACTACCAGTTGCGTTAGCTTCGAACTGTTTCCCGCTCACTAACGCCTTCATTACTGCCCGACTGGATTACTGTTGCTCACTCTATGCAGGCCTTCCAGCTGGGTGGTTGCGGTGCCTGGAGCGGGTCCTGCGTTCTGCTGCACGTCTTGTTGGACGCATTCCTAAATTTGGCCATGTATTCGGCTACATGCTGGATGTGCTCCACTGGCTCCCCCTCCAACAGCGAATCTCGTACCGTATCATCTCTTTGGTATGGCGGTCCTTGCTAGGTCTCGCCCCAGCCTATCTTCGCGATCTCTGTTTTCTGTTTTCTGATCTCTGTTACTCTACTTTGAATGTACTGGGTCACCGCTCTCTACGCTCTACTGAGCGAGGCATGCTCATTGTCCCATTTGCCCGTACAACTACCAAACAGAATCGTGCCTTCTCAGTGGCTGGCCACTCAGATTCATTTTATGTTTGCCTTAAAACTGTTCTTTTTAAACGTGCTGGAGTAGGGAGCGCTCCTGAGTAGTAGCCTGAAGGGGCGCTACATAAATCTCTGTAATGAATGTAATGAATGCATGAATGAATATTAAAGAGGTCCCTTCATTCATACCTGGTGCGAATGAACAGTTAACTTAAGCTATGCTAATTGTTATAGTAAGCCGCTGTTCGTCGTTATTCTAGATGTTCGTCGTTAATTAAGATGTTAGTTAAGGTATTTGTTTTAAAATATGACTTCTGTGCAGTCTATAATACTGAACTGTACAATACAATACTGAACTGTACAATACAATACAACTAGACCGTGTTGCTGCTGGAGGGATGGTGTGATGTGGTCGCGAGAAACAAGACCTTTTATTAGGCGGGCAGCAGAGTTTACTACTGGTGATAGGGGCTGTGCAAATTTAACCTAAGACAATTGTTGAAAAGAAAGTCGAGAATGTTCCTACCAGTTTGGCTTCGATGTAGTGGGCGTTTGTCCTACTCTCCGTGCGGACGAGAGTTCCCATCGGATGCCACGTCATGAAACCAAAGGCCAGGACGTCCTGATCCGTCTCAGGGCGAGGACGCAGCAGCAGGGTGGCCAGACCATGACTTCCGGAGAAACCGAAATGATAGCCCTCCGGTTCTGTGTACACATAAAAAGACGTACAGTAAAAGCGACGTAGAAAGGAGTACAATAGTAGCAAATTCAGTCGCATCGTATTGGAACGTATGGTACTAGCATTCTCAGTTGTAGGCCTCTGGAACATCTGGAACGATCTCACACTAGAGCTGTTTTCATCATCCTTATATAAAACCAAACCGCGTCTTATTAGTCAATAAAGTCTTCATCTCTTCAGTCGTGGCTGGGCTATAGGTTCGCTTTTGAGTAGGCCTATGCTACCTAAAGGCGCTATATAAATTATTAGAATGAGCGAATGAACGATATTGATGATAATTTGGTAGCCTATCTTACTAACCATCTTCACAAGTTTTTCCTACAAATGACGTCAGGTTACAATCACAGAAGAAGTCATTGACGACTTCCTTACAAAGTCCAAAATGTTTGCAAACGTTTGGTCCACAGAATCCTCTAACATCTAAAAAGAGACAAAAATTAAGTAGGAAATAAATCTATTGACGCATCTGACAAGTGTAAGAGAACTATTCTTATTGACAATCAGCAAAATTGTGATTGAAAATAATAGGTAAATAGACAGACAGACAGACAGACAGACAGACAGACAGACAGATAGATAGATAAAAATACATACTTGGATGGGATTATATTTCTTATTGGAAAGCCAAGTGCAAACTGCATGTTGGTGCACTGCCATTAACGAACCTCTGACTGGCTGATCAACTGACCGATGACCACCAATTAACTATTTACCCACGGACAGACCGCTGACCAAGCACTGACCAACCAATTGCCTGACCAGCAAATTACCATCTTACGTCTTATCTTTCCACCTTACGTATGTACCACTTTACGTAGCTTCACCTGTGCATCCAGGAGTGACCAGTCCAGATGGATCGATCGAATCCGTGATGAGGTTGACTAGCTGGCCATCAACAAACATGGACGCAAGGCAACCCGCAAAGCTGACCTTGGCCGCAATGACACTGGACACATTGTCTACCAGAACTTCCGGTACTCCACCAACGTACAGGGGTCCTGTGAGATCAAGGCTCTGGCTGGAATTCGGAAAGGTTATCGTGGTCGACTCAGTGTGATCCAGAAGGAGGTTTAGCTTCTTCGGATGAGGTTGAGATATGGAGATGACATGCCAATCGCTGTTGTTCATCCCATGCGACAACGTTGCTTCCTGTTTAGAAAGAAATTAACTGGATATTATTATCCACGCAACATATGCAAATGCAAATGCGGCTTCAGATGATTATTACTACCACATTCATTTTAATTGTAATAATATTGATAATGATAATTTATTTATTTGATTATTACCTAAGTTTGATGCCGCCCTTTTTCCAACATTTTTTGCTCAGAAGTGCACAGCCACTCCTCGACGGCGTAATTGCAGTTGCACTGCAGAGCAATTGTACGCGAAGGACTTGTTCAAGGTCCCTAAACAGTGAAATTATTAAATAAAGTGATACCGGTTCAGATTATGTCTAGTCAGATCACGTCAGGTCAAATGAGGCCAAGTCAAATCATGTCAATCAAAACGAGGCCAGGTCATATAAGATTACCCTAGTTCCAGAACCTTCATCCGAGGCAACGTGCAGTCTCCCATTGATCAACTCCAGGCCAAAAAAATCTCTTTCCAGTCCGGCGCGATACAGCAGAAGTCCATGAGGCTGGCTAGTCTTGAACATAAAGCTCAAGGTGACATTATACGTCGCCGGTGTTCCCAAGGCAACGAACGCATCGGAGTACAGTCGAAGCATGACTGGGTCCAAGGGAATGGGAATTTCCGTTGGTGTAATTTCCCCGGTGTTTTCGATCGTCATTCCCGGCGGCTGGTTCGCCCCGAGCAACTCGAAGACGTTATGCTGGCCAAACATGAAGTTCTGCATGTGACCAACGAACGCTCTCTTCTGCGGCTCGAGTGGACTCTGTCGAGCGATTAGCAACTGATCGATGTCGAGGGTGTAGCCCTCGCCTGGACTCTCGGCTGAAAGAAGGCAAAGTTCCAAACTATTCATGTTATTATCAGAGGTGTAACAAGGTTTTGAAAAGTGGGGGGGGGGGGCATAATTTAATAAATATTGCGCGAAGCGGAACAAATTTTTTGCCCTCCCACTTTTTGAATTTTGCCCCCCAGAAATTTGAAAAATGGGGGGCACAAATTATCTTAACAAAAGTATTCTTAAAAATCTATTGGATAAACATAAAAAAGAACCAATTTGGGGGGCACATGGGGGCACTGAGCACTAAAACTGGGAAGAGGGGCTGCCCCCCAGTTTCAAAACTGGGGGGCGCCGGTGCCCCTCTGGGCCTCCGCTTGTTACACCCCTGGTAATTATAATTATTATTATGACAATATTTAGAGTCGTTGTTAACCGTATCCATTGAAATTTCTGTGTAACCACAGACGATGTTAGCTCCACTGTGTGTGCATTCACAGTGTTTGTCAAGGCCGTATCCGTTGACATAGGTGCGCCTAGGAGAGTGGCCTATTATTATTATTATTATTATTATTATTATTATTATTATTATTATTATTATTATTATTATGATTATTATGATTATTATTATGATTATTATGATTATTATTATTATTATTACTTTTTACACACAGTTAGTCACGAGCACACGTCAAACGGCGTCAAGTTTCGTCAGTCACCGAGTGAAAACAGTTAGATGAAAGATGGTTTTCGTCCATCTGATATGAAATCGCAGAGAAGGAAGAACCGAAGTTGAAATCCGACAGATCGGAGAAAAAACCCTCATGCGTGAACTCTACCTAAAACAGAAATTAGTAACTGCTATCAAGTATCAACCGCACGAGGCACCACCGCTCAAAGGACACTGGCCACGGTCAAACTCCAATTAACGCCATATACATGTAAACACTCGATTACAATTGGCGCACCAAAACAACACCAAAACCGATCATTGAGGAGCTAGAAGATCAGTCCGTAAGATGTACGTTACCTGTGACGCGGGGACAGTCATCGACCCATCCAGACAAGAAGTTCGCCCGTCGATGAATGTGCAGAGTATGCCATTGGCCGTCGCTAAGTGACCAATCGCAGCGAATCGTCATCTGAAAAGACTGTCAACAGCGTTCTTGGTGTAGAAGAGGCTGTACATTATCTACTAATGCATGGGACCAGATTAGTGCTACGTACGTATGTCTGCATTGGGGTCAGGGCAAGGGTTGGGGTTAATGTTATGATTGGGGTTAGGGTCATATTTCGGGTTGTGGTTTTGGGATTAGGGTTAAGGTTAGCGTTAGCAAAGTCAGAATACGCCAAATGTAACTGTGACGCTAAGGCACGATTAGAACAATAACATGGAAGGTCCAATTTCTCTGCAGTTGGCAATTAGAGCCAGACAGACAGAGACAGACAGACAATGACACTGAGACAGACAGAAAAGACAAACACACAGTGACAGACAGATACACAGACAGACAGAGGCATGCACGCACTGATATACGTCGGCCTACATACAGAAAGAGAGAGGAAAAAAATAAAGAGTGGGCTTGGAACAGAGACGGACAAGGGCCGGAAAGATTGGAGAGACGAAGACTGGAGAGGGCAGATGGTAGACATTGAGGAGGCTTTTCATTAAACCTTATTCTGTCATCACTGAATAGACTTAGTCATATTGCCGGCCATCAAATACGACGAAAATAAACAAACCTGGAGTTGTCCACCAAGATTTGTCTCCAGTTTGACTTTTCCGTCTTCGAGGAAGACCTTGAGGTAATCGTTCGAGGCACGGTCTGTTGTCTTGAAGAGTAATCCATCGTCACGAGGCGTATTGAAGCGTAGAGAGAAGTCGTTCGTGTGAGTGTTTATCACTGGACGCAGTGCAACCGTTGCTAGTTCGTTACCAGTGAATGCAACCAGAGTTGCGGCTGTTTTACAACGCAAAACGCAACCGTTGAAGATAACAAATAGTCAGCTTCATCTGTTTTATCATTCTGCATTGATTCAGCGCCAATCTCTAAACTTCTAAAGCGCCACTTGAAAGTCAAGCACAAGGCACCAAGTTATTCGCCAGCTCTGCGTCAAATCTGACTTTTTGTGGAAAGGGCAGCCCGAGGGAGGTCAGAGTTCGGCTTCCACGGAGAGAGTCAGAGGAGGCAGAGTAGCTGTTAAAATTATGTGTAGGCCTGCCATGACCAATACAGTTACGTTTACCAATGTGATAACCTTAACCCTTACCATTACACTCACATGTACCTCTATCATCATTATTAATCCTACATTACCTTTACCCTTGAAATGACCTTCACCTCTTCCGTTACAATGACCATTACCTTTACAATGACATACACCTTTATCCACTATAATGACTTCTACCAATCCCTTTACCATTACCTTTACCAGTACCATTATCATTACCAAAACCATCACCTTTTCCATTACCTTTTACAGTACCTTTACCGTTACCTATGCCATTACCTTATCTATTACCTTCAGCTTTGCCGTTACCATTACCTTTACTTTCACAGCAACCATTAAAAAATGAGCAGATTCCATTACGTTCTTGACACAGTTTGCCAATGAACGGCGTATCCTGGCACAGGCAGATCGACCCGTTCCACCGGTCGGCACAGACCCCGTGGACGCATGGTGCGTGAGCACACTCCAATGGCTTCGCCCTGCACCCGGGTTCGATTCCCGCCATCTTCTGTTCAGCCGCAAACTCTGGAAGGTCGATCGGGTCCTCGTCGTTGATTCTCATCCCCCAGATGCACCCTACGTAGTACTTGGGGTTCCGCGTCCAGAGATGCCACGGCAGACGGTTGGGATTGTCGACGGCCCCCAGGAAGAGGAACGTTCCCAGGTTGAGGGTGTTCTGCCCACTGACTATGGCCTGTTGTCTCTCCTCTCCATCCAGGGTCAGCTTCATCGTCCGATCGATACGCTCGATCCTCAGGTAATGAGCAGCGCCATCGCTCACTACCCTCGGCTCGTTCGTGAATCGATATCTATAAACACCACTGCCAAGGTCGATGACTACGTGAAGGACTCCGTCGAAGAGTTCGACCGCGAAGAAGTCCCTGCGGCTCGGTTGGCCCCCGTTGTAGAGGATGAGCCCGTGAGGTTCGACCGTCCGGAAGTGGAACTCCAGTGAGCCCTGTCGTTCTGCGTCCCACAGGGGAAGACGGAGGTAGGAGCGCTCCCTGGAAAAGGTGACGGCGCCTGGTTCGCTGGCCGTGGCCGCGTCCATGTCGCCTGGGATGGAGTTGACGTTGCCGAATATCTCGATGTAGGGAGGAGTTGGTTTGACGAAGGCAACGTCGATTAGGTTGATGTCGCTGGGGAGAGTGTCCCCGGAGAAAATAACCTACAGAGGAATATACCACACATATACATCGGGGTAACTTATCCACTGCTTGCAGTGCCAGTCCAAAGCCTAGGTAAAGGAGGAGGGCGACGCTAATGGTCTTTGTTATCCCAAAGTGAAATTAATACTTCTACTTTACATCGGGATCTCGTCATAAACACGGTCGTAGCATCTTGATACGTTCATATGTACATACAAGGTGATGAATCGAGGATCTACTTACATACATACATACATACATACATGCATACATACATACATACATACATACATACATACGTACGTACATACATATATACATACATAAATACATACATACATACACACATACATACACACACACACACATACATACATACATACATGCATGCATGAACACCTACACTTGTACGTACAAGGTCAATTATCGATGAGAAAACTCTAACGTACATATGTATAGTTGTATACCTTTATCAAAGTATGCATGCATACATAAATAAAGACATACAGCGTTATTATTATCATTATTATTATTATTTAGCATAGTAGTGTTGACGAAACACATATGGCGTTCCCTCGCTGGACAGCTACCAAGAGTCTTTTATTAATATTATTATTGTTGTTGTTGTTATTATTATTATTATTATTATTATTATTATTATTATTATTATTATTATTATCATTATTATTATTACAGAACCATACATGCGTACATACAAACACACAAACAATACATATACAAACACATATACATAAACATATACAATTATGCATACAATCGTGCATATGTGCACACATACACATACGATCCTAAATACATACACATTCAATTCATACACACATGATCGCGATGATTAAAGGCATTGATCAGATTCCTTTGTCTCGTTTTGAAGGCACTGAAGCGATACCTTGTCTAGAGTTCCATGGAAGTTGTTGCGCATGTGGCTCTTCGTCAGTGTCTGCGTGTAGTCGTTTCCTGCGATGTAGATGGTCTCTGGGTTGATGAGGCTGATGTTGCTGGCCAGCATCTTCGGATATTCTGTCCCATCCACTCTTATTGTCACCTGATTCAATACAAGAACCGCTGGTCGAAACAGCAAACTACCAGGCGTCAATATATAACGAAATTGCCCATTAGGTCCTCTGCTTTTGCTACCAGCCTTCGTGACTCTTATTCACACGAACGTGTAATTATATCAAGGCTGGTCAACAATAAATTATTGATTGAGTGACACAGCCTGATACATTATTTATTATTATTATTATTATTATTTTTATTATTATTATTATTATTAGTAGTAGTAGTAGTAGTATTATTATGCCAATGATGAATAACACTATATGTGACATAATAATAATAATAATAATTTTTAAATTAGTTATTAAAAATAATAACATTATTATTATTATTACTTTTAATGTTATTATTATTATTATTATTATTATTTTTATTATTATTATTATTATTATTATTATTATTCTTTAATTATCATCAATATCATCATCATTTCCGCCGCCACTCATGAGATATAGATGATATTTCAGTCTCCTGACCTGAACAACTTTTCGATTACTCTGCTAAGGGAAATCGAAGAAGATCTGACAGTATTGAAATTATACTCCCTCCGGACAAATAAAACACCGTGTATATTAACCGGAGTAATTGAAAAGGTCATTTTTTCAGAATCTTTCGAGCAACAGTTTATTATTCGTGATGATGATGACGACGACGATGACGACGACGACGAAGATGCTCCTGCTGCTTATGATGATGATGACGCTGATGCTGCTGCTGATGATGATGAAGATGAACGTGGGATGAGCTTCCTCTCCTTACTTCCTGTCCCTAGAACCATTAAATACGGAATGAAATCCTCGGCTCATATTGAAATTAATCGTACGTGTCTATCGTTTCTCGTTATGTAGACGTCGTGCCATTCGTTGTCGTCTAGTCTCAAGCCAGGTGGCGCCACTCGGAACTTCTCCACCGATGATTGGCCGTCGTCATAGTTAACGACCAATAGGAGTGAACCACTCTGAAGAACACACAAGCAGTAAAACCTGCCCATTACATCATCTAATCCCATCTAATTTATCTAATATCCCATCTAAGCCCATCTAATCCCATCTAATATTCCATCTAATATTCCATCTAATGCGCTCGTGATCCAGTGTAAAGCCATCCAATTTGGTGTCAATCGAAAATTCTATCATTGACCCTGTTCATCTTTATCTTTCAAGTAATCTTGATGTATCTAATCCATTGCAGTTTAATATAATCTAATATGACCTGATATAATGTAATCTAATTAGTGTGATGCCAAACGTAGATGTAACCCTATACACGTTTTTCTTCAGCGATCGTATATCCTTTATCCTGGTAATCTTTCGAGTAATCTAATCGTTTATCAACAATTTTATGCAGTACATTCAGAAAGATACTCGATGAACGGCAAAAAAGCAGACGGGAGCGGACAACGGGACAGACTCAGTCCGTGAGTATAGGATATAAGCTAACAGCATTTGTTGATACTTGGTCTTACGTAGGGTATGTAAACATCTTGGAGTTCCCACTAAACAACCAGCGAAACCTGCTCAAAACAACCTCGATTGGCAACACTTACAGTTCTACCAACTTATATCATCAAACGTTACGCAGGAAACTGAATGAATGAATGAATGAATGAACGAATGAGTGATCGAATGAACTCAATAAACGAACGAATCGACCGATGAATGAACGACAAATAATGAATGATCAATCAATGCGTCAATAAATCAATAATTGAATCACTAATGAATGAATGAATGAATGAATGAATGAATGAATGAATGAATGAATGAATGAACGAACGAACGAATGAATGAATGAACGAATAAATTAAGAGATAACTTGCCTTGATGCAATCAGTCACTGACTCGATCAATCAATCGGTGAGGACTTTCGTTGAGACCATATCAATCATTCATTCAGTTAACCAACCAATCAATAAATAAATAAACCAATAAACTAACCAATCAATCAATGAACCAATAAACCAACCAATCACCCAGTAAAACAATCAATAAACCAACAAACCAATCAACCAATCAATAAACCAACCAACCAATCAACCAATCAATGAACCAATCGAACAATTAATCATCCAACCAATCAGCAAATCAACCAATCAATCAGCGAGACTTACTTTGATGCTGAAGTGTAGGTTCCTATCTTCGCTGCCAGAGTACCAGAGCAGTCCATTAGGGTCCGTCGTCCTAAACTTCATCCTCAACTCTTCAAATCCATTCACTTCCAGATAGTTCTCCGGAAACTGACTGACATCGTAAGCAACGTATGATCGTCCATCAAACACCAGCATCTTCTTCGCCTTCGGTGGAAGCGTTGGAAAGAACTCGTAGTCGGCCATTCCCCATCGAGAGGTAGTCGTTGGGATAGGTTTTCCAGTTGGAATCTGGACGTAGAAAGCGTTGGTCTGAAGCGTTCTGTTGGATTGTCCTCGTGTGGGCCAAGCGACTGTGGTTGGTCTGCGTGTTATGACTCCTAAAGTCGATCGGATAGCTTTATCCGTCCGTCTTTTGCCACCCTTGCCTTCTTTCGCTACGATTTCAACAAAAAATTTAACATCAAATTATTAATTGCATGTACTTTTCGTGCAGACGCGAAACTTTCGGGAGTTTTCAAACTCGAGAGTATCGTTCCAGCCTTGTTTAATGCCTATGAGACCTTAACTGGCGTACTTCTGTCTCGGTCCGTGCCCTAACACTAACTCTAACCCTTACCCTATATTGATTAAGTCAAATTGCTCTCTTTCACCGTGTTTGGGACGTTGGGCTATTAATGGTTTTGAATGTTAGACACTAAGAAATTTCCACTTAAACTCACCAAAACAACATTAAGACAATGAGCAAGCGTGCATTGCTTACAAGTAGTAACTTCAGTTTTACAACGCCGTATGGTAGCAAGGATCCATAGCGTCGTTCCCTTCCTTTATCTAGGCTTGGGACTGGCACTACCAGAATAAAAGTAGTAACGGAATTAGTGCTTAGTTTATAGTTGTCCATATGTCCCTGTTGCCCACCTCCATTTATCTAGGCTTGGGACTGGCAATGCCAGAGCGAGAACAAGAGCGGAGTTGGTTAGTTGCAGTTTAATGACACTGCGATTACTAAGATCATAAGCGTCGCCGTCCTCTTTAGTCTAGGCTTGGGACTGGCACTGTCAGAGTAAGAACAGTGGATGAGTTAGTGCTTACAGATGTCAATATGTCCTTGCTTGATGAGTCGACTTCTATTCGCTTCCCAGAATTCGACGTAGTCAAACATGGCGTTGGCATAGTTCTCCTGTCTCATGTTCGTATTTGCTTTTCCGATCAGAAACCGTTTCGTGGCGTTGTAGTCCACCTCATTCGTCCGTGGATCCGAATCAACATCGACCAATCGGTTGTTGACGTAGAGATTCAGTCCTTCGACGGGGTCCCAAGACACGTCCACTGGCGTCCAGACCTTCAGCTCGAGGTTCGGCGTGGAGACAGTCCACTCCCTGACCGGGGTCCGAGCCTTGGCAATCAACCTGTTGTTCTGGTAGAGGACGTCAACGGGGGCACTCGACACGAAGTAGGTTTTGTCGAGAAGTTGAAGGGGTCGAATTCTGAAACGCAGGGTGAATCCCTTGGGGCAGTTTTCCAGGTTGCCCTTGCAGGCGACGTCCTTTCCGATGTCCAGGTACTGGTTGAGACCGTTGAGGAGGATTCTTTTACCGTATGTCGTGGGAACAGTTTTTGGAGAACCGTGAACGTAGACGACGTGTGTCTGGTGGAAGAGGAGGTCGTTCTCGATTCGCTCCATGTCAAGACTCAGACTATTGATGTCTACGAGGAAACACACGAAGCAATCCAGGGATAAATTAATCTACGACTAACAACATCTGTAATAAGTGACATCTTATCTGTTCCACCGATCCTTGTGGCACTCCACTTAGCGCTTTCGTTCATCAAGAATGACCTGGTCAACCAGGTCCCTATGTGTGGATGAGTTAAGAAAGAGATGTACTGGTTTGAAATTGCGGATAATACCGGCACACAACGACTCTTAAGGTAAACTGGAGCTTGGCCAGGAAAACAATTGGGCATTTTGCTATAGGCATCCTTGCTATAGTTTCTCCAAATAAAAGTAGAAATAATTATGCCTGAATGTTGTCGTGCCTCCTATCATGCGAGCCGCAGCATTTAGAAGGCCCAATGGCTCGAACTTCCACAAGTAAGGGCTTCGCTGTTGTCGATCCATTTTCTACAATAGGTTGCCTTCGCTCTATTTCCGCAAGCGTTTTAAAACCGCTCTTGTCGATAATGGTTAGGTCTAGTCAGGACAGGAGCATCTCTGAGGAATATCACCCAAAATTGGCGCTATATGAATATACGATTAGTATCCCACGACTGGTTCAAATTAAAATCATAAAAATTTGTGAATTCTTGTAAAAATATAATTCGCATACTTTACTTTTGATGGCTACTTCCAACCAATTTCTTCAGTTCACGACTATGAAGTGAGATCTGCTTCAAATATAAGAGGGGTTTTTGCAAGAACTCTTAAATTTGTGGGTGCGAGTTTATGGAATGGTCTTCCTTTGCAGCTTTGAAATTTGTCTAGACTTTATGCATTTAAAAAGCATCTTCGTATACATGTCCTGTCACAGGCTTACTAATTCCTTATCGTGTGCATTTTAGTTCATTAGTTAAGTTTCTTTCTAATTATACCGCATATTTCACCATATCCGTCTGCATATTTACGTTATTTAAATACTACTGGGGGGCCTAGTAAGCGGGGCTTAGGCCCTTGTGGGTTTCTCCATTTGAGCCATTGGTTCTACATTTTCTTGTATATATGTTGAGTTTTGATATACCTTGGTGTCAATAAAATCAACTTGACTTGATTACGATTACAAACGTACCAAACGAACCACGTACATTTCTAAGTCGACAAATAATTATCACCAGAATAACGAAGAAAATATATCTGTATCAGTGTCTGCAATCATCAACTTACCATCTTCTAGGAATCCGAACGCTCGAACATGATCCCTGTTGGCGTACCAGAACTCGATCTGGTCGATGAGAGCGTTGGGAGCATCGTGGTGCAGCATCGCAGTCTTGTCCCCAGATCGTCCTATATAAACCAGGTAGTCGGACAATTCCCTCGTTTGCATCCTTGGCTCCGTGACCACGGCCTCACGTAACTTATCCAGGTACAACTGGAGTCCCTTGTCCTCATCCCAGGAGATATCGACACGGTACCACCTCCCCGTTTCCAGTCTGCCACTCCGAGCTGTCCACGCCTTCCCACCCATGAAGAACTCAGCGACAAGACTGGCATCGCTGACGTAGATATCGTAGGAAGCGCTGGAAAGGATATAAGCGCTGTCGTCGACACTGCGGAAATTTATGAAGAAGTTAATCGTCAGACCGTTGCTGCATCTCTCGAGATTTCCCGCACAGCTGTCTCGCTGGTCACCGAGGGTGGCGTACTCTCTGGTTCCCTTGAGGTCAACGGCGTTGTCGAACTGACCGGGAGCCAGCGTAGCACCGTTGTGAAGAGTGAAATTGAAGTTGTCTATCTGACCGTCGAAAGCCACTGTTAGATGTGTTATATTTTCTACAGAGCAAAAGGAATTGATTGGCGTGATTGCAATAGATTCGGAGGTGTAAACTGGAAAGAATTATACATGGCGTATAAGTGATTCTCTATATATTGTGAAAGAATGATCAGTTTTTGAGGATGGGGGAACTCGTTGACTTTGTATTGTATCGTATGATGTGATCATCAAAACAATACATTACAATGTAAAACAATACAATACAACTGTGAAGTTGATGCAAAACCACTTAATTGCATTTACTATTCCATTAATTCCAAAGCATTAGAAGCCCTGACTATACAAGTCTAATCCTCATTACTTTGTAAGTCTTACGTACGTACAACAACCGCTGAACTTTACAAGTCTAAATTGCTGCACTTTATAAGTCATACAAGCAAACCTCTGTACTTTACAAGTCCAAACTTCTCCGCTTTACAAGTTGTTAGGCCTACATACTAACCTTTGAACTTCACAAGTCCAAACATATCGTAATCTGCAAACTTCTAAAGCGCCAGTTGAAGGCCAAGCGCAGGGCACTAGATTTTTCAAGAACGTTGCATCTAATCAGAGGGGTCGTCCAAAGGATAGTATGTGGGAGGTCAGAGTTCGGATTCCAGGAGGTCAGCGGAGGTAGAGTACTATACAAGTCCTATAGTCAAACGTGATATATCTTCCATACAAACCTGACAATTTCCAAGTCAAAACTTCTTCTGACCCTTCACAGGTCTTCAATACAAACCTCTGGCCAGATGACCAAACGCCAGCAGCGTATCTCGACTGCTGAACCAGAACTCCGTCTCATCCACCAAGAAATTCCCCGACCTGAATGGGGCTCCATCGATATCACCCACATTCGCAAATCCGATTCGGACGCTGCTATCCTCGCGTATCTTCTCCATCTCCGCAAAGACCGGATCTCGATCCTCTCCGTACAGCTGGTTGTTGAGGTAGACTTTCAGTCCGCTTTCGGGGCTCCACGAGTACTCCAGGAAATGCCAGACGTCCGTCGAAGGCGCCGGAACATTCACCTCCCACCGTTTCTCCGGAACAGAAAAGACGAAGTTGAGGTTGTGGGACAGGAAGTAGATCTTTACCCCTCCGCCATTCGATAGGAAGTACATTCCGTTGTGGAACATCCGGAACTTCGCCCACATCGAGCCGGTGAAGCCGTGACGACAGCGCAGCAGGTTGCCAAGACAACTGTCGCCGTGGTAACCGAGATCGATGTACTGATCGTTGCCGTCAAGGCGTGTCGCGTTGTTTATCTTGCCAGGAACGTTGAGAGGGTTTTTGACGACGGTCGCTGTGAGCGGGGAGTGAACTAGAACGAGTTGTTTGTCTACGATTGCGTCCATGTCTATAGTGTATTTCGTGGGACGTCCTACGAGAGACAGAACAAAAGCCATCAGTGGGGGTCAACACTGTCTGAACTTAGCCTCTGAACATCCATCTGTCAATTGTTGACGGGAATCCGTTGTTTGGTTCCACACTTGTGCCCACTATTGGTGACTCCTTTCAGTCTAATGTTCACTATTTTGTCAACTGATATGACAACATTCTTTGGCAAAGGCAATTAACATCATATTGGTTAGTGCAGAGCGCTCCTCTGAGTAGATATCTTAAGGTGCACTGTATAAATGTCAGATTACATTACAATATAGCATTCAGTTATTTAGAATAAGAAAAAAATAAGAACGTAACCTAACGTTTCCACCACTGTAGCGTAACCAAATAAATCCACCTCTGTAACGTAACCGAACATTTTCCTACCTCTGTGGATGAAGTTGATTGCCTCGAGGGTGTCCCTGTCTCCGTAGCAGACCTTGACCTGGTCTACGGATGCAAATGGACCAGCCTTCTCCTCCTCCTTCTCTTGCTCCTCCTCCTCCTCAGCAGATGGATTGGTTCTGTCTCTTCTGAACCTTGCATTCGATCGTCCTATGTACAGTCTTGACGTCGTCTGCGCTGGTTCCCTGGCTCCCGGCGATGTCAAATGGACAACGAGCTCAAGATCCACGAACAACTGAATACCATTCGATGGTTTCCAGGACACCTTCAGATTACAAACGTTCTTGACACATTCAGATCACAAACATTCACAACGCCTTCGGATCACAAGCACATCCGTCAGAGAATCACCGAATCGATGTATAACTATTAACTAATAAACAAAATAATGTGCGAAATAATATAGGAAGAGTAGTCCATTGAACGAGTCCATGGATACGAGATATCGTATACTTAGATTTATATAGTGCCTC
This sequence comes from Bimastos eiseni, assembly GCA_959347315.1. NCBI lineage: Eukaryota > Metazoa > Annelida > Clitellata > Crassiclitellata > Lumbricidae > Bimastos > Bimastos eiseni. Next base: position 56,336,670 of record OY365808.1, on the reverse strand, counting down.
TCACAGAAAAACTATTCAGAGGAGCTCTCAGCACGGAAACCCCAGTAATATATAAAGGCCTTTTAACAAATGAGAGCCCGATGGATAGTAGCCAGTCATTAGTTCATCCCTCAGTGAGGGTGGAGATCATTCCATGTAGACGGAACCACAACGGCAAACGCCCTATATCGGGCCAGAGCCGTGTTTTAGTTCTAGTCGAATATGTCATCTGTTTGTAGAACTTACTTCAACAAAGTGCCACCTTCCGACAGCCAGTGTCTCCCAGGACACTTGCCAGAACCTCGTTCCCATCTGCGCCACAGCAACCAGCTCAACACCATCGTAGAACATCTCGATTCCCTTGGCACCGGTGCTTAGAAAGACAAAACCTTCCACCCGTCTCAGCAACCGTATCCACATGGACACAGTCAATCCATCTCTGCACAGAAGGAGATTGCCAAGGCAGGTGCTGGCGTGATCCCCACCGTCGATGTAATCGCTCACACTGCTAAATTGGAAGGCGTCTCCAATCTTTCCAGGAACAATCGTACCGCCGTGGACTGTGGCCTCCACGTTCTGTCCAATGGTCTGGAGTTTACGTGTAGAATCCATCGATATCTGGTAGCAGAAAAGAGGTCCTGGCAAAAACGAAAACCAGAAATTGAAAGTATGCATGTGAATTGTCTTATGTGATGCTGTTGGAGTAATAATAAAATAATTCCTTCAGCGAGGACCAAAATGGAAATAGATTGAAATCAGCAGCATAGAGAAAGTTTATATACTTATTACAAAACAATTTCACTTCAAATGTTATTCTAAAGCGCAATTCATTCATTCATTCATTCATTCATTACTAATTCATTTATTCATTCAAAATTTCATATTACACCTTGCTGTTCAGAGGTGCTCCCGACCTCAGCACGACAAAAAAAGGAAGGCTAGAGTAGAATGCGTCAGAATGGATACTTGGGTGGCACAGGGATACAGAATCAGAATACGATCATTGATTGAAGAGTTCGGTCTTCAGTCAACATTCACAATTGGTGGAGAAACCCGGCGGAGGTAAGATTGGTTGACGAAATACATTCAAGAGCACATGAACAAACTGACGGTAACGTGGTGGAGCGCTATAGGATGGACGGAGAGTTAATTAGGTGCAGGCGTCCCATAGCGACAACAAAGGTCAGTGAATTTGTTGCTTACATAGGGTAGGAAGAAGGAACTCACCCGATTCTTTGATTTCTTTACCAGTCAGACGTTTTGATCTGAAGTTGAAATCGTCAACGAGCACCAGGCAACGTTCATCACACCGTATGGCATCACCGACAAACGGACAGCCAAGAACGAGCTCTCTGCTCGTACCATTTGAAAGCATCCTGCCTGGCAAAGTGGTCGTCGGTCGACCGTCATACGCTCCAAACTCACCATTTACATATAAGGTCATACCACCGTTTATGTGCCAGGTCAAGGCTATGTGTTGCCACCAGCCAGAGAGAACGTTGTCCTGTGAGACACGCCAGGTCATACTGTTCTTCCTGAAGTTCACGGTTAGGGTCTCACTACCGTAGAGCATCACGATTCCAGGGACACGGAGAACGGGATCTGTGTTGGAAAGGATGATGTTACCTTGGTCACAAGACTTGAGGAAATTCACCCAGAAGGACAATGTGAACCCTAAAACACATGAGAAGATTAAACGAGAAGAGTACAAGAGAACTCATCCATAAGAGCATATGAGAAGAGCACATGAGAACTTATTAAGAAGAGCACGCACGTGAGAAGAGCACATGAGAAGATTAAACGAGAAGAGCACATGAGAAGAGCACATGAGAAGAGCACATGAGAACTTATTGAGAAGAGCACGTGAGAAGAGCACATGAGTAGATTAAACGAGAAGAACACACGAGAAGAGCCCATGAGAAGAGCACATGAGATGAGCACATGAGATGAGCAAATGAGCCAACTCATGCCAGTGGCTGCAGGTCGGGTCTAAGGGGCTGCTCTTCTTCTTCATTTTCTTGTTCTTCTTATTCTTGTTCTTCCTATTATCATTATCATTGTTTTTTGTTATTATTATTATTAGTATTAGTATTATTATTGTTACTATTATTAATATTACTATAATTATTATTGTTATTATTTAGCATGGTAGTGTTGACGAAAAACAGATGGCGTTCCCTCGCTGGACAGCAACCGAGAGTCTTTGGAATAGGTAGCTTGTCTCGAGTGTGTCTCGGTTAGCCTTCATCCCAAATCCAACACAAAGTTCAAACCCTCGGAACTCCAAGCACCACTGGACACCAGTGCCACCGCCACAAAAGCATGGTTCGGATGATCGATGCGTACTTTGCTCTCTTGGCGATTGCTGCATGGTTTGCTGCTTCTCCTGCTGCAGTTGATGTGTAGCTGTGTAGCTGTCAGGTATGAAGACGCATAGGTGTTCACATCCCACGTGAGGCACCTGCCGCATGACCACGGGATGAGTGTCACGCCGTCCGGTCGCTTGCCATCTTCTCTGGTGAGGCCCAAAGGTTCCTTCTGAGAAGGGATGCTCGCCCTTCGAAATGATCTATATATTAAGTCATTATTATTGTTATTATTATTGTTATTATTATTATTATTATTATTATTATTATTATTATTATTATCATCATCATCATCATCATCATCATCATAATCATTCGTCTCTCTTCTTCTGCGTCTGCATATTGTGTGATACAAAGAGAAAGCTTGGCTACCCATTGAGCAAGCATCCGTTTCCCCAAGACACTCTGCCCCAGAGATCCTCACTCTGCTCTCCCTTCCTCCGACGAGAAGCGCTCGTCCGTGAATTCCTCTCTCAAAGACTGGAACACCGTGAATCGACGCATTCACATCTGATGAATTGAGCAGAATGCTGCCCTCCAGAGAAGCGTCGAATGTCAACTCAAAATGATTCTCCACTCCTGTATAACACACGACACAAGTTCACGTGCTGTAATGTTATCAAATGCAGTTAATGCACAAAGCATTAAAGAGTGCTCAAATGTAATTAATTGATTAATTCGTTTATTACGAAAATTTATATAGCATCCCTTACAGGCTACTACTCAGAAGCTTTCCCAACCCCTGGACGGTTGAACATAACGGTCTTAATTAAGGCTACAATTAAACTCATCTGAATAAATCCTATTCATTAAGCGCGATGATAATGGAAGCCCATTCCATGTCATAGGACAAACAACAGAGAAAACGCGATGCTGTCTAATTGCAATAATGCTCACATTGAAAAGGTGATGTTTAGCAATGCAGGCGATGTAATTTCATCGAATGCAGTTCTGTCATTAAATACGATGTTGAACAACGCAAGACAGTATTAATATAAAATTTCCCCGCTGTAGCCATGCACCACTGTGTATATGTAAAAGTGGTATTGCCACCACTATGTATGAAGACGTACTGGTGTAAGACCGGAGGTGCTGATAATGCTACATGTCAAGGGCATGTCTAAAACTAGACTGATAGACGCACGACAGATGTGGCCTCTGCAGAAGTAGCCTACATATGCCATATGCAAGTGTGCCCATCAGGTATCAAAACAAGACGCAGTCTAGTAAATGATTTAGAACCAGTTGTATTAACAGTATAAACAGCGATTACAGCAGGTAAGCAAACAGGCAATGGCATTGATAGAGTCTCCGTTATCCAAGTAATACCCGACTGCTACAACCATGGCAACATCCTCTCTCGTCCGCCGACTACACATTGAAACTTTCTGGAAATTTTTGGTAAACGCTGAACATGACTCAGAAGAACAATTTATACACGCTGGAAAATGGAGTATGGATGGAACAGCTGGTTTTACTATACACTCTCCACTCCTGGAGTTTGCAATCGTAATCCAGAAATATTCTCAGGATCTCAGGACGTAATAACATGAGGTGGAACTCGGCAACCATCTTATTCAAAGGCGCCCAGTCAAAACAGGATCAGCAGGTGGGCGAGATTAGATGTGGTTCCACGATCTAAGAGTCAGAGAGGGAGCCTGCCAGGCGGCGAAGGTGGATGGTGTTTGGAAAGTCTATTATTTTCAATCACAGTTTAGACTGGAAGCAGCAGGGCTAAGGAAGAGGAGGAAGAGGAGGAAGAGAAGGAAGATGAAGAAGAGGAAGAAGAGGAAGAAGCGGGATGAGTAATTGCGAAAATGAAGCGTTCTCAAACGAAGCCTTGTCCGAAATAGTCAAATATTGAACAAAGAACCATTAATCTATTATTCTTCTGATCTTCTAAACCCGGTCTTCTGAGCCGCAGCTTGGCATGATACCATGGGTCGATATATAAAGTTCACATTGATTGACTGATTGACTGATTGACTGATTGATTGGTCGATTGCTTGCTTGCTTGCCTGATTGATTGGTTGACTGGTTGATTGATTGGATGATTGATTGCCATGATTGATTGATTGATTGATTGATCGATCGATCGATCGATCGATCGATCGATTGATTGATTGATTGATTGATTGATTGATGCACAAGCAAAGGCAAAGGTTATCGCATTCCTGAAATTAGACAAAGATCATCTGATTCATTACTCTCCAATCACGTGCTGTGTTGATACTTGGACTCCAGACATTAGGGTTAACGGCCGAGGCAGATACTGCTAGGAAGCAACAGGTATACTAAGTCCAATGATCTAGCCTAGCACAACATCACTGGTATGAACATAATTGTTTGCTTCCACCAGACATTGATTTCAAACCCAAGCTCTGATCAAGTACCACTTTATTACTCTTAAGTGATCTGCATATATCACTAAACAACATTGGTTCCATACGAACTTGACTCGAAAACGACATGCAAGCCCAAAAGGTCCCGTTTCTCTGACAACCTATTTTCATCAGCAGTTAAATAAATACTTAGCGGCAGGCGCCTGTGTACATCATCAAGGACCAGTTTTCCTAACCTTGTCTTTCCATGCCAGCAAAAATTCAGACTTCACAGACAGCTGTAGCTGAGCTTTCAATCAAGCAAGATACATTAAGAGAAACATCAAGAGAGGATAACAGATCTTTTACAAATGCATAATGCATAGATTTGCTAATCTCCTGCTTGGATTTAATTCCCGTGTGATTTAAAGCAGCACCATTCGGTTTTCCTATAGCTAGCTTCCTGCAAGCACACTCACATGGGGCACATATTAAATAAGCACACACTTTTCTATAGCGATTGTATGGTCAGCAACCACTCAAATCCCACGTGAAAGAGACCAGACTATTCACGGGCATTCACCAGTTCTTCGTAACCCGCACTGGCTTCCTACCTAGGCTATGAGCGTATTGAGAGCGCGCAGAGCCTCATCCTATTTACATGTATCGTGTCCATGGTCACACTTTGCAAACTCTAACTCTGTTGAAGGTCGCTCCTCTCTTCAGTTAGCCTTTGCTGGTAAGTATTTATTCCTAATACACGTCTTGTCTTCGGCCGGCGGTCATTCACTATTTCCGGTCCCTCCTCCATCTGGAACTCCTGTTCGCAACGCTCCCAGTCTTTCGCTCTTAGCTGAAAACCTGCCTCTTCAAGTCTACATATCGCATCTATGAGTGTGTACAGTGCCTTCAGCAAAGCCGATAGAGTCACTTGTTTTGCCCTCAGAGACGGTGTAAGGTCGTTCAAAATTTCCAAGCAGATGGACATACAGCGTTTAGTGTTTTAATCGTTGTCCGGCTTCAATCTGCATTTATGAACTTCTGAAGGAGGACGCTGTATCAAATCACGGCTGTATTGCGTTGCATTGCATCAAATGACGTTCGGCGCCGTAGGCTGCTAAAGAGCCGACAGCAAAGTCTCGGCCAAAGGAGAGTCTGAGTTTGCAGACAGGTAAATCATTTCCAACGTTCACATCAGATGGATAAATAAATCTCAACCTGACGTTTACATCAGACAACCGTCATATTTCTGAGAATAGGCTTCTGCAAGTGTCTGTATTGATATGTATGCATATAGTGCATATATGTATATACATTAATACATGTATAAATATATATGTATACCTATATGTGTGATTATATACAGCAGTTCTACAATGACCAATCGTGCACTAGACACGTTCGACACTTAAGTGAGACGTGTAAACACAGAGCAAAGTTAAATACTTTGCCAGTTTCTTATAATAAAAGATTGCATGCTGTTTATAATTGCTTAGTGATAAGTACAGACAGTTGGGATGGTCCTTGGAAGGTGTCTGATTGTCTATCACAATCTTGGTTTCTACCGTAGCCTACTTTGATAGTTGCTTACGAGTTTTGTTAGTGACAGTAGGCCTACTGTATTTTGTTAGTAATTATTGTGCCTTGTTAGTTGTTACTGTGCGCTGTTAGTAATTGTGCTCTGTTAGTTGTTACTGCGCTTTGTTAGTTAATATTGTGCTTTGTCATAATTTGCCACTGTGCTTTGTTAGTAATTACTAAGTACTGTGTTTTGTTAGTTGTTATCGTTCTCTGTTAGTTATCACTGCGGATTGTCAGTTGTTACTGCCTGCTTTCCGTCAGTGAATTGCTTACGAAACAGACAAAATCAGATGACGTTTACTCTGGACAGAAAGCTGACCTAAACAAGTTGAAGTAAAAGCATGGGTTTTTCGGGACCCTTTTTAGCTAGTAGATGGCGGAATCGTTCCATTTCCTTAAGAGATTTATGATTACATATTATTGATGATGTCAACTTGCAGGAGTGGAGTTCGTCAAGGAGAACTCGTTTGAGTGGTTGAACGATATTTAATTTTTGTAATTTTTGACATTTTTTCTCAATGTTTGAGTTATGTCCGTAAAAAATTAATACATTGCATTGTCATGCAAGCCTGAAACCTGTAAAAAAATTCAGCTCTGTAGGTCGACGGGAAAATACCGAAAAAAGAGTTGAAAGAACTCCGACGAACCGACAAACTTTACGCAAGCCAAGTAAAGAAAACAGGGAAATAAAAACCAGAGGTAAAGAAAGAGACATGTACTATCTCATTAGTAAATCATCCCGACAAGTAATTAGCGACTAAGTTGCATTCAATCAATCATTCATTCATTCATTCAATCAAATAAGGCATATAATAAATACAGGTAAATAACACTGGTAAACAATACAGGTAGATAATAAAGGCATATAATAATGTAGGTAAACCATCCCAGGTAAATAAAGATTAATATGGGTAAGTTCAGATAAAGTACAAGTATTCCCTAAAGGGATCCGGCAATCCCAAAGAATAGAGGCTCATGAGTGCTGCATGTATAAAACAGTGATACCTGGCGGAGAAGGTTAAGCGGCATGAGTGTTGTCGTCTATAGAGCAGTGTCATCATACATGTAAATCACGAGATCTGGAAGACATTGCTGATCACAGGTAAATCGTGATCTTACCTGCAACGCACTGTCTGTCCGCACAGTCACACCTGGTCTCCGTATCGAGACTCAGACAGAGGCATCCCTTGGGACAGCTGTAGTGATGACACAGCTCTCCTATCGCCTGATCAACGTACCCAGCACCGTCGAGGAAACGCACCTTCTGACGCAAGCAAGTACAATTCCTATACAGCACATTGCGGACGTATCCGTTAAACCTCTTCCGGTAGAAGGCCGACGGAAGCGACAGAGCATTCAGATTCCAGCTGTACAGAGACGGAAGTCCACCTACGAACACGTGACTGTTGTTCTGAGGTCCGAGACCGAAGGTTATGTCGGTGCCGAACGAGTAGCTGCTGTCCGATAAGCCGTCCACCACGAGGGTCGTTTGAGCCCCGTTGCGCTGGATTAGGACGCTGTGCCAGCGCCCGTCGTTGGCGGTGATGGGCGAGGACAAGGAGCGGACGTCGGTGATCTTCATGACGGCTTTGACGTGGCCTTCGCCGTGGGAGACTTCGAGGAAGTCGCTGTGGCCTCCGTCGTCGATGTAAAGGAGGAGGCCCTCGCGTTGTGTCGTGCGGAAGTCGAACGAGATGGAACTGTTGGAGCAGGAATTCCATTTGGGATAGCGGAGATGGGAGGTTTCGGAACCCTGGAGGAAGATTGCGCTGTGGACGGAAGGTGGTGAGAGGGAGAGGATGGCTGTGAGCAGGAGAAGGAAGAGGTGGTAATGATGGAAACCAGGGTAGGAGTCGATGACGGTGTGGACTGTCCTCTTCGAAGCAGGCATTCTGTAATTTCGTGACAAAGTAAATATGGAGCTTAGAAGCGCTAGTATGACGGGTTAAAGGTGGTTGACACTGGTTGCGTTATTATGTCTGCGGCTTGTAACAAGGATGAATTGGATGATGGATGATTCGATGGACGCATGGATGGACTTACGGAAAGACGGATGGATGGACGGATGGACAAATGGATGAATGGATGGATGGATGGATCGATGCAAGGATGGATGGATGGATAGATGGATGGATGGGTGAGTGAGTGATTTAGCGAGTTTGGGTGGATGTACGTACAGACGAGCTGTACTGATATCACCTCTTCTTGCCGATATCGCGTACAGCCGATCGTTGAAACAACCGATACCAATAATTATTAATCCGATTCTAAATTTGATACTTTTTTTTCTTCATCTTATAGCGAACGATCATTGTGCGAAAAACAAAGGAATTTATTCAGCATTTTCGCTGATCGCAGAGGATGCTACTATTTGGACCAATCAGTGCATGTTATACTTAGACCATCTGTCATCTGGCCAGTGGCGAGTCGCAAAACTAAGGAGCCGCAAAAACTAAGGAAACTGGTGTAAGCAGTGACGGAGTAATGGTTACCGATGCCGATTACTCGAACAATCAGTTGTCTGTTGGAAAAATCGGCTCTATAACGGGTATGACTGTTCACTCTGTGAAGCTCTAGTGGATGGAAGGATGGATGGATGGATGGATAAATGGATGGATGGATGGATGTGTAAACAGAATGCTTTTACTGTTCTGTTGCATTCTCCAACATAGGTGGTTGAGCACATTCCGCTGAACGTCTATCCAGGCGTTGTACTGGATGGATAACATTATTACGGGCCAGATCCATATTCATCAGCGGGATGATCTATCCTTGTGGGTGATTGACTCATCAAGAACTTATTTAATTTCATTATGCATACTGCTTTTAATCTCAAGTGCAATGATGGCAGGTAATGATTGCTATTATCGCACCTCTCAGGTGCAAATTGATGTCTTAGAAAGTTATGAAAGTTATTACAAAATTATACGCAAATAAAATTATTAACCCGAAGCATATAAACTAACAGACATATACTACATGTATAAAAACACAAGCCCAACCTGGCCATTACATATATACTTATATACCGGTGCCTGAAGTTATTTCAGAAGTAATTATTCGCCACTGTATGCATTTTAGCGTAGCTGACTTGACGAAAAGCATTCACGCTAAATAACAGTCGGATTGATGAAAAGATTTTTGTTTGGTTTTAAATCAAGTGGGGTTGGTGAAAAACAGGTGCAATTATTTTTGTCCAAAGAGAAGTTGGATTGCTGAAAAATAATAATGCCACAATGGAAGAATAATTTAGAGCGCTAGAAAATGAAATCTCCCATGTCATGTACATGTATACAGTCAAACACGCATACATGCGCACAAAACCACACATCCACATGCGTCTACTTATATGCAGACAAACAGGATCATCCACGGTAAGTCCTACATAGCGTAGGCTTACATACAGGCAAACGCACCACGATAGCCTTCGTTGATATGTCTACTATCAACAGAATGCATAATATTTTGATGAACAGGTGGCCAAACTCCGTCGTTATCTCATAAAAACAAATATGGAAGAGTGATATTGTTTCAAAATGAATCCTCTGTTTTCTCAGACTTCTAGAACATCTATTTCTGTATAGGTTACATTTGATAAGATATGAAGAGACGAATAATGGAAATCGATCTCACGTCTGATCACTACAGGCTAACAAGAAATGAATGAATGAATGAATGAATGAATGAATGAATGAATGAATGAATACATGGAAACAAGAGGAGAACGAAAACAACGCGTTCAAAGATCAGACAATTAGAATATTTTTTTAAGACTAGTAAGGCTGCAGGAAGCAGTTTTATAAATGAAATAGTTGGTCTACAACAGAGAATATGTTCATTCATCACGAGAATTTCTATAGCGCCTTCTATAGAGGGACTGCCTAGAGACGCTCCAGGTACCAAGCCCCATCGTAAGATGAGAGAGGAATACCTGATAAGGGGTTCTAGGTAGTAAGTGGTGCGTCAAGAGGAAACAATTCCAAATCGAAGGGCATAAGGTGAAGGTGCGAGTAATGAGAACGTAGAGGAGAACTTGACTGGCCGAGTGGAGAATGAGCAAACTCCGAGTCATATCTAACTTAGCCAGCTGATAGCGGATGTCAAGACAAATAAACTGAGTCTTAGGGAGTTGAGGAGGACCCGGTTGAACGACATCCAGACTCCTAAGGCCCTATATGTCCATGTTAATTGCTGATCGTCATCTTCATACAGCTGGTTGATCATAGCGTAGGAATCGGGGGAGACGAAGTCAAGGGTACAGCTCATGCGAAGGAGACACCAGAGGTAGCGGTGTCCCAGAGGTTCCAGCTACTGCACTTTTTGTACGCTATAGAAATGTCGAGTAGGTCTTATCAGATTTTGCGATTACGACGTAAATGGTCCATGGACCACACAAAAGGAGAGTTGTCTAAGAAAGAATCGCAGCCACAATTAGAGACACACTACGCCTTACGACGACTGCGCTCCAACTTCAAAGATCCTCTGGCAAATCAAATGCGCACAATTAGTTTGAACGAATATTCCAGACTGAACTGAATAATCTCAGCCATCGTTTCTAAGTACATTAGACGGGGCCCAGGTGAGCTCTGTAGAGCCCCATACGGGAATATGGATCCTACGTGGGCTACGGGTGAGGCCTGTGGGCACGCAGGCAATGGTAGTCGCATTGCATTCTCTTGCGTAGGCGCAATATCAATTCTCAGACAGCAGCTGCTCCTACAGGGAAGGTACAAGTTTGCTATGCAGATATCGCAAAACCTACCTCTGCGCCGTTCCTCTTTGCTACGTCCTGTGCAGCAGAATCTGCCTCCAGATAAGCATCAGTTGCAGCAGCCGAAGCATCACCTGCAGTTGCCCTGAAACATCAGCTGCATCTGCATCTCAACAGCAGCTTCAGCAACCGAATAGCCTGGCACTAATTTCATATCCATCATACTGAAAAATCTTCTTCTTTTTCTCCGCTCGTCCATCTCTCGTCGCTGGGACCCAATGCGGGCCAGACCAAGCCACTGTGGCCCAGCGAAGCCCGCAGCTGAGGAGGCAGATGATGCGATGGGATGCTACCTCCATCTCTCTGTGCGCAACGGGTGGCTGCTGATGCTGGAGTAGATGAGGATGGTGATCTCTTTGGCTTTATATCTCTTCATAAATCTCTTTCTCTCTCTCTGTCTGACCCTCTGTCTGATTGTCTCTCTACCCCAAGTTTTTTATGTGTTCCCTGTGCGTCTCTCTATGTGCTTTGTCTCCCTCCCTCATTCTTTCCTCCGTGACATCCTTCATCTCTCTCTCTCTCTCTCTCTCTCTCTCTCTCTCTCTCTCTCTCTCTCTCTCTCTCTCTCTCTCTCTCTCTCTCTCTCTCTCTCTCTCTCTCTCAGTCTCTCACTGTGTGTGTCTTCTCTGTCTGTCTGTCTGTGTGTGTGAGAGAGAGGGAAAGACTCAGTGTCAGTGCCTGCTGTCTGTGTGTCTGTCTGCCTGCCTGTCTCTCTATCTGTCTGCCTCTGTCTGGATCTCCATCCTCGACCCAATATGCACCGTAATCAATGCGGTGGCGTTGAGACCATTTTCTGGGAGAATTGTGGAAACCCAAAAGACGTTACACGCTCTATCGCCATATCGTACACGCACGCGTATGCTAGGGCCGATACAAACACAAACAAACACACACACACACACGCAAACACACACACACGCACACATACACACACGCGCACAAAATGAGTCTGGTGTATGACAAAAGCGCATAGTGAAGTCAATATCCAGGGAACTTTCTTCAGACATGGTCGCAGAGTACTGGGCCAGTTTTTAAAAGTTGAGTGTTTTTTCTAACTAATTATAGATTTTAAAATAATTTATTGGGGTTTGAACACACAACCTTAGTTAGGTTCATGGTGCGCTCGTATTATTTATGTGGCGATTAATGTTAGAGTCTCTATGGTGGCGTGTGTTGGATCATCGCATCCTATTGGACTAACATAACAACATAACATGACATAACATAACATAACACAATTTAACATAACATAACATGACATAACATAAAAAGGGTTTAAAGTGGGTCAGAAGACGTTGAGTCTGTGTTAAAACCACTATAAGTGATCAAAATACCTTAAGTAAGAGGTTTACGCCCATTCATATATTACTTGCGAAAAATCGTATTTTCGGATTTCCTCTCTCTGTTGCACCGCGTAAATTTCGTGGACACTCCCCCATGCGCACGTACACCTTAGCTCTACCACCCTCTCCCATTGCAAAAATTACGTAAATAGCTAAATAAATTATACATCAATAAAACGTTTTATTTTGCCAATTTGATTTTGTTAAGCAATATATTTCACAGCTCAAACTGTTTTAACTGTTATGAAAAAATAAAACACTAACAACACTTGCATTTTAAAAGGTTTTAATGCTGGGCCTACATAATTTTCATTAAACAGAAATATAATCCGTGATATGATTCTCAGTTCTGGTTTTAATATTCGAAAATGCAGACGTCATAATTAGACAATTATATTTGCATAGCATACGTACATATTTTTTGGACATCCTCTCCTCTGCCGTACGCACACGTATGCAAAATCGCCAAAATTCCAAACCCTTCCTCTCCCTCACTGCATACGTAATAATGTGGATGAGCTCTTTCCTTAGACATCCCTAAATAATTGCTTTCAACCATTTCTATTTTATATTCTCATGTCTCTTGTTAAACGGGTGAAGGGCCTCTAGCTTACTTATAAAACGATGGTTTATTTAGACACCTTAACAGTTCTGTTCACGACTCGCTGAAAAAGGTTTCAAGTTTAATTTGAATTTAAGCTGCAAGTGCTGTAATATGCCCAGCAAATTTTTGTCGACGGCAACGCCCTTTGTTGTCATAAGCTGTCGTTAAACGCTGGATCCATTCTGAACAATCTTTGCTGGTAAACAATTAAGACCACATCATCAGCTCACACTCCGGCACTGTTTGCACGTATTCTAACAGTGCAAGTCCCAAGCCTGGATAAAGGAGGAAGTCATAATGATCTTTGCTATCAAACAGTGCTATTAAACTTTAGTTTTTACTGCTACACCCGATAGCACAATCAAAGATCGTAAGCCTCCAGCCGTAGCCGTAAACTTCAAGCACCAGGCCCTATCTATAACGCACCAAGCGTAGGGCACCAGATCGAAACTTATTGTATGTCGTGTCTTTAGGCCTTCACATTATGCAATATTTACAACATTGGGTAGGATGAGTATCAGTCAGTGGTCGCTTGGTCGTCCTATTAATTATTTATTTCGGGTTGGTTCATCAGAATTCAGAGAGTTCGATACGTGCAACCTGATATGCAGGCCGGAGTTCAAAGCGTTCTGTAGTCAAGTAATAGGTCCAGTGCACACGTAGGCCTACACTATAGGCTATGGCCTTCTGTAAAATATTCATGCCATATCAAGCAGCAGGAGATGACTTAACCTTTGAACTTCGTTTAAACTTCAGAAACATGACTTCATTCAAATATTCCACCTCTGCTCCTCTCTTTTCAAAGAGGTAAAAAAACGAACCCGGATTAATTAATATTTGAATAGTTCGACGTCTTATAATTATTTCTCTACTGTAAATAATTATTTAAAGGTCGTTAGTAAAAACATTAGAGCAATTTAGTAGGCTTGTCGAAATTTGCAGTGAAACGTTCAAATCACAGGCGACATCTTTATCAACACTTACCTGACTAGAATCTTAATTCGCGTGCCCTTATATCTAGGAATTCTATAGGCCTAGTTTTACCTAATAGGCCTACGATCTAATGGTTCTAATCAAATCTAATATAAGCCTACTCCAATTCACTTTAATGCCGCTGTATAAAGATCTGACTATTTGTCGAGGTTTTTCTTCGATAGTCCATGTTTAGCGTTCAAGTAACGTCTGAGGAATTTGTACTTTACGAAAATTATGGCTACTATTTCAACCAAAAAGGAGCTAAATGAACGTCCAGACACATGTTCCTTGGTGGCGCAGACGCACTAATAACGTCACCTATCGATCAAACGCCGCCGCCTGGCGATTGACGGTCGCAGCGACTCACCTGCACAGCGGTGAGCTATGGCGCACACCTTGATTGGGTGATTGGGTCAAAGGTGAGACGTTTCAGAACGAGGTTGTCTTTTTTAGGCGAGTGCCATAATCGAAACGAGGCTGTTGTCTTTCTGGAAGACTAGACGATCGCGTCGTATATAATTCATTCGAAGGCTTTTGTTTATTTTGAATCGGCCTCAAACGCGGACTATTGATTCCAGAGAGAAAGGGGGCTTGTTATGGCGAAACTAATTTCGTTTCTGAATCGACATCGCGTGGGGCGAGGGGCGACGGGCCGTCCCGCGTCCGCTGGGGTTGACCAGACGGATGGAGTGGGTGCCACGGACCCCATATCGGCTTCGAAAAAGGACCTACTGCCCTGCAGGATCCAGCTTCTCGATGGGTCGGATATGACTGTCGACCTACCGGTAAGTGAGGGTGTCTAGTTCTATCATGCGTAGGGCGACTGTATGTATGTGTGTAGTCATGTGTGTGTTTGTTTGAAAGTGTGTTGTTAATGTATACATGTATTTATGTGTGTAAGGATGTATTGTAACTGTGTATCAGCGCTTTTATATAGTGCCTCAATAGTTTGATTCACCAGAGCTTTCCTATGTATATGCACAAATGTATGTATACACTACAACTGTAATTTGATCAAATGCCCTACTTACAGAAAGTTCAGAAGTGCACCTTGAAGCCGGGCAATCATAGGCAGACTGGAAGAGGTCGGTTTTCAGGTTTGAGCGAAAAACAGACTCACTGAGAGAGTTGCGAACATGAGGAGGTAGAGAGTTCCAGATGGAGGGACCGGCAACAGTGAAAGACCGCCGGCCGAAGACAAGACGTGTACTAGGGACAACGTACTCCAGCAAAGGCTGATCTAAGAGAGGAATGGCCTTTAACAGAGCTGCAAAGTGTGACCATAGAGGACAGATAAGACGGCAGATGACCTGTGCGCGCTCTGTACATGAGGAGTGCCAGCTTGTAGCAGATACGCTCACAGACGCCAGTGTACAGAAAGAAGAGCAGGTGTGATATGGTCTCGGTAGGAGAGCCCAAGGCACAGTTGTGCAGTCTGATGCAGTATTCTAGTTAGCGGAAGCAGTGTGCATTCAGGAAGACCATAGAGTACTGAGTTGCAGTAGTCAAGTCGCGTCAGAATAAGGCAGTGTATCAGTGTTTTTAGCGATGCAGAATCAAGAAGCGGTGGCTGAGAGTGCAGAAGTGTAGAGGATGAACAGCAGAGGCCCTAGGACAAAGCCTTGTGGGACACCAAAGAGCACAGAAGCAATGGATGATACAAGCAAGTTGATGCGAACATACTGAGTGTGATTAGAGAGGTAAGATAGAAACCAATTGAGAATGTGGTGCCAGAGAAGGAATGTTGAAGAACTCTGAGTAGAATGCAGTGATCTACACAGTCAAAAGCAGCAGAGAAGTCTAGAAGTATTAGAGCAGTAACATATCCCTTGTCTGCAGCAGGACCATGTCACTGTAGACTTTCAGGACGGCTGTTTATGTGGAATGGAATTGCCGGAATCCTGACTGAAGAGGCGGAAGCAGGTTGTTTGCAGAGAGGTAAGACAAGAACTGAGTGTCAATGACTCTTTCTATCGTTTTAGACAGGTAGACAGAAAGGAGACATTAGAGATAGGTTTATAGTTAGAGAAGAAAGTGGGGTCAAGACATATATATATATCTCATCATTTATGTGACGCCATTACTATAGCCATCTGTTCTGGTCAATAATGGTAAATGGTGACAGAAATTGTCTGTCCCAAGAACCTGTGCGTGGGTCTTGATTTTAACATGTACATTATGCTTTCAAATAATCTTTCCCTGTGCTACCATGAAAAACCTTTGTAATCTGGGTACTATTTATATGGAACCAATTTAAGGGGACTTTATTAAGTGGACCATATATAGGGGTCATATTAAGGACACCTTACAAAGGGGGCTATATTAGGGAAACCTTCTAAAGCATTTCATATTATGGGACCATATTATTGGAATCACATGAAGGGAACCATAACCATATTAAGGGAACCATTTTTATCATATTAAGGGAACAATGATCATATTAAGGGAGCCATATTAAGGGACCATAATCAAATATAGGGAGTCATATTTAGGGAACCATATTAAGAGAACCATTCACATGTAACCATATTGGGGGTTGGAGCTGGCCTAAAAGGCCCTCTTAGGTTGAGTAATACAGCCATGCCTGAGCATGTATGGGGTTGGGTTGGCGTGTGGCATGGCGACCTTAATAGATGCAACAGATTCGAGGGTGTGTGCTGGGAGATGTTAGACTAGCTGTCACCCTCCTCGGAGACTACTCTAAGAGAAGACAGATGTTTGTTCCAAGGTGAATTTGCATATTTAGAGAAGCATGGATTCATGGTTTCATCATCTGACCATAAGTCAAGGCTTCATATTTGTAAGCAAGCCTACATAAGTGTGTGTGTGTGTGCATGCGTTTGTATGGATGGATGGATGGGTGAAGGATGAAGTGAATGGTGAATGAATGAAGGTTTGTGAGGATGGATGAATGGATGGATGGATAGATGGATGGATGAATTTGATGAATGAATGGACAGAGCAAAGGATGGCAGTATGTGTGTATATAAGTATGTATGTCTGTACGTGTACGGGTGTATGGATGGGTAGGAAATAACAATGGAGAAAAAACACAAAACATAGTTCCTTTGTCTCTTTGTCCTACTTTGTTTACAAAGCCCATGTGTGTTTCTCTGTCTGTCTGTATGTCTCACTTTCTGTCTGTCTGTCTGTATCTGTTTGTCTCTCTGTCTCTCTCTTGGTGACTGGAGGGCAAAGATGAGTAGTTGAGTCCAAGCAAATGGTGTTAACTGGAGGACTATTAACAGGATAAGGACTTAATTATTTTGTGCATGTCTAAATTAATTAAATTTAATTGATAGGCTTTCTTAATAAATTATGGGCCACTTACTTAATATGGACTCCACCGAAACTAATTTAAGGATATAGGCACACAATGAAAAAGCTCCTCTAAGAATCCCACTGGAGGGTGAAGAGTGGGATCTGACTGGATTTTCCCTTCCCTTGTATTTGGTTGATACATGGAGTCAGAGGATTGAGGTATATAATTATGTTTGAGGCAGGTGACCTAAATTAAAAGAAAAGGCAATTAATTCAGGTGATCCAATCATTTTTTGGTCAGATGACGAAGGTTATAAATAGTGCGTGTGACGGAGGAGGAAGCGTTTTTAGAATGCCTCTGTGAAACCGTAGCTCTTCTCTAACCTGATGGGTCTTAGTTTTGCGGGACGGATGGATAGCTTGATCGAAAACTGAAAATATCAGATTCAAAACGTTTCTGTGACTCACAATTGATGAATGTATCTGTTCAAAGCCTCGAGCAATGTTTACTATCACGTGGTTTATTTAGTGTCACGTGATTGACCAGTGTACTTATGCAAAGGGAGCGGTGGTCAGCAGATAATTATGGAGAAAGTAATACTGGATTTAAGGAAGTAACTAGACAAGTGAGGAAGTGATTAAGTTACATAATTATATTTATTTCTAATTGTTTATTTAACCTTAATTAATGCGAGACAAACTGCTACTAGTAGGAAGCAGTATGGAAAATAGAACTGGTAATGACGTTAAAGAAAACGGATAATATGGTTGGATTGTATTGATAGCCATTTGATTTCCAGACTGCCGTCTGTCTCACCTCTAACCTTTGACCTTTGAATCTCAATCCGGAACCAAATCTGCCTCACTGTAGTCTCATTTGCACGAACAGGTTCCATGTTACTTGTACAATTACAGTTGTATTACAGTTACAGATGTAATGTAATCAAAGGAGGATGTCGTGCTGTGTGCGACAGACCTTCATGCAGTTGTCAATATCTGATCGTTTGGCAGCACAGCTTGTAATAGCACGCACTGGAAGTTTTAAAAAGAGACGGGCCTGCTCGAGATCATCGATTTTATGGATTACTATGCAAATAATATGCAGATATATGCAAATGCACAATGGCAGATAAGATGATTGGAGTGCAAGCGGTGGGGAAATTTATTCCGCTTCCGATTTACGAAGAATCGAGGATCTGAAAGAGGAGAAGAGACTTCTGAACCTGTTGATGACACATTATGATTGGCCGTCATACATTTTCAGCTGCTGATAGATGATCCCGGAATCGGAATAAATCAGTTTAAATATAGATTAAAATTCTAATTTAAGGCATTCCAAATGACGTAGGCGGTATTTAATATAAGGACAGGCCATTTCGGTTCCTGGTTGAAGCAACTCGTAAATATGAAATTTTGGTTTGTCATTCTAAGTTGCTGTGATCTTTATCTGTATAATGTCACCTGGATTCTTCAATGAGTAATGCTTGTTGATTGTGTTCCCATCGACCTGGGCTGCTGTCCATGGGTCCATGTAACCCCGATCCACGTTTCCAGAGCTTTCCGCTTCTTCTTCTGTCTTTGCATTGAATTTTTTCGTTTATTTGTTTATAAACGGAGTTTCTGCACCAATCCATTCGACCTTTGCACTTCTACCATGGGGGAGTTCCAACCTTGGGACTGGCTCTGATATTTATTGTCGGTATCGGAGTCGGCGTTTTAGCAGTGTAGAATGTTGCAATAGGGACCAGTAACAGCATTGGCCTAAGTGCAGACCCAACGCACACGTGAGCACCAACGTCAACACATTTGTAAACGAACGTGTAATCGCTGACAGACACACACACACACCACACACACACACATACGTTGCACATAGAACAATTAAAGTACTTATCCAATTGGCCGAGAGGACTGAAGTTGACCTGTGACATATTTAGACTGTCAGATAGCCAGTTTCAGTGAGGTCGAGTGGCTCCTTAAATGCTCTACATACATATTCAGACATACTCAAGTGCATACTTGCATACAGGCACTCATTCATATATAATATGCGCAACTCATATATGCATACATATATTCATAGATGACATTCATGCATACTTACTTACTGAGTTCCTTTACTTTTATGGCTATTAGAGACAGTGTTAGCATGTTGAGCGAAGGTGAGCTCTTGGTCAAGAGTGACCCCATATATATCTCGAATAGTGTTTGACACGAGACCAAGACTGAGACCAAGACCGAGAGGTCCAAGACCAAGACCGATACTCTTTTTAACAAAAAACAATTCAATTTATTAAGATGCTAAAACGGAATAACACGCTTAAAACATTAATTTTATTTATGAAGAATACTAATCCTAGTAAAACAGAAAACAGTTTAACCAGCCAGTCTGAACTTTTTCGTGTTCAACGCTTGGCTTGGGCCTGAGAATATCACACTATAAATTACTTACAGTATACGATAGGTTATAAATAAGAATCTGAACAAGTAGATTAACGTTCCGTTTGAATGGCGTAGGTCTACTTGTACTCGGAATTGTAGGCTAACAGTGACTACACGTGGCCGACCACATCATTATTAGATTGTTCCAAAACCTTGACATTTGTGAAAGCAAGAAATAGCATTTTTTCCCCATAGTAACATATGTATATATAGATGGTCTGCACGTCATAAATTGATAACAAGCGCATAGGTCCTAAACATCAAGTGTCTCTAATAATCGAAAATAACCGACAAATATCAAAGAAATTGCTTTGATGGGTCAACTGACCAAGAACGCTCTAACCTAAGATGAAGACCAATCCCAAGACCGTTTCTTTAAGACCAAGACCAACGCAGTCGAGACCAAGACCAATGGTCCGAGACCAAGACCAGGACCGATGCATTCGAGACCAAGACCAAGATCGCAGTTTTCCGGTCTCGAGACCCAGACCGCAGTCTCTAGACGACATCCCAGATCTCGAACAGAGGTGGATAAAGTGAATAGGGGAAACTGGGTAGAGTCGGCAAACAGATCAATTTTTCCACCTGCTGTTTAGTGCCAGGCCAGATAAATTGCGTTTTTGACCGGAGTAGAATGGAGCGGGCAGCAATGACCGCCTGGTTTATGTTAGGTCTGACATTGGCGTGCCTTACCTCTGTTGACCTTTACCTGAGGTTGGCGTAATTCAAATTCCAGTTGAGCTTATTGCAGTGGATTCTATCCAAGTGGAACCTGATGAATTCAACGACCACCAGGTCGGATTTTCATTCATCTAGGCCAATATTCTCCACTCAACTCAAACGTGTTTATGCCGCTAGGGGCTCTCCCCAATTCACTGCGGATTCCTAACTAGCCTAGATATCTCATCTAGGACCTCTGCAGATGTAACCTAAATGTAGTCATAGCTGTGTTTATGCACATAAAAATATTATCTTAATTGTGAAGCAGAAACTTTATTTCTCCGTCCCAAGATAGACTCGCGATCGGAACGCTCTGGCGATATGATATATAATTTATACAAAACGTTCGTACACGAACCGCTAGGCCAACGTAACTATTTCAGCAGACAAATACAATTCAACTCGGCATTTATAATGCGCTTTATCACGACAATTCGTGCTCGAAAGAGCGCATACGTCTCGATTGCGCAACTGCAGTTGTAATGCAGAGCAATTATTATGCACGAAGGACTTGCTCAAGGTCCTACACTGTGACGCCCAGGATGAGGGTTGAACCCGCTCGTTCAGCGCACACTGAGTGTTACGGGCTGACCGCTCTGCCACCACGCCACATCTTGAGATTCCGATTTTTTACAATCTTAATTTCGGAAACTTCCGAAAAAATAATTATATAGTGGTGGCCATTTGCACGTACGCCGCATGGGGTGGGGAAAATTGAATATGCAAATCAGAGTCGTTACTTATAATACCACGGCGTGAATCGGAGCGCTCGCAAAGTGGAACACTCGCGATTTAGACCTAGACATCATTGGGTCAAGCTGTAGACCTACGCGGAGACGATTTCAGAGGCGAAGTGGTGCACGAGCTGAGTTCAAAATTCAATCCCAGGCGATTCGAAGCTGGGTTGAAAGGTTATTGAACAATAAAAGGGACAGTTTTTCTTTCTCTTCCAATAGCGGAATGATCTGGCGACATGAACATGAACATCTTCACTAACGTTCCTATGCTATTTTCTAGGTCTACGTGACTATTTTCAGCACACAGTTTACTTTAATTTCAGATATATGATTCGTAAACACCTAGCGTATATTATTATTATGTTTCTGTTCCTCCATTCCTTCATGGGTGATTAATGATTACCAACGCGATTAGTGATGGTGTATTGCCGTCGTTTTGTTTGTGCTTCGGATCCTTGAGACTTAAGAGGAGTCACTTCAGAGGAGCTTCTGTAAACGCCGCCAAAGAAACTACGCCGCCTGTGTGTTTTTTGGGTGTGTGTTGGTGTGGGTGGATGTATGCTCAAACACGTGACCATAGTGTTAAGTAATTAAGGACAGCATTTTCACACCCATACAGCGGTTTGCATAGCATAGATATGATATCTTTGATGCATAAATCTTGCATCATCATTTTTTGTCATTTTTCAACTTCCACCGTTTTTTCTCTATTCAGCCTTAGAACTGATGGAATTAATTATATTTAGTGTTACAGATGTATTGTATTGTATTTATAGAGCGCCTATAGTAGGGTGAACCATATAGAAGCGCTGCCAGTGTGCAGGGTCCCGCGAGAAGAGACAGGTTTTGAGAAAAGCAAAAGAGTATGAGAGACTGCCAGATAGAATTTTAGAGCAGACAGAAAGAGAAAGTTCATCATGCGTGTGCATACTTATACAGCGTTGATATTGAACATCTTAAGATGGATTACTTTTAATTCCACATTTTGGCATACGAATCTCCTATTGAAACCTCACATAGAAACGACGCATTGTTTGTCAGTGCATGATGCATGTCGAGATTAGCTGTACGTAGGGCAACGTGTTGGCATGAAATAGCGAACATTCACGAAGGCTTCTTTATCATGTAATGGCCTTAAAAAGACCGTTTTTATGTATCACGTATTATTTTATGGACCAGCCCTTACACTTCATCACCCGTGTGCAGCGTGTCGACATTTGGACCCAGCTTAAAGAGGTGGTCATGTCTGAGTACACGACTCCAGGAGGCGATGATCGACTCGATGTTTGGTTGAATGACTGAATGAATGCTTGATTGAATCAATGACTGAAGGAATGATTGAATGAATGTTCGATTGAATGACTGATTGACTGGATGAATGACGGAATGAATGTTTAATTGAATGTTTGATTGAATGACTGATTGGCTGTTTAATTGGATGAAAGACTGAATTATTAAATGAATGTTTGATTGAATGATTTACTGAATGACTGACTGAGAGAGTGTATAATTAAATGAATGACTGAAGAAATGACTGATTGAAATGTTAGATTGAATGAATGAACAACTGAATCAATATTTGATTGAATGAATGATTGTTTGATTGAATGAATGAATGTTTGATTGAATGAGAGAACGGTTGAATTAATGTTTGATTGATTGATTGAATGAATGAATTAATGTTTGATTGAATGAACAAATGAGTGAATGTTTGATTGAATTAATGAATGAATTCATTAATGTTTGATTGATTGAATGAACGACTGAATTAATGAATGCTTGATTCATTGAATGAATAGTTCAACAACGCCATATGTTTGTTTGAAAACGTGGCCTTGTCAAAAATGTCTTTCCAGACGATATTGATATTATCGATGTTGTGTTGCTACTTCTTTCTGTTGTTTTGTTCAGTCTGCTCCAGAGTCACAACAGATCCAAGGCCTGAAAGCATAAACTCAAAATAGAAATTCAATAAAACTAAACACAAATAGAACTGAAGCAGAAGTTGTGATAAGGATCAGTGGGCAACAATTGAATTTAACCTGCTGTAGGTTCATCGAACTCCTTATCCATATGGTCACCATGAATCTCAAATTGACGTCAGTTTAACCTACTAAGCAGTATTTCTGCACTTCTTGATCGTAATCTCGCGATTTTTATGATGACCCAAAAAACCTTGTCATATAAACCAGCTTAATAACAATCGCTCGGTCAAAAACTAAATCAGTAGGAAAGGGATATGGTCGAAATGGATTTCAGGAAAAGATGCAAGGGGTTTCATTCTTGGAATGGTAACATGGGAAGTTGAGGACGGTTCTTGACTAAATTCTTGAGAATGAAATGACAAAAGAGACTCATGGACTAATATAAAAGAGATATGGAGCCAATGAAAACTGGGTCATTGACCTGGATTATGTGTGAGGCTTCATCCGGGACTTTTGCAACATAAATCGGAAGTTACTTTATTTTTGTTAACGATATAAAACTACTTAATATTATAGAACTTGCAATAATGTAAATGTGTTCAAATAAAGATTGTTTGACTGAAGTAGCGTACATTTTGTTGCACTCTTCGGCGAGTATAATGTTCACCGTTATCGTTCCGAGCACCCGGATGTCACTTTATTCACTACATAGCCGACCACAGACATCGCCTGCAATGTATAAGAAAAGACGATCACTGATTGGCTGACACGTTGCGGCTTCATGTCCCTTCTATATTAGTCTCAGATTTAATGCATAAATTTATATTAACTGTTTTATCATTTTTAAAGTTTTTCTTAATTTTTCTGTTTGCAGAAAGTCGCCTTAGGATCCGTTCTGTACGACAAGGTTTTGTATTTTCTCGACATCATCGAAACCGATTATTTTGGTCTCCAGTTCTCAGATGCATCTAACACAAATGTGAGTTTAGCTGTCATCGTTGATATTTTCTTCTCTCTTGGTTGCGAAGTCGCAGCAGGGTTTAGCTCCTGTCTCAATCACTTGATGTTCGCACTTCTAGCCCGATTCGCTCTACTGACCGACTTGATCTTCTCGGATACGTCGGTCGCGAGCTTCTTTATCCCAGCACTGGGATGTTTGCTGTAGTGGGTCTCTCACTATTAAATGACCTTTCCCCTTCAGTTCGGAATAAGATTCTAGTGGGGCTCTCATTTACGTCTCTTCGTTGCGTAAAACCTTCCTTTTCACGGGCCTGTCACGCTGAGAGCTCCTCTGAATAGCCTTCTGTGAAAGGCGTTTACATTTGTCCATACAAGGCGCTTGTTTTATGATGGGTATGAATTGTTACTGGAAATGATCGAATGTGTTGGGAGGGACTTGATGCTTCTTTTCAAGTTCTTTGTCAGGTTAAAGATCTGTTGAGATTTGAATAGCAACGTTGAACGTATGACGTTCATTCATTAGTTCTAAGGTGGTCGTCGTCACAGAATCGTTCATTTATGTTTCGTTTGAATGGGCTTCTTCAACCAGTGACGAATGACGTTGGCGGTGGTGACGATTATGGGGTCGACGACGACGACGATGATGATGATGATGACAATGATGAGTATGTTGTTATTGATGATAATGTTGTTGTTGATGATGATGATGATGATTGTGACTATAATGATAATGATTAATTATGATGATGAAAACGATCACGATGCTGTGTCGTTGTTGATGATAATATTTATGATAACCGTGGTGGTGATGATGGTGAATGATGTGTAATGGTAACGATGATTGTAAATTGTAATGATGATGATTTTGATGATGATGATGAAGATGGACTATGATGACGACGAAGATTGTCGTCTGTTAGTTGCCGCCTAATGATAATGTTGGTCGTTGTGTTTTATTTTAAAGTATTGGCTGGATCCTCTGAAAAAAGTCAAGAAACAGCTGAAGAGCAAGGATGCTAGTAAGTGGGTTACGCGGTCACGTGACACTTTGACAGGTATTAGAAAAACGCGATGAAGATTAGTGGATTGAAGGAGAGAATGAATGCGTGTGCGACTGGGTGGATGGATGGAAAGATTGGGTGGGCGAGTTGGTGAGTGGGTAGATAGATGGATGGATGGAAGGATGGGTGGATTGATAGAAGGATGGGTGGGAAAAGGAATCAATGGATGTGTGAGTGGGTTGGTGGTTGGATGGGTGGGTGGGTGGATGGATGGATGGAGTTAAAGTGTATTGTAACGATGATGAACCGTGAGTGAAGAATTGGCTCATGGTCCCTACACAATATAAGAGCTTCGAACCCGTACTCTTCTCCTTACTGTTATCGACTCGACCATCTAGTGTTAATTGCAAACCAGTTGCATACATTATTTTATGACTCATAACAACACATCACAGCTATATCGCACAGTGGACTCTAAACACCGTCACGTGACGGCCCGGTCACGTGATTGTCCGGTCGGTCTGTTTGACGCGCTACCTGGTCACCCAGGGACAGAAGTGAAACAGACGTGGAGGTGGCAACACCTGTGAGAGAGCGTGACCCTAAACTCCTCACTCTCCGGCCTCGAAGGGTCCTTCCCTCCCGCGTTGCTGTGACCGGTCAAAGCAGGCGGACTCGATAATGATGCTGAAGATATTTTCATGCAGGTCGATGCAGCCTCTAGGGTTGGTCTAATTATTATCTGCCTTTGTTCATTGAGGTGTTTAGTGGGTCAAACAAACACTCCTGGAGGTAGAACAGTTCGACATTCTTGCTCTAGGTGGTTCTTGCCCGTGAGAACGACTCGGACTGCATTAATGGACAGAGCATTTCCATAAAGTCTGGGGCTGCTCGATAGTGGAGTGGTAACACCGCCACTGTTTGCGCAATAAAAAAATCTAGTCCCAAGCCTGGATAAAGAAGAAGGGCGACGTTAATGATCTTTGTTATCGTAAGGTGTTGTTAAACTGCAACTGCTACTACTACTACTAATAGTGTAGTGGTTAGTTAGCCGTCTGTCAATCGAGGGGTCCTGGGTTCGAATCCCCATCTGCGCCCCTATATCCAACTCAGTAGTAATGAGTACACTGACCGTACACTGTCGGTGGGAAGATGAGACGGCGAGGGATAGGACTGGCCACATACCCTCATATGCCGAGGCTAAGAAAATGAAGTCTAGCTAGCTTAAGGGATTGCTCTTCTGTTCTCTCATTCTATCCCACGTTGCTGATAATATTGGGAAAATGATCATAAGATTTTCCTTCATGAAAATGACTTGAGTCTCTGAAGCATGTGGAATGGTTGAAGATGTCCTGTTATGTCGTTAACTCACTTACGGTGAGTCAACGCTGTCTTGTGAGGGCTACGTCTGCATACCTTCAGGAGCTTTGCCGCCCTACTGCTGCCAGTGCTCAGAGGACGCTGCGCAGGGCCTTTTCTCGCACTGCTAGTCTGCAGTACCGTGCCTTCTCTGTTGTGGGCCCTGCCACTTGGAATGGGCTTCCTCTGGACCTCCAGGTTATACCTAGGATAAATACCTCTATCTTCTATCTTCTCTTCTCTTAAATAAATGTGTCTTCTTTGACCGTGGTTGGATTGAGAGCCCTTCTGAGTAGATTTCTTGAAGAGGCGCCATATCAAGTTTCATTGATTGATTGATAATTGATTGATAATTGATTGATTGATAATTGATTGATAATTGATTGATAATTGTTTGATAATTGATTGATCGATTGATTGAGATGTCCGTGATGTGGGGCTTTCTTCCCCGTCGGGGCAGAGGGGAGAATGTTGTTGATGATGCTCCTGGTGATGATGTGGTTGTCACGTGATCAGCATAATGCATTGTTGTGTGATGAAATGTCGCTTTCAGTTGGTCCACCGTTCACATTCCGATTTCGAGTTAAATTCTATGCGTCAGAGCCAAATCAACTCCACGAAGAACTCACGCGGTACGTAACTCTTGCTCTCTGTCTCTCTCCCTGTCTGTTTGCATTGTTCTCTCTGTCTGTCTTTGTCTCTCACTGCCTCTTGCTATCTGTATATGTCTCTCTCCCTTGGTCTGTCTCTGTCTCTCTCACTGACACTGTCTGTCTCTGTCTGTGTCTCTCATCAGCCACATATCTCTGTCTGTATGTGTCGTCTTCCTCTCTGTTTCTCTGTGTCTTGTTGCCTTTGCTATGTGATATAATTAGTAGTGTAGTGTTGATAACAATGTACAATTTAATATATTCTGATTCACGAACAATTATTCCTTAACGATGTCATATCTTCACTTACGTTGCCATATCTTCACTTACGTTGCCATATCTTCACTTGCTTTGCCATATCTTCACTTAATTTGCCATAACTTCAGTTACTTTGCCATATCTTCACTTACTTTGCCATAACTTCACATAATTTGCAATATCTTCACTTACTCTGCCTTACTTTTCTTTGCCTTGTACATTAACGATTCTGCAGAGGATGCATTGAAGTGGTGTGCTGCCTTCATTGTTAATTGTTAATTAGTTAAACAAAATCTGTCAACAGCATCTGAGGTGTTGAAAAGACATGATGAGATTCGACTTGATCAATGGTAAAAATTAAAAATTTATACAGTGCTGAATATGGCGTTGTCGCGGGGACCAGCTTGTTCACAGGCGCTAAGATTATACTAGATCAGTGTTGGCGTCACTGGTGACTCTGCATTTTCTTTTGTGTAGGTATCAGTTTTTTCTGCAGCTGAAATTGGACATATTGGTCGGACGGTTGGAATGTCCCAACGATATATGCTTTGAATTGGCCGCATTGGCTCTACAGTGTGAGTTGATATAATCGATTCCATCCTTCTCTTCATCTTCCCTCTCCTGCACTTTCCTTTTCTCCGCCTTTTCCCGCTCGTATACACTATACTCCTGCTGCTATTACACTTTTCCCTCTGCTACATATATACATATTTAATTATCTATTGTCCTACCTTGATAAATTATTCCATAGCCATTTCTTTGTTAATACCTCTTCTCGTACGCCTGCTCTTCCTGCTCCTTATTTTCCCTTCTCTTCTTTCTCCTTGTTAAGCTACTCCTGTTTTTTTACACTCTTCCATCTCCATATCCTCCTCCTCTTTATGCTGTATGTTCTCATCTGCTTTGCCTCTTTCTCCTCCTCCATCAATTCCTTCTTACCCCTCTTCTTACCCCCCTCCCACCATCTCCTCCTCCTCCTCCTCTTTCTTTTCCTCCTCCATCTCTTCCTCCTTCGTTTTCGTCGCTCTAATTCTAAATTCCATTCCTTGTTCTGTGCCTGGATTTATTTCGGTGGTCGTATTAATGAGACTAAAAACATGGTAAGTCCTTGGCAAACGTATAATACTATGTTTATAATTTTTTTATAGGCATTTTTTTTCTTTGCGGTCCGTATACAGGTTACATGTAAGTGCAAAGAGTGCGATACTGTTACGGACTTTTTCAGGGCACAGTATACCCAAGAAACAGTTATGACGTTCATAAACTCTTTCTAGAACCCTTGCTGCCTGCATTAAAAGCCGGGCAATGTGACCGTTTAGATACCATAATATGTATGTATTAGAGGGTGACATGGTCATAGGAAGAGGGGTATTACCGTGGTAAAAACTGCGGTCATGTTGTCAGATGAGACGGTAAAACCGTGGTGATCAGCGCAGTGTTTACCACTTGGTCAACAAGGCCCCAGCGTAGGGGTGCACATTTCAAGTTGTATTAAAATGTTTTAACTGTAAAAACTAATTGATAGCAAGCCAGTGGACTAAGGGAGAAATGTTTAATCATTGTGTTACACTGTTATTAAAGTCTAAACTAATACACTCACTAAGTCATTTCTTTTTAGTTACTTTCATTTTTAATAGAAGCAGACTTGTAGTGCTGGTTGTTTCTCTTCCTACACTATGCTAAAATTTGTGGAATTCAATATGTAATTTCAATGTTGGGAGGGGCTGCTTAGAAATTTGGTTAGGGGAGGCAAAGTATCTTCCTCTTCCTCTACTCCTACTTATAAATAACAAACTCCAGGTATAGTAGGTGGCTCTTAATTGACATTGACACCATTCAATGTTTTCAAATATTTCCTTTTAATTTCACAACACAAGAAATCAGAATTAAATTTTGATCCGATCTTATTTAAACGTTAACAGCACAGTTGCTTTTATATTCTACAGACTCCAAATCAACCACATGAGCACTTAACTTTGACGCCATGCATGCTCGTTAGGGCTATATGATGTATACATCTGTCCCTAACTCATTAAGTATGCAAGGCCAGACTGCCATACAATTGCTCAGCTGAGTGCTCACACTTACGAATCATACATGCATACATACATATATACATACATACATACATACATACATACATACATACATACATACATACACACGCACACAAGTGAGCAAACAAATAAACAAACAAATATATATATATAAAAAGTAAATATGTATTATATTTATTTATATAATATGCATTATCGTCTGGTCGCGTAGTAATTTTTATTACGGGTCAGGTACGGCTGGCTAACTGTAACAGTCCTGTGTTACGCGTATGGCTTGGGTAGCAGAAATGCAACCCAGAAATATATATATATGTATATATATATATATATGTATATATGTATATGTGTGTGTGTGTGTGTGTGTGTGTGTGTGTGTGTGTGTGTGTGTGTGTGTGTGTGTGTGTGTGTGTGTGTGTGTGTGTGTGTGTGTGTGTGTGTGTGTGTGTGTGTGTGTGTGTGTGTGTTGCTGTTATTTATCATTGTTGTAATTATTTTTTTATTATTGTAATTATTACTTTAATTGTTTTTATCATTATCATATTTTCTTCCCAGCGGAACTTGGAGATTACGAGGAGAAGGTTCACACTCCTGGATTCATCTCGGAATTTCGATTCATAGACAACCAGACGGAGGAGATGGAACTGGCAATCCTCGAACGGTTCCGCGCGTGCAGGTCTGGTTCCGGTTCCGCTTCGAAATGTTGCGGCGGTCTGAATTGTTTCCTGCATTGCGTGTAAATAGAAGCAGAAGTTGAGGAAGAAAAAGAAGAGCAGAGGAAGAGATTTTCCTTCAATCAATCAATCAAACAATCAATCAATCATTCAACCAACCTATCAAAATCAATCTATCTATCACAGTGTGGATAAACAACAAATGACAGACGTCCCTTACACACCCCTTTTAAGCGATTGATGTGCCCTATAAGTAATTGCTGTCCATTAACTGAAGGAGTGAAGTGGGGTATGTATATATTACTGTAAACTTGTAAAGTAAAACTCAGAGACTGTTCGCACTATGGCAGTGCCAATCCAACAGTAGAAAAAGGGGGAGGGTGACGCTAATGTTCTTTGTTTATCTCACAGTGTCAATAAATTGAAACTGCTACTACTACTGTAAAATTCCTGAAGACAAGAAATATTGTTATATACGGTTAGTAGTGGTAGCTTCAGTTTAGCGATGCTGTGTGATAGCAAAAATAAGTAAGTAAGTATACTCTTTATTATCTTCTGCAGGCGCACGACAGGTACATGAAAAAAAAACATAAAAATTTACTATTTATATAAAATTGTATAAATTTGTGAAAGACAGTGTTAATTTTTCTACCATCATCAGCGAGATTATCAGCGTCGCCCTCCTTTATCCAATCTTGGGACTGGCACTGCGAAAGTTCTAGCGGTGCACGAGTAGTCAATGCCAATGGATCTGGCAGCCACAAGATGTCGATAAACACATGAAACTCACTAACTATCCCCTAAGCCAGACCTGAAAGGCAATCGTGGGTATGGAATGGTATGGACTTCATTTTCTTAGCCTCGCATATGAGGGCGAGCAGGCAGTCCTCTTCCTCGCCTTCTGTTCTTCTCACTATGATGAAAACTGAGAAAGAACGTTTGCGTTTCAGGGGCCAGAAACCAGCACAGGCGGAGCTGAACTATTTGAATAGAGCAAAGTGGCTGGAGATGTATGGGGTCGATATGCACACTGTTCTGGTGAGGGTTATTAGGTCTGATTAATTCACCATCATCCTATTGCCATTCATACGACTTGCAGGAATTTTGGAGGAATTATAGATGTTCATCCAAAGAAGGTTTAAGTTTGCACACCGTTTGTCAGTAAGTCAGTCAGTAAGTCAGTCAGTCAGTCAGTCAGTTAGTTGATTATCTTTTCAGGAATTAATTAGTCATTCAATACATCGGAATGGCAGTCATGTTAGTAAGAAATTGTCATCATGGTTTTAGCTGTAATCAATGATTTTAAAAGCGCTAGTCAATGATTCAGAGGCACTCCCGACCCAAGTCATTCAGTCATTTGGTCATTCAGTCATTAAATAATGCAGTCATTTAGTAATTCAGTCAGTCATTTAATTGTTCAGTCATTTATTTAGTTATTCATTTAATCAGTCAGTCAATTAATCATTGGTTTGATTGAATCAGGCTGTAGGTCACTTAGTCAGTTAGTCACTCGAAATGATTGGTAAGATTGATCTATGAAGTAAGAATCTCTTTGACAATGATTTGGTGCAGGAGGGCGTGGCGTCTTCTGTTCTCATCTGAAGAATGTCTTTCTTTTGTTTTAGGGTCGTGATGGCAACGCTTACAGCCTCGGATTGACCCCAACTGGGATCCTTGTGTTCGAGGGACCACAGAAGATCGGACTCTTCTTCTGGTCAGGGAAATATCCGACTCTAATCAAATCTAATCAAATATAATCAAATCTAATCTAATTTCATCTAATTTAATCTTATATAATTTCATCAAATCTCATCTCATCTAATATCATCTAATTTAATCTTATATAATCTCATCTAATCTTATCTAATCCAATTTCATCTAATGAGATCTAGTCTCATCTCATCTAATCAAATCAATTGTACTTGACTCATCCACACCCAATTCATACCTCAGATTCAGATTTACTACTGACAATTATAATAAAAGTTATAAGAACAATAATAATTATTGTAATATTAATAACTATGATGATGATAAAGATGATAATGATGATGACAATGGCAGTGATTATGATGATAAACATGGTGATAATCGAAACGGTAATGGTATATAAAGTAAATGGTTAAAATGTCTGCCTTTTTTTGGGTAATTCAGGCCAAAAATAACGAAATTGCAATTCAAACAGAAGAAGCTGACTCTGGTGGTTGTCGAGGATGACGATCAGGTTTGCTATTTCCTCTTCCTCTTCATCGTCCTCTTCTTATGACTATTTAGTGCCAATTCAGAAATTCTAAATCAAGACAACAAACATATCAAACTGAGTTGTAAACCTGACCCTTCTCTACCTAAATACTTCTTATTCATTCATTATTGCACTGACTTGGGTTTGAAGCACCTCTGAATCGTTGATTGGCGCTATATAAATGTTTGAAAACAACTGCAGTTGAATCAGAATCCTGGCCCTACTCGATCACATTTAACCCTTGATGTAAACTTTGGCCTTGACCACTAATTCTGCCTCGACCTGAACCTTCTTTGATCTTCGACCTACCTCTTTGAAACTTTGTACCAAAGCTTTTATACGAGTACGAGTTTATATGGCATTACTTTCATTAACTCGATAAATACGTAAGAAATGGATGATTTTTCCTTAATATTACATATCCAAAACTACTGTAACTAATTAAGATCTAAGAATAAGAATGCAAACTAGGATACAGTTGGAAAAATCATCGTTTCCATGGTGATATTGGTATTCATCGTGATGATTGTTGTCTTAATTGTTTCCATGGTGACGTTGGTTCTCATGGTGCTGATTATTGTTTCTATCATTACACCACGGTGGTGCCAATTGGTCGTCAAATAGTCATGGTGATGATTATTGTCTCGATCGTTTCCACAGTGACATTAGTAGTCGTGGTAATGGCTGTTGTCGTGGTGACGGTTGTTAGGGTCATGAACAAGAACACACGTTTGTCTTCCGAATGATCAACGAGAAGGCCTGTAAGCATCTGTGGAAGTGTGCGGTGGAGCATCACGCCTTCTTCCGCCTCAGCAGCCCGGCTAGGGATCCGGATGCCAAGCAGAACTTCATTCGAATGGCTTCCAAGTTTCGATACAGGTATCTAATTCAATCTAATCAAAGTACTTCTTGTTGTGCCAACATCGTAATGAGGTTCAATTTTTAAGTTACTATACCAATTTTCATTGTTTGTTCTGACTGTTTCTTAATCATTGTCATCTGCATTGTTGCTGTTGTGTCTGGCAATGATCATGCACAAATAAAGTTTTGTTGACTACTTATGCAGTTGTTGGGTTTGCAAACCATTTTAGCAAAGCATTTTTGTGTTTGACATCTTGAGGCAAAGATTTATAAAAGGCAAGTTTACATGAATAGTTACACTGCAAAAAAGTTACGACAAAATGAACAGATTTACGGCATTGGTTTTGTTTCCTCTATTGCAGTGGTAAAACGCAGTTCCAGGCGGCGTCGATGACTCAAGCTCGAAGAAGTGTTCGCTTTGAACGCAAACCTAGTCAGCGATATTCCAGACGGCCCAAGTTCGAAAAGAAGGAGAATGACACAACCGCAGCCTCTGACATATTGCCTTCGACCTCAGAACAAAGGTATCGTAAACTTGTTTTCAGAAGAAGACTATTTATTGATTTATATTCTTTGTATAGACACCTGGAAGAAAAGTGTAGTTTATTTACATTCTGTGCAACTCCAAGAAATATTCACCACGTGCTGGGCCGCTGTCAGGAGCGCCCCTCAATGGTTATCTTTAAGGGAAGCTGTATGAATTACATCAATGGATTGATGGATATTTCT
The DNA here is from genome assembly GCA_959347315.1 of Bimastos eiseni. Taxonomy (NCBI): domain Eukaryota; kingdom Metazoa; phylum Annelida; class Clitellata; order Crassiclitellata; family Lumbricidae; genus Bimastos; species Bimastos eiseni. The sequence goes on along the minus strand of OY365808.1, from coordinate 56,302,857 downwards.
TTCATCATATTTTGGTATATCCAACCTACATATTTGTTCTTTTTTTCAATTCAAACTGACAATCCAATGCAGTAACATATACCATTGTGTTTGTCAAGAGTGGAATTTAACTGTATGGCAGCCTGCAACTGTGCTACTACTCATTTTACCAAAGCCACTTTGCAAGTAGAAGGATTAGTCAACCTATAAGGCTGGCACCATTAAACTATCTCCCTACCCTCATCGTTCGTTAAATGACCTATGTTTTACAATATTAGAAACTTCTACTATCATTTCATGTCGTCCTGTTGTTTGCAAGAGTTGACTTCTTTGTCTGCACCCAGGTCAGAAGCGTCGAATGTTGATCTAAGTTCAAGGTCAAAAGCGAAATCGAGGCCGAAGCCGAAGGGTCTCGATGTTCAGATTCCTTCCTCTCTGCAGGTCAAACAACAGCTGTCGTCACCCATGGAGCGACTCGATATACTCATTCGGGTACTCAGTCTAGATACTTGCTCATCGTTTTATCTAATCTAATCATATGACTTCTCATGTTATTAATGAAAGCTGTCCTCAATATTGTGAAACTTCTAATGCTGAACTCTCCAGTAATATCCTGTGCAATATAGAACTACATATAAACCATATGTTGGAAAAGCAATGCATTGTCAGTTTGGCAAAATCCAATGTTGTTTTCAGATGTGCTTAAAACCCTTAGAAACATTTGTTCCCAACTGTATGTAAGGGTATTTCCCTTTAACCTTTCTTATTCATTGTATATTTCATTTATTTTTTGTATATATATTTTTATTTAGTTTTTCTTGTATTTGTTCATCTATTTATCATTCATTGAATTTTATTTTATTTTTTGGTATTTGAGTTTAAATGCATATTTGTATCTATTTAATTATTTATCATGTACTTATTTATTTCTTATTCAGCTCATGTTATAATTTTATAGAATCAATTAATTTATTATTATTTTTACTTGCCTGTTCTGCTCTATTTTATGTCGTATTTCATTAATTGCATAATTTATTAATATTTATTATTTTTTAAATTAATTTTCACCTATGTTACTAAATTTCTTTAGTGACATGTACAGATACATCTGTTCTATGAGTTCCATATTTGCTCTTGATGTCTATTGAGCAGACCCCAAGTCGTGAGTCGCCGACCAAAATGCCGGTCACTTCCTTCGAGGACTACACAAAGGACGATGTCCTCAGCACGTCCTCTGACTCCTCTGAGAATGATGGTGTGGATGGGACGATTACTATCAGAGGTAACTGCTATGTGAATCTATAAAGAAAGGAACTATGTAATGTATCCAGATACATACATAGACACGTGCATCATGCCTTAGTATTTACAAATATATACGTATTTGCATACATACATACCTACATCACATACATACCTACTGTGTATGATGCTTTGAGTACAATTACAGTAGTGTAAATTTTCGCTTGCAGTTATAGTAGTGTAATTTTCCTGCTTATGATTACAGTAAGTGTAATGCTTCGATTTCAGTCACAGTAGTGTAATGTTTCAATTGCAATTGCAGCAAGCCTTGCTTTGATTACAAATACAGTAGTGTAATGCTTTGATTACAGTTGCAGTAGCGTAATGCAATTTCAGCATTTGTATGATGCTTTGATCCTTTCAGAGGAATCTGAAATTGCGGCTGCGAAGCTGAAAAGTCTCGACGTTCCCAGAACAAAGTCTAAGTTCCTCGCGCCCCAGTCCGCGAACAGACCTCGAAAAGACGTGAACACCTTCATCAACAACCAGCTGAAGTTCTCTCCCAATTCCAATGCAATCCCACGTGACCAAATGAAGTGCAATGACCTCAAAGGTCAACACATGAAGCCAATCAAGGCTTCCAACAAGAAAGGTAACAACCATTTATATCATTGACGTACAGGTCAGGTGAGATTAGGGTAATGGCTGTTTAAGGTACTAGTTAGGTGAAATTAGGAAAATGTTTGTTCAGTGAGTGAGTGAGAGTGTGAGCCAGTCAGCCAACCTTCAGTATATCAGTTAGTCAGTCAGTCAGTCAGTGTGCCAGTCAGTCAATCAGACAGCCAGTCAGTACGTCAGTTGGTCAGCCAGTCAGTACGTCAGTTGGTCAGCCAGTCAGTACGTCAGTCAGTCAGTACGTCAGTCAGTCAGCGCGCCAGCCAGTCAGTATATCAGTTAGTCAGTCAGTCAGTGTGCCACTCAGTCAGTCAATCAGACAGCCAGTCAGTACGTCAGTCAGTCAATCAATCATACAATCAGTCAGTCAGTCAATCAATCATACAATCAGTCAGTCAGTCAATCAATCAGACAATCAGTCAGTGGTGGTGGTGGTGGTGGTGATGGTGGTGGTGGAAATAGCTGACTTTTTAACCAACCATCACTTATAATCTCATGCTGATTATGTGCAGGTCTAATACAATGAGCTTCGATAACTTTCTCTAATATGGCTCTTAATTGAAGGATGCTATGTAAAACATGTAAAAGAATTCTGCTTACGTTACATTATGGCTATTAAAGTATTGCAGTTGTTTTTTGCTGTTCTCACTAAATTTACATAATTGTGTCTTATATATTGTGTGAAGGCTGTTTTTTAAACTAAATTATAACCAGAAGAAACTTTGATTAGAATAGAATGAATCAAGGATTGATGCGATAGGTAAATTATGTTGTTTGTGGTTCCAGATGTTCCGCTGAAAGTGGATCGACAGAAATCCTTAGAACCTCAAAGGTTAATACAATGAGCTTCGATAACTTTCTCTAATATGGCTCCTAATTGAAGGATGCTATGTAAGAGAATTCTGCTTACGTTACATTATGGCTATTAAAGTATTGCAGTTGTTTTTTGCTTTTCTCACTAAATTTACATAATTGAATCCTATATATTGCGTGAAGGCTCTTTTTTAAACTAAATTATAACCAGAAGATATTTATTAAAATTATTTATTTATAACCTGTTGTTGGTATTGAATTACGTTGTCTTATGTCGTCAACATTTGACTCATATGATTGTTGTGCCGTAAGGTTCAAGTCTCTACCTATGTGCGCTGGCCTGAGATTAAAATCCTGAATGAATTCGACCAGAGATCATAAGGTCTAGTCAGAGGTGCACGAACATTCGAGTTGAGACAGTTGTTTGATATGGGAATGTGCACATAGGATTTACGAACTATTTTGGATTTGTGTGGAATGTTGAAAGAGGGAGGATGGATATCTTACCTGACAGATGTGCTTTTGTTGGTTTTGAATAGTCTGACTTCGGAAGATGACGAGGAAGAGGACGAGGAAGAGGAGGCAGAAATCTCAAAAAATGATTCAACTACTTTCAATCAGTAAGAATGATTCTGATGTTGTTCAATGTTCATATCGGCTTCTGTAGTGCCATTATCCATTACATCATATTACATTACTGTTCAGGGCTTAGATAGATTGTCGCCTTAAGTTGAACCACCATAAAAAAGGTCATCCAATTTGTGATCGTTGGGCCTAGGGCTCTTGGGCACATACTGCAGCCAAAGGACAATAATAGCTTCTTACCAAATCTCCTCAGTACAAGAACATATACTAGATTATCCTAAGGTTGTATTGAGGTGACCCTCAATTCCCACCAATTATAATTTATATTGTATTGCTGACTAATTTGTTTGACTAAATTTAAATTGAGTTATTGCTCTGGTAACCTGATAAAAAGTTCTGAATTTAAATTAATATTATAATGTATTGTGATGATTGAGGGTAGGAGTCTGGTTGTTCTAAGGTCTTCTGTCACAATGCTGTCGTGGTCTCAGTAGATGCTTATTTGACTCGTACAAGCGCTGCCAACACAAACTTCTTCCCTCTTTCTGCTCGATCGGTGCAATCTCATTGCAATTACCTTCGACTGCTATCGTTCCATCTCAGAGGCATCATTTGCATTGTCCTCGAATGAGGAAGTAGCTGGTGTTTTGCTTAGACAGATGTCGTTTAGTTTAATTTCTAGCATTTTTCTTTTTCAAACTACTTCTGCACCACATGTCTGATCTTGACCAGATTACTGCCCGAGTTGAATTGATTTAGGTTACCTATTTATTTGATTATCTGTGCTTTTAGTCGGTCGCCACGGAAACTCCTTGGCAACACTATGTCTTCGGCAAGCGCATCGTCTATGGTACGTTTTAGCTCATGCTTTTTCTTGTTTTGAGGCAAACTGCATTAAATCACGAACTGAAAGAGGATAATAATAAGAAGAGCAATAATAATAATGTTATTAACATTGATAATAGTAATAGTAATAATAGTAATAACAAATGGTCATTGCAACACCGGGCGGCAGTGAAGCAGCGGTTCACTCTGCAAGAAGCTTTGTCACGGATATGCCGCAGATCACGTTTTTGTGAAGCTGGACTTTGCCAATGCATTCAATACCTTACGAAGAGAGGTCATGCAGTTCATGACACAATACCTGAGCTATACGCATTCATCCATCAAGCTTACTCGGCGGATTCCATACTACAGTTTGGTTCCTTTGTGGTGCAGTCTCAGGTGGGTCCTCAACAGGGGGATCCGTTGGGTCCGCTGTTATTTTGTCTGCCGCTACAGTCGACTCTCCAATCGCTTCGTTCCAGGTTCAGAGTAGGCTACCTTGACGACATTTTGCTTGGTGGCAGGAAGGAGGAGGTGCAGCAGGATCTGGCCGCAATCAGTGAACTCGAGTATTCGCACGGCATTCGGCTGAACAGAAACAAATGTGAATACTGTTCTGAAATCGAACTAACCTACTTGGAATTTGAAGACTTCCGGAGGATGAAGCGTGATTCACTGATTCTTCTTGGCGCTCCGCTGTTCAAGGGACAAGCGCTGGATGAAGTTCTTCTCAAACATAGCGATTCTCTGGAATTGGCATTGAAGGACTTGACCTGCCTCCAGGCTCAGGCCGCACTTATGCTGCTACGCTCATGCTTCGGGGCGGCGAAACTGATCACCTCCTACGTGCACCGCCCTGCTGGGGACACCCCTTCTAGAGAAGATGGACGACCAAATGCGAGCTGGATTAGAAAACATCCTTAACATCAAGCTCAGCGATATACAATGGAAACAGGCCACACTTCCGATAAGAGACGGCGGATTAGGAATTAGACGGGTGTCGATGCTGGCATCTTCAGCTTATATAGCCTCAGCTGCATCGACCAGGTCGCTCGTTGCCGCCGCTCTCGACTCAGAGGATTGGATCGACGATCATAAGGAAGAAATCCTTGAGGCCCGCACACCAACACTCCTGGATGGTGAGGTATTGGCCTTGACCAGTCAGAAGGTCTGGGACAGACCCTTGATTAACATCGACAAAGCTGCAGTTTTGTCTTCCAGTAATGACCCACTCAGCCGGGCACGGCTGGGCGCGATGACGTCACCCCACTCTGGAGATTGGCTCGACTGTTCCTGTCATCTCTTGCAGGTTGGGTCTGAGCAATGAAGCCGTGAGGGTGGTGGCGGGCTTTCGCCAGGGACTCAACATCTGTTCGCCACATCAATGTCAGTGTGGAGAAACCGCTGACCCGGGAGGACATCACGGTCTTGTTTGCAGACATTCGACAGGAAGAGCGGCCCGACACTTAACCTTGAATGATGTTGTCTGGAGAGCACTTTTAAAGGCAGACGTTCCATCCTCTAAGGAGCCACAAGGTTTGATCCGGAGCGACGGAAAGAGACCGGATGGAGTGACACTCATCCCGTGGGCGAGAGGCAAGTACATCGCTTGGGATGCAACAACTATCCACATATGTGCCGCCTCATACAACCACCTGTCTTCGGCAGTGCCTGCCGGTGCGTCTGAACATGCCGCTGACCGAAAGTGTTCCAAGTATTCTACTCTTCCCACCACACATGACTTCGTTCCCTTGGCATTCGAATCACTGGGACCCATCAATCGCGCTGGTCGCGAGTTCTTGACGGAGTTGGGTCGCCGCATGACCGCCGTATCATTAGATCCTATGGAGACCGTGCACTTGTTTCGTCTCTCCATTTGCACTCAAAGATTCAACGCTGTAGCGTTCAGAGGCACGTTCAAACAGCCCACCGGCATCGACAATTAAAGTAATAATAATAATAGTGACTATGATGACCTTTTAACCATTTTTCGGTGACTAGTAGAAGATAATCGTACTCTGGTATCTCTTTGATTTGATTGTAAATCAATTGTTAGACGAAGTTTTTGTGCGATAGATCCCATGTCAAATCATTTGCCTAAAATTATGAAACTTTACTGTGTTAATTTTACTTTAATTTACTTTAATTTTAAGTTTACTGTTTTAATTCAGTGCTAGGCAAATCTAAACTATAAAGCAGAAAATATTTCGTTTGGTCCCTAGAAAAGCTCTAGCAATGTAAATTTTTACAAAACGTTCTTATGCATGGGCGGCGATTCCGGGGAGGTCAAAGAGGGGGACACGTTATACATTTGTCCCCCTCCCCCATATTTTCTACCCCTCTCATTGGGTGTCCACCACCAGTCAAACGAGATCGCCACCGCTGTCTTTATGTGAATTTCTATGGCGACATGACTATTTTCAGCACACAATTTACTTTAAGTTTAAAACTTTGGACATTCTTAGTTCATATTGCGCGATTCTTAGACATTCGATTAAATAACAACCTCAATGACATCTTGAATCATCTGAAGGCTGTTAAAATGTTAATATACAAATCAGGCGTGTTAATTAAGTAATCACGGTCCCACTTGGAGCGCTCGCCAAATGGAGCACTCGCAATCAGGGTGCATTTCAGGGCAGACCGGCTGAGTTCAAAAATTCAATCCCAGGTGAAGCTGGGCTGTAGCCTGTTAATCTAGTTTAGTTTGAATTACAGTTGCTTTGAATTATACAAATCATTTGTCTGATTTGCTTGATTAGAATTTATTTCTCAATAGATTTGTAATTGTCATTATTTTATTGTGATTTTCATGATTGAGTATCATATCGAATTGTGCAGAAGGAGTAGCCTATTGAATCTCAGTGTTGACGTCAGCGTGTGGTATCTTGGCGATTAATTGTCTGGTTTGTACAAGGTTTTTAAATTTTAATTTAGGTGTCTACGTCTAGCAGAGGACATGTCGGACCAAAACCTCCAAAGAACAATTGTTTAGGGGCTGTGAATCATCAAATGTCACCAACTAGCCCCTATTACCCCCGGGTCAGTTCATCCACCCCAAACGCCGCCTCACGGAGAAACGACGAATCGGAGGTGATGATCGATTTTCCTCTGTCGAACTTTAGCCCCATAGAGCCAGAGCCTCAGAAGCAGAAGCTGAACTTTGAGAGTGTGACCAAGGGTCGTCCAGTCGGCCTTGACCCTGTGGGGTTGGGATTGAGTAATGCCGTTCAGAAGAATCGGGAGCAAGTGCCAAAAGGGAGAATTCCCGTCGGGGTGGCGGATGGGGGCCCATCTTCAAAGGGAAAGATCGCAGGGGGTGTCGTCAACAACGATGCGCAGCCGAGGAAGCTGCAAGAAGTCGATTCGGTTGTCAAGGCAACGCGCAATGCAGCTGTCTCCTCCGTTGCCAAGGTAACAAGCACGTCACCTGTCGTAGTCTCGAACGGATCTGGATTTAGCGAGGACGCTGTAGTAGAGTGCGGTGGCAATAACGGCGCTGTCTCGAGCGCTGGGTTACAGACTAACACGGGCGGTTCAGTTACTGACTACGTAGCAGGTCTTGCGAGCATGTCGGTAACTGACAGCCCTGCTTTGACTGTCGTCAATGACATGTCTTTGGAGCGGGGTACTAACATAGGTAGTCATGGCGGTATGGTGTCTTCTGACGATTCTGCCCTCGGGCAGGGTTCGGTTCTTCATATGACTTCTTGCTGTGAGTCTGCTCCCCATGGTGTGGGGGATGATGACATCCTCGTCTGTCACCCCATGTCACCACCCACTGAGGGTCGTTTCCAGCAACACACGAGCATCGTAAGTCCTCTGTTGGTGCATGCTACGACCGTTTGTCTTGTGACACCATGCCATCTTTGTCTTGATCACGGTTTTTCTCTGCGTTCTTCTTAGTCACAAAGCATTTGAGATCTGTGTTTATTTCTCTTTTGGTGACACTTTGCAATGTATGTGTGACATCTTTCACTGTGTCGTCTCTGACATCTTGATTCCATCCAATGGTGTCTCATAATGGTCATCTGGCACCTACCAATGTTCAAATGGAATTCTGCAATGTGTCCGTGACATCATGCTGTGGCATTTTTCGATATTGTGGTGGCATCTTGTTCTGTGCCAAATAGCATGTCCTCCAGTGTGGTTTTATAAAGTTAAATGGTTACTTCCGATGCTCCCGTAACATCATCCAATGTTCTAATGGAATCTTTGCAATGTTCAAGCATGGCTTGTAATGCACTGCATGAAACTCGAAGCTTTTTGGACAACTCAAAGTATTTATATTTCCCAAATTCTTATTGGTGTTGTTTCTGATGTTGAAGAAACTTGTTCTTACTTTCTGGTCGCGTTCCAAGAGGAACGTCAGCCCACCTATGTGCGACTTAACCAATATTTTTTTTTCAATTGGGACTAGTTGTCGGATAGTGGAGTTATACGTATCCCTATAGTTATTTTATGGACTGCGTGTTGAAACTTTTCACTGTTTGCTCTTTAACATTCTTGCAGGTTCTTCAAAGATCTTACAGTATGAACAGTGTTTTACTTGTCTGGGAATCAAATATTATACAGATTATCAAGGTGCAGAAAACTGATTAAATCCTAATGTTGTTACTCAGTTGCACAAGAAAAAATGCAGAACTTCATGAGGTTTTTGGTTTTTTGACACCATTCCCCAATTATATTTCGTTTGCTTCTGCTGAAGAGGTTGCAGAGGTGCGTTTTTGCACAGGCTCAACAGGCGCGTGCCTATGCCCCAAATTTAGGAAGACCCTAACGAATGTCAATTTTTTTCTATTGCTAACAGTTCAATTTTGGATTATTTAAATATAACCTATTTCTTTACATGTCGTGGGGGTTATATGAGACCAAGGGTGTTTACTCCCTGTGACAACTAAAACACTGTCTGTTGATGTAACCGTTAGTTTTCAATATTTCACCTATGTGTGCTTTATCGACTGTTGTGTTCAGGGCCGTATCGAGCTATTATTGCGCCCTGTGCCTAGCATCAATCTGGCGCCCCACATTTTGAAAATAGTGCATTTTATGGAATAATAAGTTATTCCATCCTGAAATTTGTGCCATGGGCCACGGCCCCGCTGGCCCCTCCCTCGGTACGGCACTGGTTGTGTTTTCTCCTTCGTAAAATTAACAGTTTCTTCTAATCTAAGGTGTGACCGAATCTTTATCCGGAAATCGGTTTGCGCGGGATTTTGACCTAGACCGACTTATCGGACTCGGTGCATCCCAGGAATACAAATGCAATATTATTGGCAACTAAAGTAATATTTAACCGTTGCTTTTTCATCATTAAGAAAATAGTAACCTGTTTAAACTAAAAATAAATATTGCTTATTAATCGAAACGAATTCAGATTCGGCAAAAACACAGGCCAAATGTCGGGTAATAACATTAATAATGGGAAATGAGCAAAAATGCCAAGCGGTCACACCATAGTTGCTTGAATCACTAGTTACACTAACACTTATGGTAACTTTTTCTTCTATGATATTTTCGGAAATTACTTCAGGTTTCTACTCGTGTGTAAATGTGTTCTGAAAATGTGTTTGCACCCGGAGGTATCTTAGTTGCACTGTGTTGCAATAACTAATGTTCGAATTAAGGGCCAGTCGGGAGTCACAGAATGAGGGACAGGCCCTATTGTTCAATAATAAGGCGGAACAGCTTCATCAAGGCCACTTATTCACTAAATCTTTAGTGTTTTCAATTACGACTGAAAGGGTTATGGGATGCAATTGTTTGGGTAAGAATCTTTACCTGTAGGCTCTTCTCTATTATTGTTGGAATCCAACATTGTTGATGTTTTCTGTAAGTTTGTTTACAGCCAACTGATAAAGGAATACAAACTTAACTTAAAATTTAACTTTATTTGTCAATATATTCAGCTGATTGGACCCTGGTTTTAAATAACCAGTTTATTTAAATGCAAATCTGCTCACATTTTCCGCACCAAACGAATTTAGTTGACGAAGACAAGATTATTAGTGTTTAGTTACAACATTTAGGTTTAGAACATTGGATGAATCTCAGTTGCACCTTGACTGACCTTTATGTAGTTTTTCAGAGTGCACGCATTTCTTTGAGATGTATGTTTAAGCAGATTTTAATGCATGAATGCATGTTATTATGTATTATATAATATATATATATATATATGTTATAATACTTGTATTAAGTGCTTGTTTATATATAGGCCTGTTGTAACTGTTTGTTAAAAAGACATTGATCAGTTAGTGTGCTTCATTTGAGAACCGTACAAGGCTCATCTTCATTGCTGTGTTACTAATAAGGGCAAAACTTGTATCAAATTTTGGTACCAGTGTGAAACTCTTTTATGGCGTCTGTGTAACCTAACTGCGACCTTAGAGCTCTAAAGAGAAATAGAAAACTGTTTGCCGACCAGTGTTTGCTAGGTGACCGAACAAAAACGCTAGCTGACAAAATGATACTAGAAAAAATGGGATTGGAAAAAATGGTATTATGCTTAAATGGATCGATGAAAAGAATTCTGCTTAATGTAGAATCTGGATTGATGAATGAAGCTGGATCAATGAAAAGATTTCTGCTTAAACAGACATTTGATTGATGAGACAATGCCTCTTAAATGGAAGTGGGATCGATGAAAAGTATTCTGCTCAAAAGTAGAAGCTGGATTAATCAAAAGACGTTCGCTCAATTAGAAGTTGGATGGGTTACAAGAATTCTTGCCATGTGCACACAATATGATTGCTTAAAACAATTTTAATGTTTTCTCTAGGAAACGTCTTTCGTTCGCGGCAAACCGGTCACACAGCGAGTCTCAACAACAAGCATCCAGAACGCTTCGAACAATGCCAGCGCAAAGGTCATTGTCTTCGAGAAGACCGCCAAGAGTACTGGCGACAGAACGTCTCAGCGTGGTACCTTGACCTCCAGGTCAAATTGCAAACGAACTCCGAGCTACGCGAGTGCCAACGACCCTGTGGAGGAGCTGTCTCCATGGCACGTGACCAAAGTGGAAACATCTCGAAAGAACAGCCTCGCAACCAGTTCTTCACGAGGCGGGTATTCGCTTACCACGGAACTCTGACATTTCTAGAAGGTGCTGCCAACCTCGACGCTAACGTGAACGTTGATGTCGCTTCATGGACAGATGATATGCCGATTTCCCAAATGGCTGGGGTCATAACCTGGAGATTTATATAGCGCCTTTAACGTGGTAAAGATGTGAGAATTGGCTAATTCACAGGGTCACGTACGATCTCGTAATCGTGTTCTTAATACTCCTGTCATGATCTGGAGCCATTTACTGACCTCTCCCGTAAATCTTGCTGCACACATCAAAACATCATATACACTCCTGAGGATGTTAATCATCTTTGACGGAATTCCACGTTTCTTTATGACAAGGAATAGCTAACCAAATTTAGGGAGGTAATCATTTAATGAAAATAAGACCTTCCATATTGATAAGGTAACCCAAAAGCATTTGGTAATGTCTTGGTTAAATTCTTTAAGTTATCACCTGAAGGTTCTATGCTATTTTTCCAGTCTCCTAGAGTACCCTACAACATATTTTTCAGTACACAAAGTTCATCTGGTGCATTTGTAATCGTGGGACACATTAGCTTGGCTACAATACGATTACAAAGCTCGTGAATAAGCTAGTGTGCCTAGCTTCTGAGTGGTGGTTTAGAAGTTTGAAGTTTGATTACTATTACAAATGATGACTCAGTTGAACTGCTCAAAAGCTAATAGAAAGAAGCACGTGCTTATTCATGAGTGCTGCGTCAAACCAGAGTGGTTGTGCAGAGATACGATTTCAAGGACGAAATGTCTGTCATACCAGTATGACCACTGGCAACTAAAACCATTAGCTGGTTAATGCAAAATGAATGTTTTACTTATGACAGTTCTGTCATTACGAAATTTGGAAGTCTATATAAACGAAGATATTGTTTGTACAGATGATGATTATGAACCTATGCAATGTTTAACTGCAGAAAGTCTGGAACAAAGTTCAACTCTGGCAAAACTTATTGGTTCGATTTGGGAACAAAAACTTCAAAATAGATCATATCAATAGTAATAACGATGATAATAATTAAGACAAATAAATTAAGTTTATTTTTTTTGTATTAGGGCATGAAAATGTGAAATCTCATTGATTTGCTAGTCAGATTGTTCTGCTGCAGAATAATAATTAATATTTTTAGAATTATTTCTTATTATTAGTATCTTTTAACCAGAGGTACTTACAATCCTTCAGAACTAAAAACATTATGGGTAGCATTATTTAGAGGATGGATAGTCTTCACTGATAATTATTACCATATTATTTCTATGATTATTTACCCAAAGTATGCTATGTCCCATTTGGTAATAATACATGCATAATAATAAATACTTTATTAAAATTACTGTTACTGTGGTGTTAGTGCTGTCTTTGTATAGTCATTTAATTAAGATACTTGAACTTACACTGACTTGTTTATTTATTTTTGGGCTAAACGCTGACCACCAAAAATCGTTTTGTTATAAATGGTCGGATTAACAATTGTGATTAAGCAGCAGATGAAGATCAATTATCATGATTAAGGAACAAACAATGATTAGTAATCATGATTAATGATCATGATTACGGAACTGATGAAGATTAAGGATCATACAACCTGTTTGTATGAGTCTCGTGCATTTCCAGATGTTGCTTTTGTCTCTTCCACTTAATTAAGTGTTTTGTTTTGCATTTTTTTTTGTTTCAGGATGTGTTTCAGTTGGACAATAATTGATTTACTTAGCAAATTACTGCTTTGGATTTCCTTCTCTTTGTTTCACATATATTAGGAATGGTTTAAAGTGGCTCAGAAGACGTTTTAGTCTGTTAGAACCACCCCAAGTGAATCTGTAATGCTTAATGGCCTATTTTTCTAAGCCTCCTCTTAAAAGCTGTGATAGTTTCCTGTGAGACAGTACTGTCATCCGAGGCATTCCACTAGTCTATGACTCATACACTGAAAACTGGAGTAGCAAAACGAAAACAGTTGATTGTTCTAATTGTAACGGACAGTTAATTATAGGCCAACACACACTTCACAATCTGCTATGAAAATAATATATTATTAGATCTTTACAATTCGACAATTGATTCATGAACCGGCGGGCGGTCAGAAAAACCAGGAGTGGTAGAAGACTAGCAGTGGTATTGCAGTAGCAGAAGTAATGTAATAACAGCGATAATTATAGTCATGGCGGTGGTTGTAGTAGCAGTAGTGGTAGTCATAGTGGGAAGTAGTAGTAGTAGTAGTAGGCCTAAGCCTATCTTTCATAAACGTGATACATTACAATGTCCAGGTATAGTAATAATTGTACCGGGTAGTAATAGCATACATTACGGCAATGCTTGAAACGGTATTTTAGTCTAATTCACAACGTGACCATTATACGAAACACAGCTTTAACACGCACACAAACATTAACACATAGGCAGGAACAACACTGACGACATTTTACACATAGTTCTACGTTCTCATACAATCATATGCATAGCTACGTTTGGCGTCCTCATAAATATTCATGATATACACATTGCCCTTTACATTTTCACTTGTGGACATCATACATATTCATTTACTATAAATATTCATAGCCAGTACATAAAAGGTTTATTGTTCTTGCAAAGGTCTGCTCTGTCTCCTTTGACCAAATCGCTACAAGGAATCTTTCATATTGTCTATTTAATTATATTTACCACATAAAGCGGCAAAGCCAACGACACCAGTAATAACTGTGTGTGGGTGGGGGTGGGGGTGTGTTCGTGTGTGTGCGTTCGTGTGTGTGTGTCTGTGTGATCGTGGCATATATATCAACGCTAATTACACGTGAGAGCTTCGCATTTACTATATGCATTTACAATTTACACTGCCTAAAGCCCTAAACACTAAACTCCCAAGCGAAACGAGAGCCATAGGGATAACTGCGAGTGACGCGATCGACAAACTCCGTCACTGGCCGTACACTGATGGGACCAGTCCCAAGTCTGGTGAACGGAGGAGAGAACGGAAGACTAATCATCGCAAGGAAGTTGTAAGCACATTCGATAGTCTTAGCAAACTGGAAAATTGTTGATTAAAACTGCGGAAATTTATACCTGTGACAACTGAAGGGTTGCAGTGTCAGTCCCAAGCCAGGATAAAGCAGAAGGGCAACGCTAGTGACCTCTGCTATCACACAGTGTCGTTAAATTGAAGCTACTAGATGTGCACATAAATTCACACATCCGAAGTCACACAAGCGAAACTATACAGCAGTGGCTCTGCTTCGTGGCATAGTCCGTGTATACTAATTCTAAGTTCTGAAAAATTTAACGTGTCTCCAGCATGTAAATTATGTAATGTCTAACTGTTCAATATCTACATATCTAGATCAACTTTGTAGCAAGTCCCCAGCTTCTAGTTTGCTGCTATAGAGTCTGCTTTCGAGGCGGCTTCAGCCATAAAGTAACGTACTACGTTGACCAGCTTTTTATAGGCCGTTTGCGACATCTGCTGCTTTGTCGATGCTTTAGAACCTACTGATTAAATAGTTTCAACTTTCATTGTCCATTTAGGTCATCTTTCTTTGTTTGTCAAGCAGAGATCCTATCCCATCTTTTCACGACCACGTCCAACTGGCTGGATGTTGTAATAATAAAAATAATAATAATAGTAATAAAATAAAATTAATAATATTTCTTTGAATCCCGAGGGATCATATGTACCTCGGGAAAAAATAATAGTAATAAATAATAATAATAATGAAATAATAATAATAATTATACTAATAATAAATATCAATATCAATAAATTATAATTGACCCTTCTCCAACAGAAGCCCATTTTGCAAATTGCTACCATAGATACCCACTGTCAAAGTACCAATTGGTTTCGTCTTAGATCGTACCTATATATCTAGGTGAATGACGTTATCTCCAATCGTGTTCTTAATTTATTACGCGTGTAATTGATCTGTGTTCTGTTCTTGTTCCACGATAGAGCAAGGAACCAGTCACAGTTTTCAAAATGAACATTCAACTATCTATATTCATCTTTCCCGTCTTACGCACTTGCCCACAGATAACGCGTTAACGCATGAGCAGAGGAGCAGTCAATTCCTGGTCTCCACACCAGGGATCATTCACTGTCTAACGACTTTCTCAATGCCTATGCGCTGAAACGTGGACAAAGGGAGCAGTTACTCTCCGATGACCTCACAAATTGATACAAGGGATCGACCATTATCTAACGATTTCAAGTACAGACAGCGATTTCGTCAATTATTTAACGTCCCTGCTCGGTGTCAGCTCGATACATAGCAAAACGAAGGAATTACTACAAGGGTGTCTTTCGCCAACGAGCATTCTGCCCTTGAGGAGTGAGCTGGCCATCCCGAACGTATCGGAACGGTCCGTGCTCCACGAGTCACAGTTCGATTGGCTAAGACGATAGCCGTGAACGTCAGAACCAAGCCAGACTTTCTTTTGCAACCTACAATATAATTCATCGATTATTATTAATACTATTTCTAATATTAATTCTAAAGTTATTATAATAAAAATTATTATTATTAATATTACTATTTCTACTTTTATGACCATCATCATTATTACTATTTTCTTCATAATCATTACTATTACTATTATTTTATGATGATTGTCAATTTGTCATTATACTTTTACTGTCATTATCATTACTATTATTATGATTGTCATTTTATTAGTAATTTTACCATTCTCAGTATAATTATTTTTCTTATTATTAAAATAATAATAATTATTAGTATTTATTATTATTTTAACCTGAGGGGTAGAATTATATCGAATGAGTAAAATGATGCAAACAGAATGTGCAGAAATAACTGCCCAGCGACACTGATGAAAAAGATACTAAAAAGCATATTGTTTCTAACCATTTTGAGTCCGTCAAGATATCTCGACCGTCGAAGGAATAGATTGGAATTCGGACGTTGAATCGTCCTCCTGCGCCGTTGAAGATCGCTAGCCAAGACTCAAATAACTCTTCGTTCTGAAAGAAGTATCACAACATTTAAGCTCAGACTAGATAACAATGGAAGGGATACGAACCCGAAAAAAACTGGGTTATTGACCTAGATCATATGTATGACTAGATCCGGGACATTTTCAGGATAAATCGGCTGCTGCGTTTGGTTTGTCAACGAAATAAAACGACTTGATAGGCCTACATAGAACTTGATAAAATGTGTTAAAAAATTTTTTGACCGAAGTTGCCTAATTCAGATGAACTTTTGACTTTTTGGCGATAATAAGTTCAAAGTTATCCTTCCGAGTAGCCGGATGTCACTTTATTCATTATCAGAAAAGCGATAACTGATTGGCTGACACGTCACATCTCTTCTAAATTAGTCCCAGGTTTAATATCCCGACAATGAAAAGTAGATCTAAAGTTAATGTAAACTGTGTTAAAATTACTGACAAGACCTCATTTTCCTGACAGATGGCATAAAACTCATATTTTCATAAGACAACAGATTAGATTATCGAAGTATTGAAGCACGAAAAGGGAAGTTGCAGACAGAGATAAGATGAGGGAGGCAGGAGATAATGGGAAATGAGTAATAAAGGAGGGTAAGGGTGCAATAAGGGAAAGGAAGTGGGACCATAAGAGAGGAAAGGAAAGCTGTAATGGATAGATCTAAAAGTCAATGAAGTGGAGCTAAAAGGGTATGAAAGGGGAGGGTTGGGAGCGATAAGAGTAGTGCAGAGGAAATGACAAGAGTAGAATAAGGGAGTGATAATGGGAGCAATAAGGATATGGAAGATGATGTGTGGGTGTGGGTCTGACCTTAGAATTGACGACTGGTAGTCTCCTGTCCGTGTTTCGTACAAGTGAGTCGATATTCTGGACTCGAGATGCGATGAATGCGCTGTAGGTCCCTCCTAACCCAGCGTCCTTCGCCTGTCGATAGCAGACGTGGTCAGCTCCACTGATTCCTCCCATGTCACCAGAGAAAGGATCGTTTGCTGCCACCAGGTGGAGCTGTAGCCAGGAAATAATAACCAAAGGTACATGTGTGCAGGCCTCGTGTTGGAAAGTAAAAGGTCAAGTAAACGAATGAGATACTAGAAATGAAAAATTAATAGAATCAGCCACACCACATGGAGCTCATATAGGACCCATAGTCCCGTAGGGCAACCGAAAAAACCCATACGGAACCCATATTTCCATATGGGACCAGAATAGAGCCCGCATAGAACCCATTAGATAATCGAAGACAAAAACATGGAACCAACATAGGACCCATATTCTCAACAGGTAACTGAAGAAAACCACATGAAACCCATTTAGGGCTTACATAATATCATGTGCAAGTGATACAGTAATAGAAACCTATATAAAACTGAATTTGCAAGAACGACAAAATGAGGCATTCAAGCATTACAAAACAAACAGCAAGCGCATTATTTAGCACGTCCAGAAGTACTCCACAGAAGTCCTCCGACAGCTTCACTTGTAAAACATAATTGACAACAGGGCGCATGTTCAGAGGCGAACAAAGCAACCTTCAAGACGGACCCTGCCCCCCGCCTCCGCAGCTCCCCGTCTCCCAAATACACCCAACCTTTAGGCTACTGCGTCTGTTACAGAGACGATAGATTCGATAATTAATGGAACAACTGGATATGGACAGGGTTTAATCGTACCATGGATCCGGGGATATCGATTCCAACAGAGGGATCTTGTGGAGGCTTAAGAACATCTCTGACGGATCTCGTTGGCTGAACCTGCAGAAGACAAAGAAGACGACGCCAATATGATGATGAGAAAAACAAGAACAACGGACAATGCAGACAATAAAAGACGCGAAACGATAGAATTCAAGAAGAAAGGAGACAGGAAGAACAGAGGACAATACCAACAGAAGTAGGCTACTGAAAGATCCACGCACCTATGCGAGATGTCGAGTGACTACGTAAATAATTCACTGTTTACGAAAATTTATATATATAGTTTCCCTTCAAAACTTATACAATGAGGCGCTGGAAGACAAAACATAGTACATGGCTTATAATGCTGATGAGTTCTGTGATCGAAGTGAAGTCCATTGGCTTTACGCCACCTGGGGATGAGGCGAGTGAGGTGGTTTCCCGTTGCCTTCCTCACAGACAATTATGAGTGAGCTACGAAATGACTTTAAGTGGGTTCCAAACCTGCGACCCTTTGGTTGCAAGGCAATGAACATACCGCTACACCACCGCCTCCCATCTTATAAAACACGGCTGATATATATATATATATATATATATATATAATATATATATATATTATACCAACAGAAGTAGATATATATATAATATATATATATATATATCTTAATACATGAGATCATTTTTATGGTATTCTTAGAGTAGAGCACTCGACTGACCGTAGGATGAACAGATGGTATCCCGATCACTTTGGGTCCCAGCTGAAAAACAAACAATACAATCAACGCAGGCAATTTCTCAAAAACACTCCTTTCTCTCAGGACTTAACATCTTCCACATGTCATCCCTCAATGATAGGGTCTCTGCACACACAATATCTCGATTGGTGTAGTTCGCCGTCTCAGTTTATCCTATCCACAGTGTTTGCTTACGCCTAAGTCGACATTATTGTACTGTATTTACGTATTTCTATAGCGCCTCTAACAGTACAGCCTAAACCAGAGGTGCAAAAAACCAAGATTTTTTAAAAATCAAAAGATGGTTTTTTGTTTTATTTGTTTTTTTGGTTTTTAGTTTTCCTTTGGATCTTGTTACAACAGTTTTGTTATAAAAACCATGAAAAAGAGCTCCAACTTGGTTATATGATTAATCTAGCTTTATTTTCCGACCGAATAACACACAATTAGTAATATAAACAAATATATATATTTAAAAAAACTATGAACTGACAGGGTTTACAGCCCACTAGAATCCAAATTCAACTAGGACTAAAGGTACCCCAGAATTATAATACGACTAGGATTCAAAGTGCCCTAAAACTCCAATTTGATTAGGACGAAAGGTGCCCAAGGCAGGCAGCTTAATTAGATTTAAGTAGGAAGGTGTCCTATGATAAAATAAGTTTAGATTAGGACTGATGGCGCTATAGAAGTTCAGTTAGATTGTCAAGGATTGGCATCCGTCTAGAATCCTATTAAGAGTTCGCAAAGTCCTCAGAATCAGATTCTCTAACCTTGATCGCATAATGAATGTATCAAACATACAAAAATAACCAACAAATAACTGCAGGCGTAATTTAACGACAAGACAGTGTAAGAGTATTCACCAGAATGTTAACGAAACCGGTTTCCGTTCGAATGAACAGTTCCTCTGTGCTGACAACGAAGACGAGTGTTGCCAGAGGAAGTCGTCCGGCATAGGCGATCAATTCACCGATAGAACGGAATGTAACGACCTGATTGTTATCGACAGCAGCAATTAATCAACGTCGAATTAATAATCAAATTAATTAAAGATAACAAACGTTGGTTCAGTCATCAATTCGTGCACTTGGATAATTAGGAATAGATTAATCAGGAATTGATCAATCAGCACATGATTAATTAGCAATTAGTTAAATATCAATTGATTTAAATAGCAATTTATTAATTAGCAGTTTGTTAATAAAGTATATCATAAGTACCTACCGAAGCACTCATTCTTTTAACCCTTCCTTGCAAGTAGGGTGACATGGCATATCAATATATTATTCGCATGACGCAATACCCCAGATCGAACCCCAGGTCATAGGTCGATATGTTACCCAACATCTGAAGGAACTTACAAGAAGGCAAACAGAGGAAGGCTTACTACAGCGTTGTGGGAAGTAGGTAGATGATCGCCTGAGGAATCTCCTATGCTCCCAGGGGGTCCAGGTGGACCAGGAGGTCCTGGAGGTCCAGGTAATCCTAGTAGGAAGGAGTTGTCTAGAGGCGGGTGGATACCTCCAACAGGTCCTAGCTTACCAGGAGGACCCTGAAACAAAAACACACATAGTGGCATTATTAGGCAGAACGCTAGAGCTATAGGCCTTTGTATCAAACGAACGTCTGATTTTCCATCGATATCCGTGTCTTATAAGTAAGATCAGTTAATCAAAACACTATCAAAATAATAATAATAATAATAATAATAATAATAACAATAATAACAATAGTAATAACATTAATAATAATTACAACAATGAGAATAATAGTAATAATAGTAATAATAACAATAATAATTGGTAACTCGTTCATCACCTTCCTAGTCAACAGGGTATAATTTCTATCAGTATCAATATCCTCACCATTGTTATCACGACCCACCACCCACCGCCATCATGAATCACTCTGTCCCCTGACGTGGCTCTGTATAAATTCACAATTACAATCAAAGACAGAACTGATGAACGTACCGGGGCACCCGGGGGTCCAGGAGGGCCCGGCAGGATTGTACCAATTCCATCAGAGAAGATTCCTGATGGTCCCGGTTCTCCTCTCGCTCCCTTCTCACCTCTTCCTCCGGTATCTCCCTTCTCACCCTGAAATTGGGCAGAATACACCAGCTCAACAGAACTCAAGATAAACATAGCCACACACTTACAATAATCGACAGCTTTAACTAATTATCAACTTCAATTGCGTCGGTTATACTTCCCTATGATATATGATGATTGATGTTCTAATATATATATATATATATATATATATATTATTGATGTTCTAATATAAGGGGTCTGAACTCTTAACAGGTGCGTATTTGTTTATCATTCGGGAAACTCTGCACTGGCTTCCTGAGCCCCAGCGTATTCAGTTCAAAATTCTAACAATGGTTGGAGTGAGAAAGGTATGAAACGGTGGAAAATAAAGATGGGAACAAAACTGCATGTTCAAAGATGTTGAAAGATGTGCATACACTCTACATTGGGGAGAGGAAGAATTGAGTATAGGAATAAAATGTATGGGGAAAGTATCATTTTATGGAAGATAGTTTGGACATTGAGAGGATGGATTAATTCCCTCCTTCAATTCTGAAAATCAAATGGGAAAAGTGTTGTCAATGGGAGATAGTTTGGACCCTTAGGGGAGAGATGGGTTTCTTAATGCCGTCCTAGCAGCCACATCATCATCGTAGTGAAGACCTGAGTATCGCTAGGGTTTACCTTTTCTCCGACGGAACCTGGTTTTCCAGGGAAACCGGGTACGCCAGGAATTCCTACAAACATTTGACAGAAATCAATCTCTTCAAACAAACACTTATCATTTCTTGTCAAACCTTATGATTTTGATTTCAATTGCAAGTGTGTTGAATTTTATTTTCGTTTATTTGGAGAATATTAGGCCAGATGTCATTAGGCCAGAGAACATTAGTCATTACGTCAGAGAATATTGATGCCATGATGTCAGAGAATATTGATGAATTGACGTAAGAAAATATTGATGTCATGACTCACGAGTGAAATTCTATCAATTTAGAGCTTAAGAGTATATAGTAAAATTCTTGAACATCATTGGTGGCATGTAGTGTTAGCCTAAAGGATGAGAGCACTGTCCTAGACAGTAAGGATGGTCTTGTTGCGCTCTTGGACATCTTCTCCACCCAGCGCTTCGTCAAGAGAGACTCACAATTACTTAATTAATAATGAATTAATTGACTGCTGAATAAATTAATTAACTACTAGATGAGGATCATATAACAAGGAAAGGCTCTCTGCTTCTATTCAATCTACTGTATCGTGTATTATTTTCCACATTATTCATAAATGAACAGATGGAAAACAGGATGAATTGATTTATTGGAGACACAAAACATGCTGCCTTCTTACCTGACTGGCCTTTTTCAATCTACAATTAAATGACATCCATTTTCAATCGTTCACCTATTGACTGACAATCAGTTTACTGGCTGGCTGGCGGATTGACTGATTAGCCGTCCGATTGACTGGCTGATCGATTGACTGCATGCCTCAATGACTGACTGGCTGAAAGACTAGTTAGTCGATTTTTCCATTGGATTCAGATTTTATTGTGATGTCAACAGAATCGCCATTGACTGATACCTTTGGCATTACGATAAGGGCGCAAAAGAAGTCATTGGAGTAGATTATATCAAATGAGGAGATTAGATTAGATTAAATTACTCTTTCATAGTCGTCCAAACAATTCTCCGATCTTAGCAAGGATCATGACACATTGAAAGAAAACGCATCGACCAGCAACTCATGGAAACTCAAAACGGAAGCTTACCACGTTATTTCCACCACCAGCGATTCCACCTGGTGGACCAGGTGGTCCAGCTGGTCCTGGCTCTCCTCTTTCACCCTTGCCATCACGTCCAGGTAGTCCAACTGGTCCCCTCTGCCCTTCTAGACCCTGGAACAGACAATTGATCAATATAATCTAATTTCCTTTACAGCATATGTCGCAGTATTGCATATTGTAATTATACTTTTGTAATTTATTTTAATGTCACTAACTCGAGTAACTGTAATTAATGCAGCCTAATCTATGCAAGATTGATTTGTGTAACTTTAACAAATACAGCTCTAAGTAATATAACACAAATACAAATACAGCTCTAAGTAATATAACACTAAATTTAAAAACTAACTTACAAACGTAACATTAACTTGACAATTAATTCACATGATATAGGGCCTAACAGAAGTTATGTAAGCAGAGGTCATCTTCTATCAGAAAAAAACTAAAATTTACACTATGTACTATAAGTGGTATAAAGACATGGGTCATCCTAAAGAACCCATATTTAAAACCCATACTTATCATGTAGACAATAGGGTAACGTGTGGGTACTACATCAACCCTACATTCATCCAGTATTCTTCGATCAAATATCCAGCTAAAATCACCAAGACTCATATTTTTATCAAATCTTCCACTCCACTCCAGAGAGCAAATGTACTTACTGGAAACCCAGATAGTCCAATCTCTCCAGGAAGCCCAGGGGTACCACGAGGACCCTCAGGTCCTGGTGGACCTGGCTTACCAATTTTCCCCCTCTTCCCTCTCTTGCCCTTAACGCTGGAACAATTGCCACACCCTGATCCTGGTTCACCCTGGTCGCCCTTATCACCCTTCTACAAAAAACGATAGCAAAATCTTGCAAGACACACATAGACACATAGAAAGGCACAAACATTAACAAACATTAGCAAACATTTACAAACATTAACAAACATTAACAAACATTAACAAACACACACACACACAGACATGGAGACTTACATGCACTGATTTGCAAATAGCCACATTGCTTGATTCTGATCAAGAAGATGGATGCGAATTCATTAAGCCTATTGATTGAATTATTGATTAATTGATTGCTTGAATAAATAATTGATTAATTGATAGATTGATTGATTGAATGACCGATTGATTTGATTGATTGGATGACAGACAGACAAACTGATTGATTGATTGGTTGATTGACTGACTGATAGATAGGTTGATTGATTAGTAGGTCATAGGTGCCTAGCCACAGATAGTAAATTACAGGCAGTAGGTCGCAAGTTGTAGGCTCAGTCGTGGGCAGTGGGTTGTAGCTAATACACGTAGGTGGTAGGTAGTCTGACTGACTGGCTTACTTACACCGACTAAACTGACTGACTAGCAAAAAGTCGGAATCTACCTATTAGTAACTATAATTGTCAGCAGAGAGTAGTAAAAGTCTTACAATGAACGTCATTGGCAGAGTGGGTTGACCTGGTATGATATTTCCATCAGGATCAACCGTTGGTGGTATTGCCGCGTGGGCAGGAGGTCCTGGTGGTCCTTGAAGACCAGATGGACCAGGCGAACCCTATCAAGACATCAACAATTGCACAGAATTCATCATTAGTAATGAATGATGAATCAATCAATTAATGAAATTTGATATAGCGCCTCTTCAAGAAATCTACTTAGAGGCGAGAAACAATTACAATAGTCGAAATAATGTTACAGATAATGATAACAATAACAAAACAGAGCAATGATGATTATGATGATGATGATGATGATGACGACGACGACGACGACGATGATGATGATGATAATAATAACAATAATAATAATAATAAAAATAATAATAGTAATAATAATAATAATTGCAATTTTATATTACAACGATGATTATGACCTAATAATTGCTTTTTCTTCCTTATTGTTCCCACTTCTGTTGATTCATATCAATAAATATTTACGTCACGTGTTCCTCTGTTGGAATCAATAAAAACATATTGAATTGAATAGAATTGAATATAGCATGAGACAGCATAAAATGGACTTGAATCAGACCAAAATAATACTAACATGACTAGACCTTTACCTTGATGCCAGGGCTACCAGGGCGTCCTGCTTTTCCAGAGTCTCCCATTGGTCCTGGCATTCCCACTGGTCCAGAAGGACCTCTCTCTCCCTTGTCACCCATGTCACCCTGTGGGAACATGATCAAAACGTGACTTGAACCAAAACAATTAACTAAAAAAATTGTTGTCTTAATAATAGGCCTACCTCAAAGGAAACTAAGACTAAAGCAGTGACGCTTTGGAATATTTATAAGATCTTTTTTAAACTAACAGCCAATGGAAATTGTTCAATAACACTGCCTTTAAATTATTTTACATAATTGTTTACCATATTTAAGTTTATTAATTATTGTTGAACTCGAATTGCTTAATATAATTATCAACATAATGTTAGCACATAAATGTTTGCTATAATTGTTAATCATAATTGTTAAATATCATAATCGTTCAACACAATTGTTTAACATTATTGTATATAACAATTGCACATCATAAACAATTGATTAGCATACTTTTATTGATAATATTAACGTATTTTTTCAACTAACTTCAACATAATCTTTAACCTGATTGATTACTTACTTCAGCTGATCATCTCTTATTCTCCTCTCTTGTCTCACCGTATGTGGAGCTTCCCTTGACCATCTCTGGGCAACCCTTTGACTATACGCAGCACTTGTTAAAAAGCTAGCACATAGCACCTAGCTTAGAGTAGCGCGTCAAAAATGAAGAGCTTACGATTACAATTACAACAGGTTAGAATACCAGTTAGTGTTCAACATAGATTTGTTTGATAGTCATTAAGCACACACAAACCTTGTCACCCTTAGGCAGGTTGATGGGTACCTCGCCGTCCGTCATGACGAGCCCTGGAGGCCCAGGGGGACCCGGTGGACCGGGTATTCCAGTCCCCATCTCCCCCTTGTCGCCCTGTGCAGAAACCAGTCACTACTAATGAGGAAAAATAAATGCTTTAGGTAAAGTGTTATACGAATATAATGATTTTACGCAAACCTGTGTTCTAATTGGTCGATTTTTTTATCAGTAAACGAAGAGGAATTAATGAATGAAGAAGAGATTTCAAATCAGGTTTAAATCACTCCAGATCAGCAATACAAACACATATATTTAAATACACATGCACACGTACAGAGACATACAATCAGGCATTCACAAATCCATTCATTCATTCATGAACAGAAGCAAGTACTAACGCTCCAGGTAAATCTAGACCAGACCAATCGGAACAAGACCAGAGCAGACCAGTCCACGCAATACCAGACCATTCCAGACGTAGCCCAGTGATTATGACCATCCATGCCATCTGTCAGCTGTTGACGGGAATCCGTTGGTTGGTTCCACGCTTGTGTGTGGGCCCACCACTGGTTACTCTTTTCAGCTTACCGTACAGAGTTTTGCTTGCAGATATATATTGTTTATTCGATCATGTGTCATGACATTTAATATCATTTAGGCCAGCACGGAGAGCGCTTCTGAGTAGAAATCTACGAGGGCGCTACATAAATGCACAATTTCATTACATTACATACGTAGCAGACAGGACCAGACCATTCCAGTCAACATCACACTAAAGTACTTGCGAGAACTTCCGTCCTACCGTTGGACCAAGTGGACCCGGTCTTCCCTCTTTCCCTCGTTGACCAGGCAATCCCGGTATTCCATCGTTTCCTTTGTCGCCAATGACGCCTTGTGGCCCAGGTAAGCCACGATCACCCTATGAAAACAGTCAGTTCATAAAACAACAATGGACAGGTAAGAATGATTCTTTTATCAGGTCAAACCATTTCCTTTCTTGTTTTATCCGTGTTTAATGAATGTACCTTCAAAATTACTATCAGTATTTTCAGTTATAATTACTATTAATATAATAAAAGCAGTATTGATTTTAACTGTTACTAATTATTATCACAAATATTATGACAATATAATCACGAATACAATCACAATATTTTCTATATATTATAACATGTAATCATCATCGCGATATTATCACAATGTTATCACAATATTATCACAGATATTATCACATATATTTTCACAATATTATAACCATTGTCAACTGCAGCCGATATCTTTAAAAGATGTCTGTCTGAACTGGCAAACAATTTAACCACTGACTACTTTGTTGACAGACCAGTCCACTAAGTACTAGACAACGATTTTGATGAGCTTACTTTGGCTCCCCTCTCCCCCGTCTCTCCTCTGGGTCCTTTTGGACCTTGCGGACCCCTTGGTCCTGGGGGCCCAGCGGTAGCAGGTCGACCTCCTCCACCTAATGGTACCTCTCCAGAGCCCGTGTAGTCCAGGCCATCCTCTTTGAAGATACCCGGTGGTCCTGGGGGACCCGGCATGCCACGGGGTCCCTGGCCACCGTCTCGACCTGTCTGACCTTTGACCCCTGGCAATCCTGGAATCCCATTTGAACCACTGTCACCCTAAAACGAAAGTAATTTCACTCGTTTAGCTAAAGAAAATCAGGTAAAAGAAACTTCTAGAAACTTACATGCATCTAATCAAATCTTAAGACTCTAAACGGCTGATCGTAGGTAAGGTAGTCAGAGATGTCTTAAAGCATGCAGTGCTGTCCAAAACGTACCCGATGGCTGATTTTAAGTGACCCCGAACTCGCTGAAACTTATTATGTAATTTGTATAAAACTAAATCAGACGACTAAGACACTGACCTACTTCTATAGCTCTATCTGTTCATAACTTGACTTATCTTCTGACACTGCGAACACAAGTCATACATAGTATACATAATAATATGCGATTATTCATCCTGATTATTCCATAATAAAATGTTTATGGTGGAGGGAATATGCCGACGAATCATCGGAACTCCTACCTTGTCACCCTTCGAAGCTGGCTTTCCATCGAGTCCTGGCTGACCCTAAAAAACAGGAAATAAATCCATGCGAAGCTTACCCCTTAAAGAAAAATAATATGATTATTTTTACGATAACTGGAAAGGAGGGTGTGCAGTCGGAGAGGGTTTTTGAATTGGCACCAAACAAAACAACTCAGGGATATATTTATAAATTATTAATTTTGAGACACCGGTATATCCACAGCACCTTAACGCATCGTCGATTGCTCTCTCAGCTTCAATCATTCAATCATTACGTTACGAACATTTACATAGGCCCCCTCCCGATCCTGGCCCGGCTTAAAAGAACAGTTTTAAGGAAATTATAAACGGAGTCTAATCTTCCAAGGGGGTTTGTCTATGTGACCCTTTCCCTATAAGACCGTCTACTGATTCACGATCATCGTCTGGTAATTGTAGTAGTCTCGACATCCCACTTCCCTACCATCCAACTCCGAGCTACATTCATCCCTCTTCCAGCTCTCTACTTCTCTCTCTCCCTCCACATCCCTCTCGCGCCATCTGTACCGATTGTTTGTTTGTCTGTCTGTCTGTCTCTGTCTTCAATCTAAGTATGCGTGTGATTCATGGGAGAGGCCAGTACGAACGGCAATATATTAGAGAAAGCGGAAGTGGATCGTGGAGGTTATATTTCCAAACCTCACCTCGACAGGTCCTTCACAAACTGCTCCACAAACCTTCTCCTGATTCCACCTCATCCTCCGCCAGTTGACGACGCTTCAATTCCAAACACTATCCACCCTTGGATCTTAACCGGGAACCGATTTTATTTACCTAACCTGCCCATCCAGATTGCTTTGACTAAGCGCCGGAGAAATGGAGAATAAGCAGGAGGTTCCATCGACTTGGACGCTGTAGAAATCTCACTGCTATACACCGATGACCGAGTTCTGTACAATTTCCAGTGCTTTTACCAGGACCAACATGAATCACTATAGGCGAATGAATACTTGTTCTTCAGTGCATACTCTGTGTTCCGCGAGTATATACAGCTAGTATGCGTCGGTCAACCCAGATTGATGTGAACATGACCCATGCACTTTATATGATTACATGATTTATATAAGATCCCCGGAGACAAATATTCGGAGGTGATGAAAGGCAGAGACGCCAATCCAACAGGTTGGCTCCTCATAAAGACCAAGAAAATCTAGATGGTGGACACTCGAGATAAGAGCTTCCATTATACATATATAGGCTTATGCATATGTGTTTATATACGTCGTATATATGTAAAACAATTATGTATAATATATATATCTTATATATATATATATATATATATTTATATATATATATCATATAAGGCCGTTGAGAGGTTCATTGTAGACTGACAGAGTCCACCTGTTTCCGAGTTTTTGCGTCAGAGCCACCAGTAACGATACTATGTTATGGTCCGTACTAGGTTAGTTCTCCTCAGATCATCAGAGATATATCACAGAGTAGAAAATGTCCTATATACATGTAGGATCACAATTATAATGAAACATTTAGTGTCTGAACAAGTTAGAGCTGAAACTACGTTCCAGTCGGTTAATAATGGACTTGGTAGGGCGAATGGGTTGAGTGTAAAGGAATTGGAGGAAGAGCGTGTCGATGACGCAATGTACCCTCACCCTCTTAATTGCATAGTTAGGGAAATGATCCAATGCTGAACCAATCGAAACGTCTTAAATACGGCTAAATATAGATTTGATTAAATACAAATTAATGCAGCCAATTTTGATAGGCCAAGGTGAGAGAAGATAATCCTAGGTTAGGAGACGGGAGTCAGTCAGAGTCCAGACAGTGAGAGAGTCGGTCGCCGCCGTAGCAGCCTCAACTCAGAGGTCTGCGATGGCACGTCAAGCGACGATGAAAAGACTGTGACTAAGTTTAATATCGTTTGGGCCGTTTAGAACAGATTCGTAGTTGCTGTAGAAACGATTCTCGTTGTCATCGGCATTATTGTACTCGGAATTTTGGACATTCCCGTAAAGTAACTGCGCACGTACAAGAAGTTGATGACAGTAAATGAGAAAATACAGTCGTATGTTCTTCAATGATCAAGTGGTCGACCCTACAACTATTAAGGGATTGACCACTCTCTCAGACGATGAAAATCAGCTTAGTCATAATTGATAATTACCAGCTTAGTCATAATAGGGGGAGAAAACAACATAGTCATAGGTACACGAGTGCCCTCTTTGCTGAAATAAGCGCCACAGCCTTTTGAAAGCAGAAATCGATTTGATAGTAAATGCGAATGCTAAGTAATTGTAACATCATTCTAAACGTAATTGAAAACGTAAATATAGGCCTATATAAGTAGAAGTGTAAGTATGTACCACAAAGTCCAAGGTTATCCGGATGACGGACATTCAAGTTAAAAGCTTCCACCAACCATCAAACGTAAATTATATACACGTATTATAAATATGTGCGTGAATATGTATTTATTTATAGGCCTATGCATATGTGCGCAAATGTATGTATATATATATATATATATGCATATGTGCGCAAATGTATATATATATATATAGCCATGTATATAAATATATATTCGACTAGCTGACGCGGTTTTTAATTTTCATAAATTTTCGTTAAA
Source organism: Bimastos eiseni (assembly GCA_959347315.1). Classification (NCBI taxonomy): domain Eukaryota; kingdom Metazoa; phylum Annelida; class Clitellata; order Crassiclitellata; family Lumbricidae; genus Bimastos; species Bimastos eiseni. The sequence goes on along the minus strand of OY365808.1, from coordinate 56,272,908 downwards.
CTCAGCTATTTATTCTTTCGAGCAAGCAGTCAATGAGTTGTCAGCAGTCTTAACATGTTGACCTTCGAGTTGCGGCTGTTTTGTGAGCAGCTAAAAAAGCCTCATAGGAAGTGAATTGTTGCACAGCACTACAGTGAATTATAAAATGTGACTAAACAAATCTATTGACCACAGAGTGTATAAGTAAATTGCTAGTAGTACCGTCAGTGCTCTCGCTAGTAATAGTGCTATAATGTTTATAATGTATTGCTAGTAACAGTGCTAATGCTATTGCCAATGTTAGTGCTAGTCCCAGTGGATGCTATAGCACATTCTCATACGCTTACCGGTAATCCAGGTTCTCCAGCCGGCCCCTGTGGACCTCTGGGACCCGAAGCTTGGGCCCCGTCTGCGTCTGGCCCTGAAACAATCAAACGTTTCACTAATCTATTCTAACCTGTTACAATATTTCATATAATGTTCATAGAATCAATCGATGAGGGAAATCTCGTAAATAATTTTTTTTTGCCAAACACTACAATTTCATCTTTCCTCCGACAGACTTGACCTCTTGGTTCCTCAGACTAGAACTGCTATGACTCAGTCTCGATCCATTGCTTCTCTTAGACACTCTCTAGAACGCGCTTTCCTTCTTTTTCTCCCTATGTTCGCTGTACAATTCTATCTGGCAGTCTCTTATCCTCTCGCTTTTCTCAAAACCTATAGTTATATACTTCTTCCCGCTTGAACTAGCGCACTGGAAGCGCTTTGAACGGTTCAGTCTACTAAAAAGGCGCTTTACAAATGTTTATTAAACAATACAATACAATGCAGCAGTGTTTCCCAAACTTTTTTGGTCGTGGGACCCACTTCCAAAAATCTTTGAATGCCCGCGATCCACCTCACAAAGGCAAACAATATTATGTTAAAATTTAATCATCATTTCAACGTCAATTTGCAATGCATGCATTGAATATACTCGATATAATGAAGAGACTGGACTAGACTCCACTCATTGGAATATCCTATAGTCAACAAAGAAGGTCAAGAGAACAGTTTCATTTTTCTTACATTAATGGAACTATTTTTAAACAGACCTAAAGCATGGAGACCCACTTGACAAGACGCAGCGACCCACTTTTGGGTTGCGACTCGCGACCCATAGTTTGGGAAACACTGCAATGCAGCACCGGTATAATTATAAACTCCATACATGCCAACACATATATATATATACATATATATATACATATATATATATATACATCTATACCACCAATTATAAATGTTATCAGAAATGCCACAGACCGTGAAAACGGAAAACAACTGGAAGTACCTGGTAAACCTGGAGGACCCGGCGGACCTTGAGGTCCTTCTGGTCCAGGTGGTCCATCTTTTCCTGGTAAACCAGGAACTCCCACCCCCTATAATCCAAAATAGAACCCACAGCGATCAGTGGATATATATATATATTATATGTACATACTTGGTATTAGCGTGTCGGTATTTGATTGTGTGTCTGTGTGTGTGCGTCTGTGTGTGTGCGTCTGTGTGTGTATGTCTGTGTGTGTGCGTCTGTGTGTATGCGTCTGTGTGTGTGCGTCTGTGTGTGTGCGTCTGTGTGTGTTTTTCAGTGTCTGTAACTTTGTATATATCACTATTTTTGTCTAAAATTGTAAAGATGTAGATAATCACCTTGTCACCATGTACCGCCAGTTCCATATTGGGATCCTAGCGACCGTCATGGTAAACCTCCTCCATTTTCCACTATCCCTTATGGCCTCCCTCAACTCTACAGACTCAACGCTGTCCTCTCTTGAATTTCATCCATCCATCTCATTCTTCGACGCCCACTTCTCTTCACGCCCTCGTCCATAACCCAGCATCATCTCCTTCTCCATTCCATCGGTGGCTAATACTCATCATAAAATGTACGCCATTAGTAGTGTACATTTATTTAGACCAAACTTTTTATCATTGCACTACTAATACAAGTAAATATTATTCGTAGCAATTTATTATAAGAGTAAAACATAGGACATACTTATTTCAATCTGTCAAACAAAACGTCAATACCTGGTCACCTTTATCTCCCGGTGTTCCAGGAAAGCCCTGTGGCCCAGGGCCACCTTTCGTGGCCTCTTGTGGGGCCACTGGCGAAGGCACTGGGCCAGGTGGACCCTACAATGAACAGCCAACTGTAGAATTGTCTGTAGCTGGTCGTGCTAATCAGTCTGTAAAATCTCTTCTTCGGCAGCGGTGCAACTAGAGGGGTGCTTGAGCACCTCTGGACAAAATAGTTGACCCACACAATTCTTCGAATTCGGATGATTTTTTCTATTTTGAAGTAGGGTTAGGAGTTCTATCAATACTCTGCTTCAAGTCATCGGCGTTTGCAATATGAGCAGAAACACCCCCAGAAAAATGTTCTGGCTGCGCCTCTCGTTCTCGGTTTACCTTTTCGAGCGAGAGATTTAACTTATTTCACTTAACTTTATTTATATAGTGTTACATTAAACTGTCCACTTATTTGTCTGTAATCTGAACAGTATGTCTATAAATCCATTGCTATAACTGCCTGTCTAACCATGTGTCCGTTTGTGTATTCGTTTGACGGTCTGTATGTCTGACGATCGATCTGCTAGTCTGTCTGTCTGTTGAGAATTATAAGCGGGTCGAGACCCTTGTTAAAAGGCCCGGCGAATAAGCTGGTCTCTTTGACGTGGCTTCGTGTGTCGCTGTGAAACATAGGTTTCACATTAAGTTGAAATGTGAATGCAAATATCTGTAGAAGTCAAAAATCTGCGTCACTATATAATGGCTGGAAAATTACTTGATCGCTTTGCCGGGATATTATAAGAATGGATGACGAGTTGAATAGGAAAGAGCCGAGTAGAGGCTATACTCACCGGAAGCCCTGTCTCACCCATGTCACCCTTACTGCCAGAGGGTCCTTGAACTCCCGGAGGACCACGGTCTCCAGGGTCACCCTTCTCACCTATATGGCAACAATAACAAAAGTCAGCTGACTTCCATTTGCCAACTCACTATTGATGGTACCAAAAAATGTATGCAAATGTGTGCAAATTTATGCAAATGTATGCAAATGTATGTATGCATCGTCATTACCAGTCATAACACAACAGCTAAATAGGACCATCGTCGTTATCGTCATCGCCACGTCAAAGCGTTGCAAAGGCTACCTTTGGTCATCGGAGGTAGAGGATGAGGAGGAGAGGCGATGTACGGAGATTGACCAGCAGGGCCTGGGTCACCCTTCTCCCCCTTTGGACCAGGGGGCCCTGGTTTCATCTCCCGAGGCATCTGAAACGACATCCAATACAAAAGTCCAATCTAGACGTCTGATGCTTCAAAATGTCGTTAGCAGTAGCATTCAAAAATATTCTATGATTGGCCAATCAAATCAATCAATCAATTAGTCAATCAGTCAGTCAATCAATCAGTAAGTCAGTCAGTCAATCAATCAATAAATTAATTCCCGGGCGTTCTCCGGTCCCTTCACAGGGTTGAGGAAGCTGGATAATCGGCTCAGCAAGTCAAGCACTCGCTAACAATAATAAATAATAAATGAATAAATGAATCAAATCAAGAAGAATTACGGAAACGCAAAGGTAAACTCAAAGGTAAACTCAAAGGTAAACTCAAAGGTAAACTCAAAGGTAAACTCGAAGGTAAACTCGAAGGTAAACTCGAAGGTAAACGCAAAGGTAAACTCAAAGGTAAACTCAAAGGTGAAGGCAAAAGTGAATCTAAAAGTAATTGCAAGGATAAATGTTAATGTAGGTCCTCACCACAGGGTACATCGGATCTGGCTTCATCGAGGGATAGTGTCCACTGCCCAGATTCTAGATTAAAATAAAAACAGCCTGTAATGAAGAGTAAAGTAATCAGAAATTATATATCACCACTCGATTAATCTGTTTAGCGCATGTGAGCTGTACCGTTTCATACAGAACGTAGATTGGATAAAGAATCAAAGACGAAGGGAAGTAAAGTAAAGTAAACCTAATTTTCCAGCACACCCACCATAGATATACGTGCCTGAGTTCAGCCTTAGCCAGCGGGTTGATCAAAATACTGACTATCGACATATATGTCATCAGTATAATAAAAACTGCGACAGTTTAGAAGTCGTCAGATTTTGGAATAATAGATGGTATTAAATTTAATTATATTAAAATTATTACTATTATTATCATTGATTATGAATGACCATTAGTGTTATTATTAATCGATTACTAATTATCATTTAGACTGCGGCCCTAACAAGGATCTTTGCTTGTGTGGGTCCCTCCAGTTGGAACAGTGTCCCTCCTCCCCTTCCGGTGAAGATGCTAGTCCCTTCCCCTGCTCAGTTGTGGAGGCTCTTGAAGGCCTTCCTATTTTAGGCTACTTATCGCCTCTAGCCGTCGACTTGGATCGGGATCGAGGCTCTGATTTTGAGCGACGCTTTAAAAATGTTCAGTTACATTTGAAAGCTACTTAGGCACAATATTATTATTAGATTATTACATTGGACTATATTGGATTAGATTTGATTTGATTAGATTTGACTGTTGTGCAAATCACGGCTGGTGATAATGACCTCATCGCTGTCGTCTTCGTCTTCGTTACAGATGAAATCTGGATCCGTTACTTTCAACCACTGCAGTCCACCCTACAGCAGCAAAACACACATTGGTGAATGTCTGTCTGTCTGTCTGTCTGTCTCTCTTTCCGTTTATTTGTAAATGTGATATATATGTGCCTGGGTGTGTGTGTGCGCATGATCATGATAATGACGACGATGTTGTCAATTGTAACTCATATGATGACAAATAATATCTTGATAACGATATATTTCATTGGCACAATTCACATGTGCTGATCATAAAAATCACGATGATTACGATGATGATGATGATGATGACGATGATGATAAATGACGATCGAAGAAACTGCACATCCCCATATCGTCTAATAAACCACACCCACCCACCAGACATGACGGAGCATACCTCGAACTTTCGTCCAAACGCCGGTCCACCCTGGGCGAGATAAACGATGGAACCGGGTTCAAAGTTCAGAGGTGTCACCCTTCCCTTCTTAAGCCGACCCGACGAGGAGGGTTGACGTTGACAGTCCAAGTACAGCGACGCCAGGTCTCCTTTGACGGCAATCGAAAACTTCGACCAGTTCCCAACCAGCGAATCTACAGTAAACACCGCCAGTTTCTCGGTCACGGCCAGCGTGTCTTTGAATCTCTGACTCTCTGTGTAGTCCGTATAGTAGAGAACGATATCGGAAGAGTCGACGGATGACGAGGACTTGGTGATTTCTAGTCCAAACTGAATGATCGTCTGTCTTGGATCGACTATGGCGAAGAGGAGTCCACCGGAGGGGGTATCCGAGCGGACGTTGACCAGGATGGAGAAGTTGGAACGGAGTCGTTGGATGGATGGGTCGGCGTTTGAGTAGTTGGATTCATTGGTGAAAAGGAAGGCGGGGTAGCCGTCGCCTCCCACGGTGTACAGAGGGGGGATGACCATGTCGAGGAATTCGATGTCGACGTCTGTGAGAAAAATGTTCAGAGGAATGTTATTGTAACTGATTGATGCGTTTGCTCAAATATTTTGTTATATTAGGACGATAATTATTATAATAAAAATTCTAATGATATTAATAATAATAATAATTATTATTATTATTATTATGATAATAAGAATTATTATTATTATTACTATTATTATTATTAGTAGTATGATAATGATGATGATGATGATAATAATAATAATAATAATAATAATAATAATAATAATAATAATAATAATAATAATAATAATAATAATAATAATAATAATAATAGTAATAATATGAATATGAATAGGAATAGGAATATGAATAATAATATGAATAATAATAAAATAATAATATAAAAAAATGTCGATGCATTTCAACTCGTAGTATGATTACAAATATAGTTCTGTAAACATTGAGTCACAAAACTCCTCAAGTTTCCGGAAGTCAGAAGGTCCGCAACAATACATCTCCTCTGACCTAAGGTGGCGATCTGTTTTACTCTTGAAAATAGATGTCGCCCAAATCTAAATTTTGCTTCTAATTGTAAATATGATGCTTGAAACCTTCAAAGGCATTTATTATCTGGCTGATATAGTTATTCGTCAATTTTCCATTATATTATAACTAAAAGTTAAAGACTCAGATAGTTATGTCAAAAGATGTGAAATTTTCTTGTTCCCGATCATCACCCAAAAATTAGTGACAAGAAGTCACACGAAAGAATCTTTCAGTCCTGTGCATAATAGGTCCTTCGTGGTATCCTTAAAGCAACTTTTGCCATAAAATACCCAATATATCTGGATTATAACAAGCAGATAATTTACCCTGACCCACTTACTACAGGAACACAGTCTAAAATAAACTCAAACGGAATTTTAAGTTGGAATAATTGTTCGAATAACCATATCCCATTTGCAACAGGAACACGGATTTAATTAGACTGAAATTGAATTTTTAATTGGAATAATTAATCGAATTACGATTTCCCATTTTCCTCACAGTGCTTCTTATCAGACAACGGATGTGGGCTACACTCGGCGGAAATGAAACGAAATAAACTAAGATAAGATTAGTCACTGCATACGACGAAAGTAGTGTGGCCCGAATAGTCGCAGACGTAAACTCAGGCTGTTTAGATACGCACAAAACCTTCGCCACTGCATGCATTCTAACAGCTCCAGTCCCAAGCCTGGATAACGAAGGAGGGCGACGATAATGATCTGTATTATCACACTAAGCCGTTAAGTTGAAACTACCACTATTATAATAATTCGAATTTTCTTATTTATTTCCTGAGATAGTGGAAATTGAATAACCACTATTTTCCTGTTCTTGTCAGATTTGTAAAGACTTTATGGGGCGGGGCTGCTACGTTTGTTTATGCGAACGTTTGTTTAGTGCATCAGAATATTTTTAGAACAAAACCAGAGTCTCTCTGCTTCCTGATAATGTCGCAGAATTTCGTCGGTGGCTAATATTAACCTATTGGCTGCTTGCAATATTAACCTTCTGTGGCTATAAAGTGGAAACAATTTGCAGAATGACAAATTTGAACTCTGGCATGTTGAATGATTTAAGTTTTTTAGAAAGAAGGCAGCAACTAATACCATAACTTTATTTTACAATGCTTGCAGCGTTTCACGTTTAAAGTAACAGATACCAAATTAACCGATTTAATTGATTAATCGCAATTAATCTTTTTAAAATCAATCGATTAATTGTTTCTTCAGTAACAGAAATAAAAAAATGCATACATTGTTTGGATGGCGCGGCTGAAGATGACACAAAATGTCTATGAGCTTTCCAGCAAAGTATAATTATGTCTGCATTTGCTAGGCATTATTTCCATTAGCGTTGAGTGAGATATTCCGATCGTTCGAAGATATGAGCCCAAGCTCCATGCGAATTGACCAAGAAACCGGATGGGGTAAGTACTCTGGGGTGGGTACTAAGGGACTGTGAACACTGGGGTGGGGAACATGAGGCTCTGGTGGCACGAAGCGAAAAGACGCCAATCCAATCAGAAGATAACTGCGTCTCATCCGTGACTCAAGTCGTTGCATGACTCAAGTCATTAACTGTCAAGGGAAGTCGAACCACAGTAGAAGCGCCATCCGTGCGCAGAGGCGTGATTCTTCTTCGCTCCGAGTGTACTCCGAGCGACCACGAAACGCGAGCGCATTTAAATGGCTCAGTGTGTACTCGGCTACGCACCCGGTGCGTATTAGAAGCAGAACTGGGGATAACCACTCGGTCAGTATGAACAACAGACCCACTAAGACGAACAGATAAGAAGTTGAATTGCTGCTTAATAGCAATACTCACAATCTCCATGTTAATGTCTCCTCATATCATGTATATATGTATTCCGATGTATTTGTAAAATACATGTATATATTATATATATAATATCTATATATATATAATAAATTAAATTTATATTATATAAATTAATATGTCACATTGCGTCACGCACGACACTCTGGACGATTGCGCTATATAAAAGTCATCGACAGGTAGCACAGGCGTGGGAGGACTACGGATGAAGGGTCTACCTGAAACCTGAGAAAGGAGACCTCAATGGCTTTCGCCGGAGGCAGACGGCCTCAATACAGAAGACGAGAAATATGCAAATAGCAACGGAGTGTCAAGCAACGAAACCCGACACCTCGAGGCAGACGGTAGAGGCGCCTGCCCCTACCTCCTCTTCGACCCATGGACAAGAAATTCTTGAACCAGCGGAAAATTTGGTTTTAACCGGCCGTTGACACGGATCATGAATAGGGGACAATTCCGATACGAACGGCGCAATCTGTTAGGCGATATAACTGTAGTAATGGAATTCAATGACACCAATAAGACCCAGCCATAATAGCCGCTCGTAAAACAGTAACTGGACGCCCCTAGGGATCTGACGTTACGCTAGGGACGCCAAGACCCGACCAACCAGGGTTTAGTAATGGTTTCTGCAGGTGACCTTTCGTCCAATAGAGATACGAGTTTGCGTTTGGGATGGCGAAGGAAATCGCCTCTAGAAGGATTGATATAGCGTAGCAAGCAAAGGAACGGGGACTTGTTTCAGAACTGGGGGAGACGCTAGGTCTTTCTGACGACAAGGTTAATCAACGTAGTTGGGAACCCCGTCTCCAACGTAAACCAGGGAAACATTTCTTAAAGGACACTAATTACTCCAGTAAGTGTAGATAGGATGAGTGGTGTGTATCCATACTATTAAATATACATATTAAAACCATCAAGTGTGTCGTGTTGCTGAGCTTGGTTATAGAGGAAAGAACCAGCGGGTACTCTCGTCATCAAGAAGAAGGAGTGGCGAGAGTGAAACACGCGACACATTGTATTGCATTGTATTTGGAAAGCGTTTCTAGTATTTCTCGTTGGCATGCAGGTTGGCAAACAACACAGCCATATATACAGTCTATGCATCGACAATCATAAATATATACTTAGCGACTGTATACTGGTTCCTATCTGTGGATTGTATAGCTTCAATCTGTGGCGAGAGACAGGCTTATCATATATATAATATATATGTATATATAATATATATGTATACATATATGTATGTATACATACATTTTTAGATTCGCATAAGTTTATATAATCCACACGTAACTATCATCAAATTTAGTCTGTTATTTGGAGTCCCTGTTTCGGAGAGTCTCCCGTTTTCTATACCTTATGCGCAATGATATGCAATCCTTATGATTCGTTTGATTTGGCTGCAAAATAAACCATTTTATCAATGTATGTACATATACAAAGACTGATATATATATATATATAGAGAGAGATAGGTATATAACGTATCTCTTCACCTGAGGCCTGAAATGTCTGCTGAGTATTTCTAAAGGCTACATCTTTAGTTCCAGACGTTTGTCTACGTTAAGCGTTCTGTCTGGTGCAGACGAAAAGATTCAGATGAAAAAGCACAGGGAGAGTCAAAGCCAACCAGACAGACGGGCAGACATACAGCGAGACGGCTATCGAGACAGACAGGATCATAATGAGACGGACAGAGACTGATAGAATCGGAGAAACTGAGGACGGAAACTCTGAGAAGAGACAACGACAGGGAGAGAGGAACGGAGATACACACAGATCGAGAGAGTAAGACCATGAGACAAGCATGGCGGTTTATACATATATATATATATATATACATATATATATACATATATATATACATATATATATATATACATATAAAACTAGATGGAGCACCCGGTTCCCGGGTAAAGACAGATTTTTGGCCCTGGCAAGGACCCCTCTACTGGGTTTCCGAGGTGTTCCTCGAGCGAACGGCGAAGGTTTCGAGTGAATAGCTGCAAAAGCAGACACATACACAGAATCTAGATATACATGTATACAATAAATAGTGTTTATGGTACATACCCACGTGACCGAATGTGCAAACGATACTGTATAACTGGTACGTGTACGATATGTCGCAGGTGACACGATCCTGGCGAGTAAGAAGGAAACTTTGCGTTTATGTATGTGTGACAGGTCCGCCGTAGACCAGGAAGAGGACGGCTGCGGGGTTCTGAAATCTCTCTACTGCGTGTCCCAGGTGTTCCCCGAGCCACCGGCGAAGGTTTCGAGTCAACAGCTGTAAAACTGTGGAAATGCATCGCCGGACAGAGTGACACACATAATGTCTTCTGTATTTATAAGACTATATATATATTGATATGTATATACATATTCATATAAATTTATAAGACCATCTGTTACCATTAGTGCATGATTTGAAGACATATAGACTGATGGAGATAGAGTGAATGAGAAAGAGACAGACTGAGCCAGAGACAGAACGAGAGATAGACTGATAGACAGACAGACAGACAGACAGACAGACAGACAGACTGTGAGACAGGCAGAACGGTACGGGTATATCAAGCCAAAAAGAATGGTTGAAAGCAAGTGAAGGGTGATAAGCCGAACCCCAAAGAGAGAGTATATTAGGCTGCAACTTCTGCTGACCCGGAACTGCGTCAGAAGCCGAGCATAGAATGCAGACGCCCTGATAAGACGACGTCATAATATATACACGAATCAACAGAAATACCCCACCCCACAAATCATACAATCATACTCAGAGGTACTCAGACATAATATACACATACAAAGATACGTACTTACACAGTATATATATATAAATACACTCATGCATACAAAGATTTGGCATATATTTATATATTACAAGCACACATTTATACATGCATGTGTATATATCCGTACATGCGCTCGTGAATAATCTGTTGCCCTGAGCTTTACTCTCTAGCGACGCTTTAGAAGTTTGGCGAAAGCGAACACGAAGCATTCATTTATAGACGCGCACATCGTAAATATACATATATATATATTATATATTATATACATATATATAAAAATATATATATATATACATATATATATGTACATGATACCACTTAAGTTCATTGCGTCGACACTGCCTTGAACCCGCGCACTTAACCGACTTACGCACATATATAGGAGAAGTTGGCTTCTACTGTGTAAAATAGGCCAAGTATATACTTGTATTTAATAAGAGGGTTGGACCCGATATCATCATCATCATCATACTATGATGCTTATGAATTCAGTAACCATTCACGCATATTATACGAAAGCGGTACAACTCTCATTTTCCATTGCTTTCAAACTATAGTCTTATTCTGCTGACAAGTAAACAATTGAACGTGGTGAACCACCGACAATTTGTAAGCAAGTAAGAAAGGGCGGAGGACTGAATAGTTGGCTGTGCACATAATTGAATTATGCATATGCGCGAAATGCATATATCCGGAGTTGCTTTCTATTGAAATATCCCATGCCATCTCTAGACCGACCAACTCCACGTACATAAGCAAATTATGCACTTCTTCGTTATGCACTTAAGTAGCATCGAGTGTAAATACATTCATACATATATATTAAAGTTAATATTGATAGAATGATCTGGACGAAAGATTTCAAATATCACCACCAACGCCACTATGAACTCCACTATGAACTCCACCGCCGGGAATACCACCACGAAATCCACCACAAACTACTATCACTTACCACCCACACCACCACCATCTCCACCCTATAGGCGTCACAAGTTCATGTCGCTATTTCGATTTACTGATAAGATAAATTTTACGAGAGCAGTTGATAAGACATACGTTTATAAAGAATCTAAACAAACGATCAAATTGGTTCCATTTGGACAGAAATAGACAGAGCGTTTGCTTTAAATAGGGACAGATGTTTACGCACTAAGCTTATAGGAGAAAAACTGCAAATTCCATCGCTATCCTCTACCGCTACCTTCGCCTCTCCTCTCTGATCCCACGTTTTCTGATCTCACATTTTCTGATCGTTTCGTCATCAACATCAAAGCCATTGTCATCATCGTCACCAACACCACCATCACCATCATCATCATAATCATCATCACCACCACCACAACCATCATCACAATCATCATCATCATCACCACCACCACCACAACCATCATCATAATCATCATCATCATCATCACCACCTCCATCACCATCATAATCATCATCATCACCACCACCACCATCATAATCATCATCATCATCACCACCACCATCACCACCATCATAATCATTATCATCATCATCACCACCACCACCACCATCATAATCATTATCATCATCATCATCATCACCACCACCATCACCACCACCACCACCATCATAATCATTATCATCATCATCACCACCACCACCACCATCATAATCATTATCATCATCATCATCATCACCACCACCATCACCACCACCACCACCATCATCATCATCATCATCACCACCACCATCACCATCAAAATCATCATCATCATCACCATCACCATCAAAATCATCACCCTCATCGTCATCATCATCATCACCATCATCTTTCTAGGTCAGAAGTCAATCAGTCTCTGAAACTGTTGGAGATTTGTCTCGTCAAGCGAATAATCGTTCTGCTCCGTCCGACATTTGCCGGAAAGGACCGTAGACGACGACGTCCAATTAATACTGGTTCCGTTGAACGTTTCTTTTCGGATATTATCTGACCAGACGGAGCAGACAGCGGCTGAGCCAACGTCTCAGCCGATTAAACATCAACTGTTGCACCCATCAATTGCACAACACAAACACATCGACGCAGACAAACAGAAGGACGGACGGAGGGATGGATGGACTGACTGACTGTTTGATTGATTTATTGATTGACTGATTGACTACAGAGGACTAACAAAATAATGACCGACTGACTGACAGTTGCAGAAAACCCGAGAAAGAGCTAAAGACGGACAAGAGAGACTAACAGACACAAATATAGACAGAGATTTTAATACCCGAGGAAGAGATAAAGACGGACAAGAGACAGACAGACGCAGACATACAGATACACACAGGGACAGAGGGATTGATGAAAACCCTGCCATTATGAACTGACAAAGCGTACAACTTTTCTGATTAAGCTCACGATTTCTAAGGGCTCATTCAGAACATCAAAGACTTCAAAAGATTCCCGTTTAACTCCGCCAGACACCAGATGGCCAACGAAAGCAAAGAAACTCAGCGCTAAGCAAAGCAACTCAGCGCTAAGCAAAGCAATTGAGCACTAAGCAAAGCAACACAGCGCTAAGCAAAGCTACTCAGCGCTAAGCAAAGCATCTCAGCGCTAAGCAAAGCAACTCAGAGCTAAACAAGGAAAACACGTGACACTAAGGAAGGTAAAGATGCGACCAGCAATCTGCTTGACACTAACTTACCTACTCACTCACCTAGGTTTAAATTCCTACGGCATAGTTTTGTAGATGGCGTTCTGAACTGTCCGTCAACACCGAGATTGAGGTTCAAAGTAACTTTAAACAACGACACCTTAGATCAAAAAAGGGGTAACTAATTCAGTTGCATTATATGCATATTTTCATATATGCAACGGGCACAAAAATACATATACATGTATGTTACACAGCAGTTTTGTCAAGATTATGGTCAAAGCCAATGTATAACATCTAGATTTAGATTTAATGGCATTTACACTACAATACAATTGTATTTGATATTGTCATACATCCAAAGTTCGGAAGTACCTACGGCATATGGACAACATATCAATGGTATTGCTGAGCATATTGTAAGTCATGGACTATAGCTCAAGGTCCCTAAACAGTAACATTCTAGCGCGAGGCTCGAAACCAGAATCTCAGCTTTTCAGGCCGACCACTCTACCCAATCGGTCACCGTGTCAATGTGGGTTTCAGGTTAAAGAGAAAGATGTATCGGGATCGTAATTGCAATAGATGACTATAAAATTCCTAAGCGCTGCTGTAAAGACAAGTGCAGGGACCATCTTATCCACGAGTGCTGTGTCGTGTCAGAGGGGTTGTCTAAATCGTCAAGTGAGTCCGATTGCCATAGATAGAAGAAACTCACAGAGAGACTGAGACAGAAAGAGAAAGACAGAGATAGAGACAGACAGAGGCAGATAGAGACAGACCAGAGAGAGAGCCAGACAGAGACCAGAGAGATAGACAGAGAGGGAGCAGATTAGCTTTTGAACGAAGAAGACTTCCTAAACTACCTCCCCAACAAGTACGTTGGCTGACCGTTAACGTTGAGTGGTATATACAAAAACAGGCGGTGATGGAAAGAGGACCGGTCACCTATTCTCGTCTTCCGATACCCAGGAAACAAATTGGTTACCATCGCATGCCAAAGACCTGGCATAGGATGGCAGCGCAATCTCTATGGGGACCAATGTTTCCTTTAAGATGCGCGCGCACACCGGTCGTGGTGCCAGCGCACACAAGAATTTAGAGCGAGCACACAATTTTTTATGAATCGAGTCTCCTAGCCGGCTGCGGCTTACCTTATTCCAGAAACTTTGGTTCCTTGACTGATACATTCTCTTATTCAGCTTCAGACAAGAGACTTTCTTAGGTTAGCAGAGCTTAATAGCCTACTATAAACTTTTAGATATGATCTTAATTTAACTATTATCCATTCAGTTCTAACCTGTACACAAAAGTGTCAACCAATATCTTAGAAAATGTTGCACACGAAAAATTACTTGAGCACATTATCTCAACACAAAATTAGAGGAAACATTGATATGGACGGCTCTTCAGCTCGTTTAGAGGGAATGAAACCTCTGCTGTGTTTGATCGCGTTGCTCTGGAGGACATTCCACACGCGCTCTCAACAATCATCCCATCAACGGTGGAGAGAGTGGTCACCTGGTTTGTTTCGGCCCAGATATATCCACCACCAACAACAGCGGTTGGTCATTGCGTTCCTTTGGTAGGCTCTTGAAGGTCATCCGCTATCTCCTTAACGGACCTGTTTGACGCCGATTCATCCCCATCAGAGAGAGTTTCCTTCCAGTTCCTTCCCAAATGACCTCCAATGCTACAGTCCATTGATCAGTTGTGCAGGTGGTACTACTTCTAAGAAGGATAACGGGACGTTTCTTGCGCCGATTATAAGCTAATTAAAGACTGAATTAAGCGTCTGAGACAATTAATCGCATACGTTACTTAATTTAAGAATTAGACTCAAAATGGAAACATCCGAAAAGCATTCAATCAATCGATCGATCGATCAATCGATGAATTTGTTTATATTATAACCAGAACAAACAGTTTGCTGTAGGCAAAAATAAAGAATTTTGGTTATAAAACTAATGGTTACAAAGGGAGTCCCGAAAGGAATCGAAATACTCCTATAGAAGAACACCCGATTAGCAGAATTACTTACAGTGAAAAGAAAAACCGCCAATGTCATGAATACAGCACAATAAATAAAGAATGAGAAAATAAAACAATACGCAGCACAATGTAATGAATACAAAACAATCGAATACAATACAATACAATGCCATTGTGATGTTATAGCGCCCTCTTTGATAAGTTCCGACGTGCACCCTGAAGCATTTAGCAAACATTAAGAGCCGTCGTAAGAAGTAGATTGCATGGAAGAGGCAAAGAGTTCCAGTGGATTGCGAAAGACGCATAGAAGAGTTGTAGAAGTTCTCCTCAGGCCATCCATTCACAGCCCACACGATTATCATCCACCGATTATCTTCTTATCCCCTTCATCCGTTATGCATGTCTGGCGCCTAAACACACTCCTCCTCACAACTTATAAACACAACCTCTGCACCGTATCGGTCACTCTCTCTCTCTCTCTCTCTCTCTCTCTCTCTCTCTCTCTCTCTCTCTCTCTCTCTCTTTCTCTCTCTCTCTCTTTTTCTCTCTCTTTCTCTCTCTCTCTCCCCTTATCCTTTCATTATTCCTCTAAATCGTCCTCTGTTTCTTCCTCTATCTCTTCCCCTTCTGCTCCCTCTGTCTTCTCCGCTGTCCGTATGTCTCCAAGCAATCGTCCTTTCTTCTCGCCATTCCCTAAGAGCAGCAGCAGCAGCAGCTGCGACGAATGACACCCACACAACATCTATGCCAACGCCATCCAGGCACTCCTCCTCCTCTTACTCCTACTCCTCTTACTCCTACTCCTCCTCCTCTTACTCCTCCTCCTCTTACTCCTACTCCTCCTCATCTTACTCCTACTCCTCTTACTCCTACTCCTCCTCCTCTTACTCCTCCTCCTCTTACTCCTACTCCTCCTCCTCTTACTCCTACTCCTCTTACTCCTACTCCTCCTCCTCTTACTCCTACTCCTCCTCCTCTTACTCCTACTCCTCCTCCTCTTACTCCTACTCCTCTTACTCCTACTCCTCCTCCTCCTCTTACTCCTACTCCTCCTCCTCTTACTCCTACTCCTCCTCCTCTTACTCCTACTCCTCTTACTCCTACTCCTCCTCCTCCTCTTACTCCTACTCCTCCTCCTCTTACTCCTACTCCTCCTCCTCTTACTCCTACTCCTCCTCCTCTTACTCCTACTCCTCCTCCTCTTACTCCTACTCCTCCTCCTCCTCACACTCCAGTGCAAACCAGTCAGTTGATGATCTTCCTATACGCCTTTCTGCTACTGCTGACCATCTGGAATCATACCATCTACTAAGGAGCTTGGAGAAGAAACCTGGACAACTCATACACCCCGTACGTACCTATGTACGTACGTACGCACGTACGCACTCACGCACGCACGCACGTACGTACGTACGTACGTATGTATATATGTATGTATGTATGTATGTATGTATGTATGTATGTATGTATGTATGTATGTATGTATGCTTTTTCGAAGGTAATAATAATTTATGCTGACGTCGTAGCAATTTATAGAGCGCACTTGTAGAGTGTCCTAGAGAGAGGAGAGGCACTTGACTCGGGGCAATTGTTCCTATAAGTCCCGTCTGTGCTCAGGAAGGTCGGTGTTTTAAGCGGTTCGTAAACAGTCTGTTCATTTTGCTTCAGAGAAAAAGAAGAGGAGGAGGAAGAAGGAAGGGCTGGTGAGTGATGCCCCGAATTCCTCTGTGCGCCATCACCGATCGCTAAATCGGAAGCAGCGCCCTCTGAGATTGATGAAGACGCCAAGAGAAGGACCACGGTCAAGTGGACATTCGAATCTCTTTCTCTTTCTTTGCTGTCTGTCTTTTTATTTGTCTGACTGTCTTTCCATCTATCGGTCAGTCTGTTTTCGTCTGTCTGTCTGGGTGCCTGTCTGTCTGTTTGCCTACCTGTGTGCATGTGTCTGTTTACATGTCTATGTGCCTATCTGTCTTTGTGTCATTGTCTGTTGGTCTGTCTGTCTGTGTGTATGTATGTATGTATGTATGTATGTAGTTTTGTATGTATGCATGCATGTATGTCGGTCTCCGTTTTTCAGCATGATATGTTCCAGTCATTGAGAAGTCCTTAGACAGAGATCAAAACAGACGAACATAGAAAAAGAGATGGACAGGGACATATTTAAAGAGACAAAGACAGAGACACACAATGACCAACCTAGAGAGAAATATATTGAGAGAGAGAGAGAGAGAGAGAGAGAGAGAGAGAGAGAGAGAGAGAGAGAGAGAGAGAGAGAGAGAGAACAACAGAGACAAAGAGACAGAGAGACAGAGAGAGTCAGTGAGACACATAGATTGAGAAAGAGAGACAGACAGACAGAGACACGGAGTTAGACTGGACATCGAAGATTGCAGCATAGATGCAGATGACAACAGAGGTCGTCGTCATGGCGATCACCACCACCAACATCAGCAGCAGCAGCAGCAGCATTTGAAATGGGCGGAAACAAAGAGAGTGAACACATAAAACGAACGGAACGGCTTATCTCTCTCTCTCTCTCTCTCTCTCTCTCTCTCTCTCTCTCTCTCTCTCTCTCTCTCTCTCTCTCTCTCTCTCTCTTCTCTCTCTCTCTCCTCTCTCTCTCTCTCTCTCTCTCTCTCCTCTCTCTCTCTCTCTCTCTCTCTCTCTCTCTCTTTCTCTCTCTCTCTCTCTCTCTCTCTCTCTCTCTCTCTCTCTCTCTCTCTCTCGGAAATAGACTTTATGGCAGATCGGGGTCCGGGATAAAAGGTCAGAGGAGGTCAGACGAAGATCAAGGCACTAAGAGCGCCATTATTGGAAGTGGAGCGAAGGGAAGGAAATGGGGGCATGGAAAATAGGGAAGAAGAAGTAGAGGAAATGGAGCAGGCAGAAAAGGAGAGAAGGAAATGGGGAGATGACGAGGAATTGATGCCACATACATACATACCAAAATACAAGCATACGTACATGCCCACGTTGAATCCTTGATGTAATGCTATATAAAACTTCGACAATTTCTTAACGCCCACATGTTTACGTGTCCAGCTTAACCGTCGGCGCTATATCAATTCAAGTCCGCAACAGTCAGGCTGGTCTGTTCGTTCTGTGACTGGACACGCACATACACACATATCCAGGCAGCATGACTCCTTCCAGTGTGACAAAATATTCTTCCCTGCAGCGGTGATTTCACTGCGGGTGGCACTCCATGGCCAGCGATGAATCCTAAGACTCAGTTGAACGACCTCTGTGTAAACATTGACTGAGTGTATAGAAGACCGTCGGTACTTCAATCAGATCCCATGTCTTATTCACGACCTTTGATCATAATCATAGACGCCGACAAAGCTCAAGGACGCCTTGAGGAAGATACAACAACGGCAGCAGCTACGAGGAGGATGGAGGATGTGGAGGAGAGGGTGGAGGTGGGTGATGAACTTGCCTAGAAGCGATTTGTAAAGGCCTCGAAATGCCTAGATGTACGTAAGCTCGAAATAGCGGAATAGATTGCACAACTTACGCTAAGAACACGTCAGATAACTGATAACGACACACAATGCTCAAACTTACTGCATGCAAACTAACAATCGGAGCAGAAAACGCACAAACTGACGAAAGAGATTGCTCTAAATGGCAGTGATAAAATGTTAAAAATTGCAGCTACAATTGCAAGAAAAATTGGTGAAAATGCGGCATTGAACGATGATAATGGAGACCATTATCTTGCATCCAACGTTCACAAAATTGCCTTCAGAGAAGAAGGCTCAAAATCGCAGTATCAGGCGTTCACACTCGCGGCAAAGAATGCTCAATATAAGGAAAAAGAACGGTCAAAACGGTCAAAATGTCGACAAAAACGCACAAAATGGCGGCATTAAATAATCAAAATGGCGACCATTAACGGTCATCCAACGTTCACAAAATGGCCTTCAGAAAGACCTGAATGGACGGCTCCATAGTCCATATATAACTGCACTTGGCCCAGAGGTTCCGATAATGATATCCCCGGAAAGGAACCATTAACCACCATTTTCCTGCCAATAGCTATCGGATTCTGCTGCTCAACCACTCCAGAAGGCCGCTTATCTCGCGGTACCTGCACGCACTACTTTGTGCCAGCGAATCAACACATGGACGTAGTCGATCCGTCATTTTGTACACTGCTCCTAAAAAAAACTATTCCATTCCTAATTGAAGGCACAGAGTGGTTCCCGTGTTATGTGCCTACCGAATGAAATTAATCTGAGCCCTGTCGACCCCTCGGGCAAGCTCTGCGTGTGAGCCCTCGACCTCTCGACCCACGAGAGGGTGGGGAATCCAGTTCGGTTCCTCTATAATACTACTCCCGTGTTTCGAAAAATGTCTTCCTTATTTTCGAGAAATAAACAGTGGATTCCGGAACCGTAGAAGTGCATTACTGACACAAACGCCACACACCCACACGAACAGATACAAACAAACATGAGCAAACACAAATAAACATAAACAAACACACACAAACACAAGCAAACACACATAAACATAAGCAAACACACGTAAACATAAGCAAACACACGTAAACAAACAACTGCTTGACCGTGCTCGACAGATGTAATGGAAATGGGGCTAGCGTGTTCTCGGTGGAAATGTTTAGTCTCTCTCTATATGTGGGCGCTCCCCACATCGTCCTCGAGTGTGCCTGGAGAACAGTCGAAGACGCATCAAGGGCAGAATAAAGAGGGGGCTGGTCGAAAAACCTAATCGTAGCTAAAGAGTGATGCAACCTGGGGAAAGGCATCTGAGCAACAAGAAGAGGTACAACACTGATTGATTGATTGATTGATTGATTGATTGATTGAGTGATTGATTGAGTGGTTGGCTGGTTGACTGACTGACTGACTGACTGACTGACTGACTGACTGACTGACTGACTGACTGACTGACTGACTGACTGACTGACTGACTGACGGATTGATCCATCGATCGATGAGTGATTAATTAATTATTTTCATTGTACAATTACAGCGGTACCACCTACTGACGTACATGATCATCCCTCTTTAATAAATTACATGTATCCCCATTCCATCATCAATTAGCATCATAACACAACTGAACAACTTGGCTCCACTAGCAGACCTATTGACCTGTACACTTGAAGAGTATAGGTCGCTCTACAAACAACATCTAATTGACCGTCCTTCCTCTGATAATTGCTCCGAAGTAGACGTCAGGGTCAGAGTGCCAACCTCTCTAAACCCTTCGGAAAGAGTTCAGCAAAGCGGGGGCGGTCAGTTGGTCACTCTCAATTAACAGGTCAGAAGGCGTTGCTATAGAACTGAATGGCCAAACTATAAAAAGTAAGTTCGTACATGGATAACAATAGGTTGACTCAAGTTAGTTGACTAGGTATCTAATAACTATTTCTATTTATACAACTGTTTGACACATATACGCATATGTACTACTGAAGGCGCTCTATAATTGCTTGAATACAATACAATAATAGTTCTTAGAATGTTATGCAATAGTCAGCTATACATACATTTATTTACATAGATACATTTATGCACATGTGCTGGTAAATTTTACAACGACTCCAGACAGCTATCAACAATAGTAGTGGTAGTTTTTGTTTAACGACATCAGTCGGCATCGTCCTCCTCCTTCATCAAGGCTCTGGACTGGCACCTACCGAGTCAAACATTGGCGCAGCTCAACAACAATAGCAGCTGAACAATATCCTTTGGGACAGGAGACAATAGTCGTCGACTGATTGACGGATGGTCGCGTTGTAGGACGCGAATGATTGACAGGAGACCCAGACGAAAGTCAACAGAGCAGTGGTCAGTTTGGGCGGTGGTCATTTCTCTTCGTCCTCAGGGAAGGGAAGGGGTCAGTGGGGTCGAGCTGCGAGTGACGTGGGGTTGATTAGATTATGTCTCTGCTTGGCTTCTCGTTCAACTTCTCCTCTGCTTCTACTCCTGTTTCTCTTCGTCCTCCTTCTCCTTCTACTCCAACTTCTCCTTGTTCTTTCATTTCTTCTACTGAGCAATGTAGTCTTCTTCGAATTCTCAATTCTTGTACTTCTTTCTCCTAGTCCCTGTTTTCCTCGTCCTCTTAATCTTTCTCCTTCTTCTCCTTTTTCTCCTTCACCTTCTCTAACTCCTCCTCCTCCTCCTCCTCCTCCTTTCTCTCCTTCTCCTCCCCTTCCTCCTCCTGCTTCCTCCTGCTCCTCTTCCTCCTCCTCCTTCTCTTCGTCCTCCTCCTCTTCCTTCTCCTCTTCCTTCTCTTCCTTCTCTTCCTTCTCCCCTTCTTCTTCCTCCTTCTCCTCCTCGCCTACCTCCTCTTGCTCCTCCTACGTCTCCTCCTCCTCGTCCTCCTCCTCGTCCTCCTTTTGCCTTCTCCTCGTCCTTGTCCGTCCTCTTCATCCGTTGACAATGGATCGGGATTCAACGCTTATCATCGCGTAACAGGACAAATCGTAGCAGAAGCAGAAGCCCATCAAGAACTGATTAACATCTGCCAGTATAATGTAACAGAAACACACAACACACGCACACATACACGCACACACACGCACACACATACACACACGCACACACATACACACACGCACACACATACACACACGCACACACATACACACACACACGCACACACATACACACACGCACACACATACACACACGCACACACATACACACACACGCACACACATACACACACACACACACGCACACACATACACACACGCACACGCACACATACACACACGCACACGCACACACATACACACACGCACACACGCACACACACGCACACACACACACATACGCACACACATACACACACACACGCACACACATACACACACACACACACGCACACACATACACACACACACGCACACTATATATATTTATATATCACATTTTCGTGTCTATGAAACTAACAGTCAAACATTAATATCTGTGTGTCTTTCAGTGCGTCTGTCTGTCTGTCTGTCTGTCCCTCTTGATATTGTGACCCTACTTTCTCTTTCCTTCACCTTCTCCTACTCCTCCTCCCATCCTCTTCCTTCTCCTTCTCCCTATCTGTCTTCCTATCTATCCATCCGTCTGTCTGTCTGTCTCACTCAATCAGACTCCCACTCTCAAAGTCAAATGCATATTAACCAGGAAACGCGTCACAGGTTACGTATTCAGTGACAAAGTCATTGAACACCGATTCATCTGTGATACAATGTTTGCTGGTCAATTGCTGGTCCGCCCAATCGACCTCTCCCTCCCTTCCAAAGGGTGATCCAGGAGGAAATGCCCCTAGGCCACCCACCCACCACAGTGGCACAACCTGTGTGGTCTCGTCCGGTCTTATCTCCCTGCCCTGCTTAGCTGTACGATTGAAAAGCGAGTAAGAGGTTGTGATCCCGGATCAAACCCTCAACCCATTGCTATATATAGAGGGAAGGAAGGAAGGAAGGAAGGAAGGAAGGAAGACCGACGACAACAAAATCAGCTCAGGAAGTGACACGTGACACGTGACACCACCTACACGTATACATCCACACTCACCTAAGCACCATACACACTTACACACACTTATATATATATATATATATATATATATATATATATATATATCATATACACTGTGTCCGGAAATAAAGGGGCCACTAATGATAATATGAAAAAATAGTAACTATTTGTCGACATTATAATTCCAAGAACGTTTTAATCCTAAAATATTTGTCTAATGCAGCTTAAAATAATAATTATAATAGTTCCTGTCATTCGAGAATGGCGTCAAAATGAGGTCATTTGCATCAAAATTAATTTATTCGCTCAATCAGTTTTGGTTGGTGTTTCCGCTCTTGGAAATACGCAAATCAGTTTCATAGACTGCGGAGTGAAAACAAATGGTGCTTATTTCCGGAATTATTTTTACAGTTGAAAAATTGTTGCCTGATATCCAAGAATATCACTATATTCGAATTATAACACATTTCAACTATAGATGGGTCTCCAGCTCACTAAGCTCGTGAGACGGTTGAATCACTGACTAAGGAGACTCCAGATTTTATAACCCTTAATCTTTGGCTGCCTAACATCCCGAACTAAAATTCGGTTGACTACAAGATTTGGTGGATATTGCAAGCGACAGTTTACAGGACAAAATTCATAGACATTGAAACACTCCGTTTGTGATTTATTGATGCCTGGGACGAATTTGATCAGCCGATCACTGATGTTGCTAATTGGACAGGACCAATATCGCACGCGTCTTGAAGCGTATGTTGAGGCCGTAGGCGAACACTTTGGACACCTTGTAGTCAAATATTATTCAAATACAAGAATACATTTGAACTACATTTATGGTGGCTTATCGACAACATTGTAAAAAGATGAAAACTCTGCAGATATATTTTAGGTAGTCCTCAATACTTGTATGTAGAAGAAAATTACGTCATAATCAATGACGTCATAATGACGTCATTACTGGATGACAGGAGTCAACATATGTTATGCACTATACTTTGTTAATTAGCTTATAATATTGCCAACAGTTCAATACTAAATACACCTTTCTATGTTGAATGGTTCTGTAGATATTGATAATTTTAGCTTTCGGCGGCCATGTTGGACGCCATTTTGAAAGTGACTCTTACGTCATGGTCCTAATAGGTCATCTGTTAACGAGAATGCAATGAAACCTACGCTTTGACACCAAAGACACCCTTCTATGTTGAATGGTTCTTAAGATATTGACAATTATAGTTATCGGCGGCCATGTTGGACGCCATCTTGAAAATGACCCTTTTCTGATGGTCAGATTTGAGCCGATTTTTACTATGTTAATAAGCATGAAAAATGGTATATATATATACAATTATATATATACATGTATGCATATATAGACGTATGTATGTTGTATGTAAGTATATATATATTGTATATGCATGTATTGAGCAAGGTACAGATTGATGCATGCATTCTGTCCATATGATGATATATTTGGAGCCAGAGAGACGGAAACCACTTTGCCATTTCTACTGGGGGAGGGGTCGTCATGTTCCCCTCGGCATTCAACCAGAGACAGAGACAAAGAGAGAGGCAGCCAGAGACAACAAGAGGGACAAAGAAACACAGACAGAGACAGACAGAGACAATGAGAGAGGCAGAGAGAGAGGGACAACAACAGGGACAAAGAAACACAGAGAGAGACAGAGAGAGAGAGAGACAGAGACAACGAGAGAGGCAGAGAGAGAGGGACAACAACAGGGACAAAGAAACACAGAGAGAGACAGACAGAGACAAAGAGAGAGGCAGCGAGAGGGACAACAAGAGACAAAAGGGACACATAGATAGAGACAGACACAACCAGAGACAGAGAGATAGAGAGAATAAATCGACATGCAGACAGAAAGAGAGGGGGAGAGAGGACAGTGCAGCCCGGCCAGACAAACCGCCTTATCAGTGATGGAGAGCTACAGAATCAGACGCGACACCATCACCACCCACCACCACCACTACTACCACCACTGGCAACCAGCGAGACAGTCCCAAGTGGAGCGGTCGGTGCCATGCATGACCACAGCCATCCCGAGGGAGACCTACCCCCACGACGACGGAACATCTCCAAAAACCCATCGCTATACCAGCAACACAATAATTTATCTCATGAGGAGGGCAATGGTGAGGAGCAATGGTGAACAAGGAGCAATGGTGAGCAAGGAGCAATGGTGAGAAGGAGCAATGGTGAGCAAGTAGCAATGGTGAGCATGGAGCAATTGTGAACATGGAGCAATGGTGGGCATGAAGCAACAATTCCCAACAGGGTATTCATGCATAATTAATGTTAGCGCTTTTGAAACAGACTCCAACCTGAACTACAACAAATTTAAATTTCTTGTTTTAATTAGAAGAATTTTAGGGCATTGTCACCAGTAGGCTTGTTCGCAGATGCTTTCTACAGTCAACTGTCGGCCCTAAAGTCTAGAATTACAGAGCTAGCGCATTTGCATCGTATCTTTAAATTTATATAGCGTCTACAGGAGAATAGCTATTCAGCACTGGAAATCCCGAGGAAAAGAAAGAGTGAGAAGCCGACGCAGAGAGGCCAGTCATTAGTTTGGCCTTTAGTGATGGAGGAAGGCGTCTCCCAAGCAGATGGGCCAACACAGCAAACGCCCGGTGCTGGGCCAAGTCCGTCTTAATCATAGGCACAAAGAGATCACGACAATCAACAGAGCGCAAGGAACGAGATGAAGTTATCTCGGGACAATGCCTGGCTGGTTTAAAACAGTGTAGAGCTATAACAAACAACCAAGGATCTTATTCGTGTTAAATAATTGTCAATATGGCGATGTGGTATATTGTTAGTATGACGGACGGTCAAGCAAGAGATTTGGGTTCAATATCCACTAGTTGTATATTGGGATATCTCAAGATTCGTTCCACCAACGTTCCCTTGCTTAAAATCCTCAATGAAGGAATGCACCAATCGTACCCTGCATGTGAGAAGAACCGAGAGCGAGAGAGGGAGAGAGCATGCCACCCTCCATTATAATGCCGAGACAGAGAATACTGACGGCGCTAATACTCGACACCCAAGGGATTCCTTCGCTGTGTTAGCTGAAGGAAATTCTCGTCTTTTTCTCTTTCTCCTCTTGACAGGATTCACTCGTCTTCAACACTCGTAAATTATGCAAATAATGCTGAAGCAATTGTCGAATAAGAGGTATGTGGATATTATTGTTATTATTATTATTATTATTAAACGGACAATTTCTAGAGCGCCGTAATGTAGCCATGCTGCTACACGGTTGCTTTTACAAAGACGCAGTCTGCAAACTAACAAGGAAAACCATACTATAACAGTAACTCCATCAGTTAATCATGGATATATATATTATATATATATATGTGTGTATGTATGTGTAGATGTTCTCAGATATGTGTGTGCGTGTGTGTATATATGCGTGTATAAGTGTGTAGGAGTGTGTATATCTGTATCCATACGTGTGTGTTTTTATATGTGTGTGCAAATGTGTATGTGGGTATAATTCTGTATGTGTGTGCGTAGCAGAGTGTGTGTGTGTAGAGGAAATACTGACGACGCGAGGTGCGTGATAAATAAAGAAGGAATAGATGCGTGTTCACAATATAGACTATTTCTTACTCCGCCCAAAAGCACACACAGACAGACAGACAGACAGACAGACAGACAGACAGTGAGATAGAGAAAAGGACAGAGACAGAGAGACAGAGAGAGAGAAAGAGAGAGAGAGAGAGTAATTAGGACACACTTCATATAATATCTTGTTATGTTGGAATGTGGCGTTAACAGTTGACGATGATCGTTCGTTTATTATGTCGTGTAGACATTGTTCTTAAGTGGTCAGAACTCAACAGAAGGGCAGACGACGAGAGACGTTCATTTCCTATGTAAAGCAGGTCATCTGCAGTCACCAGACAGCGCCATTATGACTACGTCTGTAGAGAATGCAGAAATAGGCAAGAAAAATGCAAAAATCGGCATGAGTATCCGTAGACTGTCATGAAAATGCAGAAGTTGTTATGAGAATGCAGCAATTATCACGAGAATACAGAAATTGTCATCATAATTCAGAAACTGGCATTAACCCTAACCCCACCCCAACCATAAATCGAAAATTTTACATATTGCCTAAAACTAAGAAAACGAATAGGGTCAGGGCGGTTAGAATTAGTTTCAGGGTCAGTGTTTGGTTTGAATACAGTTTTACAAATTGAGTAGAAATTTACATTAATCGCTGGTTTCACACATTGCCTGATTATATATATATATATATATATATATATATATATATATATATATATATATATATATATATATATATATATATATATATAGGGTACGTGCATACATGCTTTTCACATTTTCTGCAGGTATCAATGCACTTGTGGGGCAGACCGACAAACGACTTACCTACATACTCTACCTAGATCTGATCGACTTAAAAAGGCTTCCGAAGGCTTCCGACAAGCTCTGTCTCACTCTCTCTCTCTCTCTCTCTCTCTCATCTCTCTCTCTCTCTCTCTCTCTCTCTCTCTCTATCTAAATATATATATATATATATATATCTTTCTCTCTTTCTCTCTCTCTACTAATACCCAGACAGTGACGTGCACACACGTCTACTAAACCACCGAATACAAATGTAAACAGGCGCTATACCGACATGCCTAAAAGCGCTAGATAAACCCAATTGTATACAAGCAAACGATACTGGGTATAGGCCTATACGTCGTCCGGCTTATCACAGTGCTTTTAACAGAAGGCAGGCAGTCCGACCGCCAACCACTACAATAAAGAAGTCGATGTTGAGAAGGTCTCTCCACAAATGCACGCTGCTTCTCTGGACCGCTTCTGGATTGGCGTCATAAAGCTTTCGTTCCCTAAACGCTGTTAAAAAGCAGCTCGGCTTTTAGGAAGAAAAGTAACAGTTACTCCACGCAGTTGCTAAATGTTTTCGTAGTTGCTACACGTTTTCGCAACACTTCAAGACCCGCTGGTTGAGGAGCGCAGCGTAATTATTGTAGTATACAGAATTGCAGCGTAATTGAAGCGCCGTTGTTGCGTACTTGCAACGTAATTGTTGCGACATTGCAGCGCAGTTGTAGCTTTATTGCAGCGTAATTCTAGCACAATTACAGCGCAGTTATAGCGTAATTCTAGCGTTATTGCGTCATTTCAGCGTAATTTTAGCGCAATTGTGGCGTAACATCAATAGCATCATTGAAGTGTGATCGTAGCGTAGTTGTGGTGTGCATCTGGTACCGAATTGTAGTTCTAGTTACAACGTAGTTATAGCGTGCCTTGTAATTTAGCGTATAGTCACTGTAGTGTACATAGACATTTATATAGCGCGATAATGGAAGGATTCACAATGTAGGCGGTGTAATATATGCACGACATTCTCTCCACCGATTCTAACTATGAGCATCACCACAGCGACCGCCACCGCGTTTATTATCATTACCATCGTCGGCTCCTGATACCAGAAAGTGACGTGACGACCGACCTAGTCTTCTCCAATCGCTAGGGTCATCAGTCTCTCCCAATGCATGTCTTCCGTTCAACAGGAAACACCATCGACCGTACTACTTGCAAGATGGTACTACCACCTAATACATCACCACCACTTCCACTATCACGCAGCCACTCCGATGTTTCCCTTCTTAAATGAGACACGAAACTTCAATTACAGCAGAAGGAAAACTCTGGAAACATCTTAGTGAACCATTAGTACCAGAATATATGCAGGAACCCAGACGGTCTACTCCATCCACATTACTCCAAACAACTAGGGCAGGGGCGTCCAGATAGGAGGTCCGGAGGCAAATTCCCTCAATTTCAGGTAGGGGGGATATTTTGTGAGTCTTAGGGGGAAATTTCTTGCTTTCCTGACACTTGGGACCGGGGATTTGCCTCCATCACTCAGAGGGGAATTGACGCCCCTGAACTAGGGTGGCGTTACCTCGGTGGGACAAGGGCAAAGTTGGTACGAATGGCAAGTGAGGAGTTGCCCCGTAGTGGGTAGCAACGTGGGGAAAGGCCCTGGATGTACGGACGAAATATCTCCAAAAACTATCGTTCACGCATTCATCACCCTATACGACACACCCCATTCTGACGTATGAAAGAAGGGCAACGTCAACGCAATTGCATTGTACTGTATTGTATGAGTTCCTTTGTTACTGTTGTACCCTACTTTTGCTTAGTTCCTCTGAACTTAAAATCCTGTATCCGGCCTCCATGACTACCGTGGACGTTGTATCTTTTGAGAATTCAGGTCCAATTAGAAACTGTCGTAAGCGGACGATTGACTGTAGATAGGATCTCTTGGAGAGAGAGAGCGAGAGAGAGACAGACAGACATAGACAGAGAGATAGAGACAGACAAGACAGAGAAATAGAGAAAGATAGAGAGAGGGAGGGATGGAGAGAGTTAGACAGATAGAGAGTCATAGAGACAGATAGATGGAGACAGACAGACAGACAGACAGAGATAGATACAGACAGACAGAGAGTCGGAGAGACAGATAGATGGAGATAGACAGACAGACAGAAAGACAGACAAACAGAAAGACTGAAGGAGATAGAGACATGTTTCTCCTTACAATTGCTTCTTTGCTAAACGGTAGTTTTTGCGATTCTGTCAACGTGACAGTGTAATACTAAAGGAATGGTAATGGTAGGAGACAAAGACAAAGAGAGAGTGAGATTTAGAGAGACACGAACAGAGAGACGCAGACAGACAGACACAAATACAAAGACACTGAGATACGCAGAGAGACAAAGAAAAGCAGATACAGATATACATACGGAGAGATATAAGCATAGACAGACAGACACACGCAGACAGTAAGACAGACAAAGACAGTGACCGTCAATGAGAGAGGAAACGCTTCCAGTAAACAGCAACGATCGTTGATAAGGAAATTTCTAAAGTCTGGGTATTTACTAGAATAAACAAGCGTTGCTGTCTGCCTTTGATAATTTCACCCCCAGGTTCATAAAATCCACACCCGATCTATTACGAAGCGAATACCAACCAGGTGGTAGGACCCCGGAACAGGTGGTAGGTACTCTCCGTTGTTAGGTCTATCATTTCAACGTCAAAACCTAAGCATCGTCCGTCCGTCCGTCCGTAGTCAGTTCAATCAGAAATGGAAATAACTCGCAGAAACTATGGACTCATGCATTGATTGATTGATTGATCGTTCAATCATCGATTGATTGATTGATTGATTGATTGATTGATTTATCGATCGACTGACTGACTGACTGACTGATTGACTGATTGAATAATTCCGCTCTATTAAAACATTAATACATTACTTCACTCATTCGAATATTTACGCATTTGTTCATTCGTTCGTTCGTTCGTTCATTATTATTTTTATTTATTCGTTTGTTCCGTCGTTCTGTTTCGCCGTATTCTCCTCTTTGTATGGTCTGTTTCCCGATCTGTCGTCGTCTATCTTTGTCTGTCTCTGACATTATATGTCCTCGTCTGTCTGTCTCTGTCTTTGTATGTCTCTGTCTGTCTGTCTTTGTCTGCCTTTGTCTGTCTTTTGTAAGAACCATCATCAGTCTATCACGCGGCAAAAGCCATCTAAAGTGTATCTCCAATTCCCCGATTTCCCTAAGGTCCCATCACCGCCGAGACTGAGAAACCGACGACGATTCGTTGGCCTCTTGACAAAACAACGGTATGTAAGCGTAATTGTAATTGGAAACTTCATATGGCCCCATCTCCGGCGCAAACTATTCGGGGAGCTCTATGGTTCGTTGTTGGGGGAAAGTAGCCTACGACACTTCTCTCCCTGCAATATGTTGTTTTGTGAATGTAGGAAACGTCCCTCCCACATGATTTGATGTTGGGTGCACGCATACGTGGGAAACTTTCCTTTTGTTGTTGGATGATATAGGACCATCACTCATCAAATGATTTGGTGTTCGGAATCTAGGCAACAACCCTTCCACATGATTTCGTGTTGGATGGGCATTGGAAGCGATTATCTTCCCACATGATTTATTGTTGGTATATGGATATTTCCCTATTCTGCCTCCACTGACCCTCTGGAGACCGGACTCTGACCTCCCACGGACTATCCTTTTGACAAGCCATTTTATTTGACGCAGCGCTCGTGAATAAGCTGGTACCCTGCGCTTAGTTTTCGAGCGGCGCTTTATAAGTTTGGAGATTACGATAACGAATACGATTACTGCTCAATCGGAATAAAAATTTCAAAGCTAAAGTAGGTTTAAATCGTGTGCTTAAAATGGTTACGTTGACCTGGAAATTCGCAAAAAGAACTTTTTGTAAACATTTTCATATCGCCAGAGCGTTCCGTTTGTGAGCCTATCTTGGAACAGAAAGAAAATAATTATTTTTCTCCTTCATAATACAGATTACGACTAACCTGAGTCGTCTGAACTCATGGTGTGTCCTCTTCGTCGTCCCAACGAACTTTCAAGGTCTGTACTCACGTCAGTATTTTCCAAACGCGTCGATCGGGGCGCGGTCACAAGCAGAAGTATTCCGACCCACAGGAAGACCCAAGTCCTGCCCCAAGGCCGAGTTCTGCCCCAGAGAGGAGACGGCAGCGGGCCACAGTCTTCCATACCCCACGCTGTCCCACTCTCAAATTCTACACACCCCGACAAAAACTACAGCAACTCCTATTATGAACGCCACAGATTTTCACGCGGTTGTACTATTCGAGTTATTAGGTAACTTGGAAGAAAGTCATCTTTGTAAGGTGTTTGCAAACATTAAGAAATTTTTATCGCGTCCGAATGAAGTATCCGCCGGATAAAAGAAGACTTAATCCAGTCGCGTGGAGTTCCTGCTCCAACTGCTGACGAATGTTTCGTCGAGAATCTGCGAAAGAATTCTCGGTTCTAATCACTGACTGTTATCAACGCCGCTGTCTGCAGACGCTGATCTCACGGTGCAACCGTCAAATGCCCCAACGTGGACTTCTTGCGAACAGCAATAACCGAAAAGTCCGCCACTTCAACCTGAGCTTTAGGAATGATAATGATGATGATTATCAGGTTAAGATTTTTAAAACGCAAAGAAATATAAACAGTGTCACTAAGTTAGATGTTCTTAATTCTAAATAACGTGATCAAGTTCGATGTTTTTAGTTCAAATGTAAAAATGCAATTGTCATGTTAGTCAATTTTACTGGAAAAATATTACGAGACTGTGTGGTTCATACTTAATCTATAGACATTACAGGACGGCAACCGATTGGCAACCGATTGCCAACCGATTGCCAACCGATTGCCAACCGATTGCCAACCGATTGCCAACCGATTGCCAACCGATTTACTGGGGCGCTCGCTTTGTAACACGAAAGATATGATGAGTTCGAGTCTTTCCCACTGAGACTGTTATTGTGTGACTTTGAATAAATTTTCACTTACAATTACTCAGTCTCTGTAATTTATACTAGACGATAACGATAAAGAATACGTGGAACTTTCGCAGATAGGTCTAATAACTTTTCTAACCAATAGTCAATTTCTTGTGCATTCGTTGCGAGTTGCAAACCAATTAATGACCCTCTTTAGCAGAGGCGTCCAGATATGGATTCCGGAGGCAAATGCCTCCAATTTCAGGTAGGAGGATAATTTTGTAGTCTTGGGGTGGAATATCTTGGAGGTGTGCCTCCACCACTCAGAGAGGGATTGAACCCCCTGCTAAAAAGGTATCCAGAAAGGAAAGCTACCAGAAAACGACCAGAAACCACGAGGAAACAACCAGAATACAACCAGACGACAACCAGATAAGAACATTGAATCTTCGAATGTTCACAGTTATACAGGACTGCCTAACATACCTTCGAGAAAGCGTATGACCTATCCTACGTCTTTCCTGAAGTTTGCCAGTTTTAGGACTTTGTAATTCCCGTGCGATACGGCTATAAAGGAGTCCTATTCCAACGGATAGGAAGAGATTTATAGGAATTGACGACCGACGCCATTTGATCCCGACATCGCATCAAGAATTAATAAACCACACGTGGTCTGGTAAGAAAACTCTTAATATCAACTGTTTTGTGCCATAATTAAAAATGCAAATGAACACGCACGCCTTTTCTATAAGGACACTCGTTATGGTATAATTATCTACCCTGCCCATATCCACTGAATTTATAAAGTGAAGGTGCCACGCCATTTAAGATACCCGCATATATACACATGATATATATATATATATATATAGAAGATTCTGTTTGTGTGTGTCTGTCCCTGCTATGCATTTGCACAGTTTAACAGCTTTTGACTTGAAACCTTCGCCGTTGGCTCGGGGAATACCTGGAACACGAAGTAGAGGGGTTGATGAACCCGCGGCCGCCCTCTTCCTGGTCTCCAGTGCCAAAAACCTGTCTCAGAACCAACCGACCCTAAAGGAAAGTTTCCTTCTCAATCGCCAGGAGCGTGTCGACGAAATACCTGCTGCACATTTGTCGACATGTATGTGCACGTGATAATCTGTCTGCCACACCTCTTCTTCTTTTACACCATCCTGAATGAATGGACGGTTTGGAAAATATCGTACAGGTAGCAGGTATACAGTAGTTGGCCATCGTTTGCAAAGTCGGTCAGGTGGGCATGTACTGTGCACGCATCCTGGGACACCCAGTAGAGGGGTTGTTGAAAACCGCAGCCGCCATCTTCCTGCTCTCCAGGGTCAAAAAACCTGTCTCAACCCTTGCAACGCCGGGTTCCCTAGCTCGTATACAAACATATATATATATATATATATATATATATATATAATTAGGGGCTGGTCGACGAAATGGTACGTCACACCATCACATCAAACATCAAAATGCATAATGATATTAAAAACTTTCACTCAATTAAGCATTGGATTGCTTCAAGTTATTGTTATTAAACATTTTTATAAATGCAATGATTCTATCAGAGCTTTTCATCTTGTGCGATCATACTTTCTTCATTTTTATTCGTTCTAGTAGATCTAGTTATAAGTACTTTTACAGTTATAATTAGTTTTCTTGCTAATCATAACCAACCAATCAATCAATCAATCAATCAACCAAACAATCAATAAATCAATCAACCAATCAATCAATAAATCAATCAATCAATCAACCAACCGACCGACCGACCGATCGATCGATCGATCAATCAATCAATTAAACCTAATATAGCGCCCCTTCAATATATTTACTCAGTGGCGCTCCCGGTCCGACTACGGCTAAAAAGTACAGTTTTAAGTAATGAATGCAGATGAGGTGATTTTGGGCGGAAGGCGAAGCTCTTGGGGTAGTCCATTCCATTTGGTTGGACCCACAACTGCAAGGGCCCGGTTCTGCATGATAGAAGTGAGGGCGAAGGGTGCAGTCAAGTTCCCCCGCGTAGCAGATCGGACGATTGCTCATCGGACGATTGATCACCGATTTATATACCTTGAGGGACTGCTGTGGACCTTAAATGTTTGGTGATTTTTATCTTTTACAGCGGTAAATACGACATTTGTCTTTCTACCTTATTAGTTAAAGTCATCAGTTTGTACAAATAAATCTTTGTAAGAATAAACAGCAACAGTGATCAATCGTCCGATGATCAATCGTCCGGTGATCAACTGTCCTAGAACCCTTTGCCTGACATTGGCAGTGACGCAGCTCCTGAAGGTAATAGGGGCAAATAGGAGTCACTGAGGCAGCGCCATGCCATAACTGAAACCCTGTACGCACTACGCAATACGCTGTGGTTGAGGTAGCCAGTGAAGGACGTCACGCATATAGTTAGAGGTGCAGTCAGTCCTAGGTTTACCTCCAATAAGCTGTGCAGCGAACGAAGGACTCGCTCCAGCCTCCCAATCGTTGTCCACGGGATGCCAGCATCAATTTAGGAGCAGAAATCCAAGAGACTAGGACAAAAGTATGTATTAAAGTAACTGCGACTTGATGGGTGAGAGATCGAGAGATTACGCGAAGTTGACGCATCTCGACGAAGCAGCTAGGGGAAACTGCTGATTTGCCCTCCAAAAGTAAGTTCTTGGTCAAGAATGATCCCCGAACAGAAGGAGAGAAGGTAGCTCACTAATAATGATGTTACGAAGTCATGTATTTAGAGTAAATAAGTAAGTCAATCCATCGGATAGAGTAGACCAGCCTCACACAGTCAGTATTTAATATTTATAAACGCAACAAGCGGCAGTCTATGGCATAGGAGATTCCAATACAGCGAAATCAATATAGTTAGACATTACACTCCAACAGTTTATCAGTAAAGGATAGCGCATATAAGGACTTTATATTTGGAGATTTTATATAACCCCCTACAAGATATCTACTCAGAAGCGAAATTGAGCGATATAAGGCCAACAGTATTTAAAAAATTCAGATTTCCCACATTCGGCAGCAGCGCACCCGATCGCGGCACACACGTATGCCGCAACGTACAGGTTGGGGTATGCTTCAATTTTAATTATACTTATAGCACACGACAAACTGCGGTTGTAGCGACAACGTTCAAGAGCTGCTCATGATTCATATCTTACCTCATTCAGTGCGATTTTCTCTGAAACCCCGGAAGTTGTAATCAAACGACTATCGGCTGCCGATGGCGTCATAACTCTCCAAGCACCAGAAAACAGGGCTTCGTTTGCGAGCAAGATAATGAAGATATGGCAGAGGTCTCTGTTTCTGGTTCAATGCTACGGTGTACAGCGTTTGATATGGTTTTATGTTGAATGTTTACGAGGCGAATGGGACTTACTTAGGAGTATTTCAGTCGTTTTATGAGCCCTATTTTCAAGGTCAAGACTTTGGAAACGTTTGCATGTGTAGATTGTGTAGACTCCGACCTCGACTTAGTTGGCTTATCAATCCATGGACTCTTGAAAGTTTTTTGTCTTGGTAGACAGGTTACCATTGGACTGTAATATATATATATATATATATATATATATATACATATATTGCCTCAGATGTGCCATTCAATCGAGAAGAGCGGTGGTAAAGAATCTCACCCCGATCAATTCATTGAAAAGCGAGTAGGGTCACAGCCATAATAATAATAATAATAATAATAATAATAATAATAATAATAATAATAAAAATAATAATAATAATAATAATACAGTCTCTATATAAAAGCGTATATATATTTACACAGAACTCCCCCATGCTTGCAATCGAGCAGTGGCAGACCCAAGACTTGATAAAGAAGGAGGGCGATGTTAATGATCCTTATTATCACACAGTGTCGTTAAGCTGAAACTACTAACGATAATATATACATAGGTATATTAGTATGTATATATGTATGTATGCATATATATATATATACTTGTGTGCGTGTGCGTGTGTGTGTGTATATGTGTGTGTGTATATGTGTGTGTGTATGTGTGTGTGTGTGTGTGTGTGTGTGTGTGTGTGTGTGTGTGTGTGTGTGTGTGTGTGTGTGTGTGTGTGTGTGTGTGTGTGTGTGTACATCATCGTGACAGTGGCATCGCCGCGTTTACGGCGCCTTATAAATTGTCTTCATTATTATGAGGCTTTGTCTTTTGAAATCAAATAATTAAGACAAAGCCAATCGATATTCAACATAATTCATTGAATTTCGGCCTAAATTGATTTATTGTCTATCTAAATTTATCGATATTCTACCTAAAGTTATCAGCTTTGTATATAAACTTATTTAATTCATATCCAAATCAATCGAATTTCAAAACAATTTTATCGAACCGAAATCTAAGTTTATCCAATTTTCATAAAAAATTAATTGAATTTCAACCTAAAGTTACCTGTTGTCTATCAAAATTTATTGATGTCTTATTCTATACCATACCTAAATTTGTCAGCTCAATTTATTGATATCATACCGGTAATTATCTTAATTAATCGAATTTCAAAATAAAGTTATCGAACTCAAATCTCAATATCGAAGTTCAATCTAAATAAATTTACCTACTAAAGAGAATTTCTAAACAGCTCAATCGAAATTTATCAACATAATTTTTGCTTTTCACCCTAAATTAACAACTTTATCCGCCATACTGCTTAAGAAAGCAGCGCTGGTCTTTTCTGAGCTGAGCGTTCCGTACCCAGAGTCTACAGCGCTGTGCGACCGCCGCCATTTTGCTTCGGGATCTCCCGCTTCCGGTTTGAAGGCGGAAGCGGAGGTGACGTCATCGTCGTCCTCATCGAGCCTGTTTCCCCAGAGGAAGATCTTGAGCTTGGGGTTCTGTCTAAGAACCTCACACAGCTGAACGTAGACGTCGAGCAGATGGGGGTCACTCCCGGTCGGGGCAAGAGCCGCATCGATGCGGACGGACGCCGAAGACCATCGCCTACTTCCGGTTGTCATGTGGTCCGCCATACCAATGGCGTTGTAGCAAGCCCTGAGGACGCGCATGCTGTGGCACAGCCTTAGCTCCTGCAGCAGGCAGATGAACCCTGCGTTACCAAGGCAACACATGTCTATGCCCAGCACCTCTAGGGTCCGGTTGTGTCGCACCCCTTCCGCCAGCGTCCTGACACCCTCGTCCCCGAGCGAGTTCCGCGACAGAGTAAGTGATCGCAGGACTGAGTTCGTCATCAACATCCTGGCCACTCCTTTACATCCCTCGCCTGTTACGCCGCAGTCGTCAACGGCAACGTCGCGCAGCGTCCGGTTGCCTAGCAACGACTCAGCGAGTGACAGAACCCCGACGTCCCCCACGGGATTGCTGCTAACGTCTAGGAGCGTCAGTCTCGGATGGGTGAGCAGAGCTGCGGCCAACCGCTTCGCTCCGCTGGGCCCGACTCCGTTGTGTCGCAAACGCAGTTTCCGCAGCCAGCATCCGGGCATCTCAATTAGCTCAGCCACGGCAGAGCATCCCTCGTCACTCAGCTCGTTGTAGCCGAGGTCGAGCTCTGCGAGGACGCGATTGGCCGCGCTCCCGGTCCCAATTGCCTCCACGAGGCAGCGACACGCCTCGGCGGTCAGGCCCGTACTCGAAAGATTGATAGAGCGCAGCGACGTGGCTGTGCGAAGCGCGTTGGACAGATATCCGATGTGGTTACCCTCCAAGAGAGAGTTCATCCGAAAGTCGAAATGCTCGATGCCCCGAGAGGACCTGTCGAAAGCGTGGCACAGTTCCCCAAAGCCCTCACAGTCCCCTAGACCCGCTCGAACAATGGACAGGCTAGTCACGTGAGCATAATCTACAAGAATCCTCGTCAGTTTGCGGACGCATTCGGCGCTCAGATCCAGAGAAAAGATACTGATGGACAGAGAAGGTAGTTCAGGTTGGGGTAGCGAAGACCGGAAGCTCTGGGGATCGTCGTCCGGGTGACAGAGAGCACTGTGTCTTCGGCGGGTGAAGGATTGGTCGCGATGGACAGGGGTTGAACCCCGGTCCACTGAGACACAGGTAGCGTACAGACACGGTCTCTCCTGCGAATGGTGGATGATCTCACACCGAAAGCTTTCGTCCTTGTTGCTACGGCGAAAGTCCGTCGGAGGGACAGAGGGCTCTTCCGAAAGGGGGTTCTCGATCGGGGGTCCGTTCAGGGGGTCACCGGGTGTGGACGAGAGAGATTGCTCTGGATTGTCGAAGGTCCTTTCCTCGTCGGGAGAGGTGGATTGGCTGCGTCCAATGGATAAGGACAGTTCAATGATGGCGTCGATCACTTCGAGGAACTCCGAGATTCGTTCCAATCGATGGTCCTGGGCCGCGTTGAGGGCTTCTCGGACGCGGACGAAGCTGAGCGGCTGCTCCCCGTCGCTCTCCCCCGCTGTAGGGGAGGTGGCGTAATCCAGGAGGCAGCGACACGAATCGGTCCTTGTGATACACCGTCCCAACTCCAGCGCAAGGAGCCCGCTATCGACGCGATCGTGCAACCCCTGAAGAGCCTGGAAGAGAGCCCACGGATCCAGCTGCCCACAGAGCCACTCCTTTGCGCCCTCAATTAACCTGGAGCAGCTCCAGGGGTCACCAGGGCTGGGTAACTGGTAATTGGCGCGCTTTTTCCGCAGAAACCTTGCCAGTGGCGGCTTTATAGGTTCGCCAGGCAGGTTCAGCGATCTGACACCCCCGTTGGACCGCTGCCACTGATGGGTAGTGACCCTTCGAAGCCTCGTCTCCTGGGCCGTGTTTCTCCAAAGGGATGCCCGACACAGTGCCCGCTCCAGTAACAAGTCACGCGCGGCATCGCTTGTCAAGTCCTGTTCCGGTTCGCCGTTCCGTTCCGCGTCACTTACATCATCGGTTTCCGCTTCACCGACCCCGTTCCGGTCCGGTACACTGAGCGTCACGGATGACAGGTGTTTCTCGCACCTGTTGACGAGATGGAACGTCTTGCTTGGCACCGGATCAAAGGGTAGATTGTCGTATCCGAGGAACTCCTCCGATTTCAGGCGCTTGCGTCTCCATGACGACAAGGTGGGTCTCCTTGACAACAGATTGGACCAGGAACTCGTGAAATCTGTCAGTCGGAAAAACGGTGTAATTTTTTACGTATAAATGATTTATATAGCGCATTTTCATCATAGACACGTCGCAACCAATAGTGCATAGGACGTACGCTCCAACCGATGCAGCCAATTCGACCAGTACGTCAATGGTTAGTGATAATTGAAGTTTAGCGTTGCCATTTGATGACAATGACCATTGACGTTCCCTTCTCCTTTTTCCAGGCTTGATAGTCTGGCACTGTCAAATTGCACACAGTAGCGAATCTGAAGTCAGGTTGATCATTCTGAACGCATTATAGGGCACATTATAAAGACCAACCATGGAAGATATAAAGGGGTCCAGAGTAGCCTATACAGAGAACGTCGAGATTGCGTCACATAATATCTGTTTATTTATATTATATATAGACTCCTATATTTAGTTTTATATAAATCTCGTGG
>OY365808.1:56135691-56228191 GCA_959347315.1 Bimastos eiseni | reverse complement strand
CAGTTCCTATCAAACGCATGGTTTAACAGGAAGAGGTAACACGTCGAGGATTTGGTAGAAATCAAGACAATGTAACGTGATAGAAATAAATGATCGCTTTTCTGCGCTACTTTGAAAGCGCTATATAATATATCTTGTTGCATACATAAAACATTCCAGCATTCCAACATACATGCATATAGTATGTATGGCTTACGTGAGACCTACATCTTCATGCCCACCACTACCCTTAGTACCCGACCTGCGGCATCGCTTGTCCCAGTCCTGGAGAAAGGAAGAGGACGATGAAGCGTCTTTAAACAGTAAATATATTAACCAATTATAACCTACCTCTTCAAATCGAACGCCTCAATTGGCAACAAACGAGTTTTCGTTTTGAAAGCTAAGGATCACTGTTCAACTGCAGCCTAGCCATTGTGGCCGAGGCCTAAGCAGCCTATGCGCTAAGGACCTCTGCTGTCTGTCTGTCTCTGTCTGTCTCTGTCTGTCTCTGTCTCTATCTGTCTCTCTCTGTCTCTCTCTGTCTCTATCTGTCTCTATCTGTCTCTCTCTGTCTCTCTCTGTCTCTCTCTGTCTGTCTGTCTCTCTCTCTCTCTGGCGGCCAATGGCAGGCCTATCTAGACCTAGATAGAGGCCTATCTTTTAGGCCCATCTACGGCGCTATCGTCGCTTATATAAGCATAGGCCTCGCGTCATGGTTTACTAACTGACAAGTATGTTATTAATCGTATAACATTTTGGCTTCTCACTGTGTCTGTCTGTGTTTATATGTCTGTCTGTCTGTCTGTTTGTCTCTGTTTATATATGTTTATAATATATATATATATGTACATATATTTATGCAACGTTTTACCGACCCGCATGCCTGCTCATATATCTATCTACCAATCAACCAATCCACCTACTTAATGATCTATCCATCTGCCTCTCTGTCTCTCTCTCTGTCTCTCTCTCTGTCTCTCTCTCTCTGTCTCTCTCTCTGTCTGTCTGTCTCTCTCTCTGTCTCTCTCTCTGTCTCTCTCTCTGTCTCTCTCTCTGTCTCTCTCTCTGTCTCTCTCTCTGTCTCTCTCTCTCTGTCTCTCTCTCTCTCTCTGTCTCTCTCTTTCTCTGTCTCTGTCTCTGTGTCTCTCTCTCTCTGTGTCTCTCTCTCTGTCTCTCTCTCTGTGTCTCTCTCTGTCTGTCTGTCTGTCTGACTGTCTGTATGTCTGTCTGTCTGTCTCTCTCTCACTCTCTGTCTGTCTGTTTCTCTCTCTCA
The DNA here is from genome assembly GCA_959347315.1 of Bimastos eiseni. Taxonomy (NCBI): domain Eukaryota; kingdom Metazoa; phylum Annelida; class Clitellata; order Crassiclitellata; family Lumbricidae; genus Bimastos; species Bimastos eiseni. The sequence goes on along the minus strand of OY365808.1, from coordinate 56,226,936 downwards.
CTCTCTGTCTGTCTGTCTCTCTCTCACTCTCTGTCTGTCTGTTTCTCTCTCTCCCTTCCTCTTCCTCTCAATCCGTTGTCTGATAATAGACCAGGCGTCTTTAATATTATAATAACCTGATCGTCGACGTTTTCGGTCCGCAGTGCATATTGTCATCGAGCAAAACGTTTGCTTCAAATGTAGACGGACAACAAAACACGATGCATTCAAGGGTATGGATGGACAACCGTTTGCGGATCGGAGGGGTAGTGGGTGACTGGAGGGGTAGACACTTCAGAGCAACATAAATAAGGGCGTATGTTGATGGCAGCCATACATGGGAGTTCGGATCGTAACGTGGGTGTTGACGTCGTATAGGGATATATGGATGTCGGGAAAAGAGGGAGGAGGATGTTGAGTGGTCTGAACACGCGGACAATCTCGGATGAGGGAGGGAGGCACGGAGGGAGCGTGCAGTAGGGGCGTCCGCGTCTGAATTTGATTAATGCAATTGATTCACCATCAATCCATCATCGTCGTCGTCATCATCGTCGTCGTCGTCGTCATCATCATCATCTTCTTCATCATCATCATTGTCATCGTCATCATCATCATCATCATCAAAATTCCAATGGGACCATGGCCCCGCTGCCCTCTCCTCGAGCAGACACAGCGATCAAGAATATTTTTTTCGTTTGTATGATCGTAGAGTTCCGAGCTGGTTAATACAGCTACAGTTAATAAAGACCTCTGAGATACAGCGGATGCGCTATATGAATGTCATTAATGCTTATGATCTGCAGAATCGAGAATTATGGTCGTAGTCAACTTGTATAAAATAAACAATATGCTGTTTATATAAATACTTACCTTACCACCCAGCTTCGCTTGGGATCGACTTATGAACTCAGCGTTTGCTCTTCTAGGCCCCTGAAATATTTTTCTAGGTCTACCAGATCGCGAGTGTGCCATTTGGCGAGCGATCTCCGAGTGCAGTCTTGGCAATATAACTAACGCACCTGATTTGCATATCAAAATAAGCACAGCGTTCAGATGATGCGAAGGCATATGGCTGTTGTTGATATATCAAATGTCGGCGAATTTTTCAAAATTTAGGAGTTTGAATTTAATTATGTGCTGAAAATAATTACGTTCAATCAGAAATTCGCATAAGAACGTTTTGCAAAGCGTTCCGGTCGTGCCTTTCTTGGGACACGATTATAATAATAATGTGTTTATAATTCAATAGATAGAAACATGTATAAATATATAGGCCCACCGAAATACATAGTGCCTATATAAGAAAATATAGGCCTACATACATGTAAGTGGTAAGTAAGTAAGAAAGTAAGTAAGTAAGTGAGTAAGTATGTTCTTCGTCATACGTATTATTATCATTATTACCGAAATTTGATACCGCTCTTCTTCCAACATCTTTTGCTCATAAGTGCATACACACGCCTCGACGGCGCAATTGTAGTTGTACTGCAAAGCAATGGTGCGCAAAGGACTTGCTTAAGATCCCTTAACAGTGACTGACGCCCCGGACGAGGCTCGAACCCGCGCGCTCAGCACACACTGAACGTTTACGGGCTGACCGCTCTAACCGATCGGCCACTGTGCCACACCAATCCAGAATTGGTGTAGGCCTACATATGTAGGCTACATATGTATATATGTAGGCTACAACAAATTAATATACAATTAAATATGCATGCAATATATATATATATATGTCTTCCTTGTTAGACTAGACTATATATATATGTCAATATACCATCATTGTCATCAATAATATACGACGGACATTTTAATGGATCTGTTGTTTCCTGGTCAGAGTTTCTAAGTGTATTGTTTTGAAGTGCAGCAATTCATTATCAATAAATAGATATATCCACATACATGCATGCATGCATGCACTCATACGTACATACATACATACATACATACATACATACATACATACATACATACATACATACATACATACGTATGTACGTGCTTGCGTGCTTGCGTGCTTGCGTGCCATTGGAGAAACTTAAAAAAGAACCGATTTGGGGGGCACATGGGGCACTGAGCACTAAAACGGGGGGCTTTGCCCCACCCCCGCCGTTTTGAAACTGGGGCGCCAGTGCCCTCTTGCCCCTCCCTTGTTACACCTCTGGTCTAGCCTAAAGTTATGCGAAAAGTATAATGTAATGTTAAGGTTCATAAATATTTAGAGGCATGCATGCATGATATATATATATATATATATATATATATATATATATATATATATGTAGCAGCGTCAACCGTCTCATTTCTAAGTTTAGTTTAAAATTAGTTCCATTTCTAGTTTACACAGACTGGCAGACAGATGCAAAAATTACACACAGTTAACTGTTTACTTTTAGTTTACTTAACTTTTGCTCACATTTGAAATCTTGAAACTTGTCGGTAGACCTTTTCTGAGCACTATTCGTCTGCTTATTCGTCCAAGTAGTTGGTCCCATTTTTCGCATTCGAAGCCCTAATATATTCAACCTCAGCACTGGGGGTCTCTCTGCTCGTCGGAATAAGGTATCCTCTGTATGCTACTCTCGCTTGCGCTTACAGCATCCTGCCGGTAGGGTCGTGATTTCTCTATAGATGGCATGCCCAACGGTCTGGTTTACCTTTGACGGTCAGGTCACCTACTATTAAAACCAGAATAATGTTATGAATATTATCAGGCAATCCTCTTTCATCGTTAAATGGCTTTATTTGGTCTCGCTGGGGAATTCATATGGCGCCTTTTAAATCGATACATAGATACATAGAAGCATTCATACATTGATACATAGATAGCTACACGTACAGAAAGGAAGACATAGATCGGAATGCATACATACAGACAGACATTTATACATACAGACAGACGTACACACTTATTATAATGTCAAGTGTCAAACTCACCAGTCCGATATAGAAGCCTCGAATGTAACTTCAGGCATCATAGACGCCTCACACAAGAATCCTAAAACTGCGATCAAGGCAAGATCACCCCTTCAGCCGTTGACACCCTCTCACCTATTCACCCTTGCAGCCGCTGTATCCATTAGCTTCTGGTGACGTGGGTCATTCCCCCAGAGCATTAACAGCCAACCTCCATCTAATCTGATTATGCATGCAACGAACACAGTGTGACGGTTGCAGCGGCAGACGAATTAAAAGGTTCAATCCATCACTTTCTGATATTGCAGGCCCACACACCATGTGCACAGCCACACAGGTTCCACACCCATAATATCGTCTATTATGTCATATATGCATGTAAAGATGATCGGTTCATTTTTATCATACAAAACATATATAAAACAGCGCACGAACGATATACGACTTTCGGTTCTGATACCTATATATATATATATATATATATATATATATATATATATATATATATATATATATATATATATATATATGAATATATCGGCCTACGTGTAGGAGTACTTGCAAGTATATATATATTATAATAATTGCACAAGCCGCGTCAATCCCAAAATTATCTGTTAAGGTTTAAATACCAGATGCTATTATTCTCCATGTATAATTATATATAAGAATATATATATATAGTTTATATATATATATATAGTACATATATATAGATATATGCCAGTAGCATTTAAATAGAGCAATTAATATATCCGGTGTTTCCTGTGTTTATCGGTCCATTATTAAATATATAATTCGCGTATTGCGTGCAGCTGGAAGCATCATTATACACGGTATGCATTGATGTATGAAAAGCATATATATTCGATATATATATACATATATATATATGTAGCTAGGAGCAATGAACACATGCATTGTTCACATCGATTGATTGGTACTCGGCGACATCCAGCCAGACCAAAGTTGTCTCGGTTGTCTGGGACAGAATATGCAATATACACTTGCAGCTGTTGCGCATGCGCGGTAGACGACTTCTTGTTCTGCTGCGTATGCTGACGATCAATATGATTTAGAATAAAAATTGCACTTTATTGTATTCTTTCCAGAGTGATGAGGTAACCTGTATATATATATATATATATCGTAACTTATATCTGGCGGAAAAATTAATTGCACGACTGTATGGATTTCAAGATGTCATAACGACGAGGTTAAGGATCGATCTCCTCCCTTACCGAAGCTTTGGACTGACGTCACCTGAGGGATCTATTTTATATTATACGACACCGATGTTTGGAATCTAATTGTGCGATTGACGTTTGCTTTGTACCGTTCTTAGGCATCATGGCCGCCGAATTTGGGGGCCGCCATATTTGATGTTTTCTGAAGTTCTTATTTTTGTGCATGATAATTTGAAGTCCCAGAGAGGATTCAATCGGCTGACTCATATGAATCAATCCGGTCAATGGAGGGCTTTTACATCCCTGTAATTCATATCCTCCTAGGTATACATAAATAAAATATGTTTATTGTTGTCATATTCTGGTTGTTAGTTATTACAGGCCGCGGCAAAATTTCACTTTACGCAGAGCCGCGCAGTACTGTAAATAGACCACTGCGTGATCACACAACCTAGCTTCAACCAACCATGTCATAATCAAATCCCTTGAGTTTTACAGCGCCATTTTGTCAATGCCAAATTGCAAAACAAAACCGAGTGCCAACCGCTGTCTATAAATTATCCGATCAAAGTGACGAATGCGTTATGGAGAAGAAAAGAAAACGACAATACCAGTTCTAGAAGATGGTAGAAAGGAAACGGAACAGGACGGTTGGAGCAACTCACATTTTCTCTTTAGGTTGATTGTCCTGCTTTAAGCTTAAGCTTACATTACTGAATAATTATTCTGTGAGAGGCGCTGGTTCCGGTATAAATCTAAAGATACGATAGGCCTACTTGTTGACTATATGCATTCTCTGCATCTTGTTTTGTTACAGACAAATTTTAAAAAAATTAACATTTCTTAGCGACATCTATTCAATGATTTCAGAATAACCCAAATCTTTTGCATGACTCTATGTATATTAATCGTAAAAGAAAGCGGTTTTGTTTGATATCAAACTCGCAAGAAACGGTCAGATGAAAAATTATTAGATACGACGCTACCAATCTTTGGTAGTAGCTTCAGTGTAACGACGCTTTGTTATAGCAGATATCTTTGACGCCGCATTTAGCAGGTGTTTAACCTATTTCACTTGTTTCTAATCCACATGATTATATACAGATTTATATAAAGTATTGTGTTATAAGGAAAAGTAAGTAAGCAGACAGAGTCTAATGACCATCCAACCATTACTTGTCCAACTAACTCACTCACTCACATTCTTTCCTTTACTACCTGCTTCTCTTCCCAAATTAGTAATTAGTAATAGCACCGTCGATAGCCACCAGTTTGTGTGACGGCACTAGAATGTGTGGATCACGTCGTTTAACGCTAAATTTCTTAAAAGTACTTTTGCGTTACAAAAATTATACTGACGATATCCGTTAGTGTGCATGACGTCATTATGATGAATGGATAGATGTCGCTAAAGAAAGTAAATTTTTTTATGATTACAAGCTGTGCGGATTCTTGCACCATCAGTGATCGTTACGAAGCGTAAACATGGTGATAGCGAGTGTTTTGCAACGAATTGGTAATTTTTTTATAAACTCGACGGATGGCCTCTCTAGCGAGTCTAGCTAATCTTTGCTCCACAAAAGTGCCTTAGAAAGCAAAGTGGTAAATGCACACAGAGAGTAGTAGTAGAAGTTGCAGTTTAAAGATCATTAGTGTCGCCCTCCTCCTTTATCCACACTTGGGACTGGCACTATAAAGATTGCGAGCAGAGAGAACCGGTCACTGTCTTTCCACCAAGATCAGGTGTGGAACAGGGTCGTTAAGTAATATGAAGTCATTTCTAGATACTCACCTAAGAGTTTTGCAGGCAAACAGAAAAAATTAGTAATGTTTGCAAAGTAGTATCATATTGTGCTAACTTTTCTGGACTGTGGTCTATGTAAAAGTTAGACTTCTAAGTGTATTACCTATTATCAATGAATATTGTTTGAGGATGTTGTTTATCCTTAACGTATAATGTCTTTTCATAGCAGCCAGAATTCTCCCATGCACACGAGTCATATCATAAAGTCCCGCAGTTGTTGCTCATTGGCAGATAATTTTGTCTGCATGCCTTAAATATATTGCTGTAGTTCACAGATGATTTCTGCAGTGATATTTTTTAGTGAGGTTTTATAATTGTTACTTCTAGGCATGTTGCTGTATTTCTCATATATGATGGCTTAAGTTGGTATTTTGTGTTCATTGAGTGCAGGGGTGGCAATCCCGGGGAGGTCGATGGAGACAAGTACCCCTGACCTTTTACAGAACGGGGCAAGTTATACGTGTGTCCCCCCACATTTCCTACTCCTCTCATTGGGTGTACCCCACCTCTTAAGCGAGATTGCCACCTCTGATTGTATTGTGTCATGTATGTAGAATATGATATGGCCATATTCCTCTGCTGTAACACTGTAACAGTTGGGGACGATGATACCGAAACCCCAAGACATTCCAATCCACTGTCAAGCAAATCCTTGGGAGGCAGCGACAACTTGGATACCCTGCAAAACGCTCTAGAAAGTGACAATGCAAAGGTTAGCTCTGCTTTTTGTGGAAGCTGAAAATTTGACTTAGCAGCAGAATGTGTCATCTGCTTAAGGGAAATATTGATTTAGCAATTGTAATGAATAATTATAAGTTTTCTTAAGATTACTGGGTAGAATAAGTTTCAAGTAACTAATTATACTGATTAAAATTGCATATGAGCTTTATAATAATACAATTGTACAATACAACTGTTATTTGATATCGCCCTTCTGACAATTTAGCTCTCAGAAGTGCACAATACCAATAACACACGCCTCGACGGCGCAACTGCAGTTGTAATGCAGAGCAATGGTGCGCAAAGGACTTGCTCAAGGTCCCTACACAGTGACTGACTCCTCGGACGAAGGTCGAACCCGCACTTTCCACGTTACGGGTTGACTGCTCTAACCAATCAATCACCATGCCACACCCAACCGACCACCATGCCACTGTAGTTTTAAGGGTTATTGTCGAAAAGATCTTTAGGTCGTAGCAGAAAATGACTTCCAATAACAACACTATCTTTCTCAATGGGTCACTGTTTTAAAAAAGATTACATATTATGGCTGGTCACAGAAATGAATCTAAGAGGGCCAATCCCACCAGGATATTTACATAGTATGTGACTCCCATCAAGAAGTAGGTTATGGCCCCGAATTGGGCAAAGATGCCCATTTGGCGCCCCACTCATAAGCCTTGTAGGGCATATTATAAAACAACTGCACTTCAGTAACAGGACATCGATTCGTTCATTCAAAAACACTTGCGTAGTGCCTCTCAACACCACCGACTCAAAGGCAATCAGTCCTTCTGTGATTCTGTCCTAATAATTGCTTTTGTGAATTTTACAGTTGCACCTTCAGCTGGGAAAAAATCTGCCGTCATTGCTGAGCTGCAGTCGCAACTTGGTGAAGCAATTGAATTGGGAAAGAAAAGCAATTGACATGTAGCGACACAAAAGAGACGACAAAGATGACGACGATCTTAGGCTCATTCACAGATCATGAAAACATTTCGGTACCTACCACAGCACTGCCAAGTATGCAGGGGGAAGTGGATGCACTTCGCTTCAGACCCAGTATCTGCTGCTAGTATGCAATTCATGGCATTTCTTTATCAAGCCTTCCAGTCAACAGAGAGTGGTTGTCGAGCGGTAGCATTAAGGTTTTAACGGACTGCAGCAGAGCAATTTTATAGAACCTTTTCCAGACAACTGTTTCAAATGTGACGATGCTGAATGTGGACAGCATTCGAGAAGGGTTTACAGCATCGATCACCATCGAAAGAGGAAAATCGTGATAGATTCAATTGTGGATAAAAGCAACAATTGCTTACATACTAATTGACTGGACTACAGTATTATTGGGTGATATGAATTTAATGCATTGATTCACCAACTGTAGTGTAAGAATATGTGAAAATTGCTTTTCCCATGTTTGGACCCAAATCTGGCCAACTTACCCAACTCATCTTATCAGTTTTTTTTATTATTTCTGATATTTTAGCTGGATATCTCATGATAGGAAGCATATAATGCATTGATTAACCATCTGTAGTGCATGGATATGTGTGAAAATTGCATTTCCCATGTTTTGACCCAACTTTTATCTGCTTACCAACCTCATTAAATCAGTTTGTGATTATTTTCTGATAGCCCCGGTTGATAACTCATGATAGTAAGAATATAATGCATGATTTACCAACTGTAGTAATAAAATGCTTGAAAATGTGGAAATAGCTTTTCCCCGTCTTTTCACCCAAATCTAACCCACTTACCCATCTCATTCAATAAGCTTGTGATTATTTTCTGATAGCCTAGGTTGATAACTGTTGATTGATGGTGCCTTTTTTTGAACAATGTGTAGATATGTTAAATTCTTAAAATTTTAATATATGAATTTGACATGCGGCTTTCCATACCGAATATCCGATTATCAATATCAAACCAATTTTACGGAGATGAAAGCGATCATGTCTCAAAGTACTAAGTCATAGCTGTATCATAAACAAGGACCTAATGCATAGATTTCTTGCATTTTGCCCAAGGATTCCCAACTCGCAGCAGCAAACGACGTATGCTTTTAGACTCTAAAATGAAATGTAAGAATCATAGAATAAGTAGTTGAATCGCGATTAAAACACAAAGTCAGATAATTTTAACAAATATAAAAATAACGCCATAAATTGTCGATTGATCGGCCGTTCTAGACCGCACAGTCTACGAGTTTATAGAGCCTGCGGGATTTGAACTACCTTGAGTTAATAATAATAAGTTTCGCTTGATTTAAAGCTGCCAAACTCAATATGATTAGGCCTAACACGTAGGCCCTACAGTTTCAATGAATGATGACAAATTATCGCCGGTGTCGAATTTAACTGTTGGCAGCCATGCAAGGCTGATATTGTGTGGTACGGTGGCGAATTTGTTAAAGCAGTCGGCCCGTGACGCTGATCAGTGTGCGCTGATTGAGCGAGTTCAACCCTCGTCCGAAGCGTCGCTGTGTAGTCCTAGGGACCTTGACCTTCGCACAATTGCTCTGCAGTACGTAGGACCTACAACTGCAATTGCGCCGACGAGGCGTGTGGAGTTCTGAGCAAAAACTGTTGGAAGAAGGGCGGTATAATTTCAGAATAAATAAATAAATAAGTATAGGTCATTCATAAAATTTGCAGATAATAATGATATATAGAGAAATAGGCCTATGTCTTCCTTGTTAGACTAGACTATAGGTCTAAATATGATGCATTGCTACTTCCATGATTAAGCTACGAGTAGTAGAGAGCATTCCCTTGACGAATAATTGTTTAATCAAAATAATCGACTAATCGATTGGTAAAAGTCACTTATCGCCCAAGTCCGCTTGACAGGATAAGAAACAAAATTAGGGGCTTATAAAGAACGAATTGACTACAAAAAATTGCGAGAATTTGAAGGTTAAATAAGATTCTAAATGGCGACATCGGGCAATTATTGATAAAGCCAAGATTCTGATTGGTCACTGTAACATATCGCTGATGTTTTCCATTTACAGATGCGGTATATAACTGTACACGTGGATATTCACTCGTCGGTGACAAAGACTGCTGGTTGGCTGAATGTTTGAGCGCCGGAACCAAAAAAGGGCGCGGCAGAGACAGCTGAAGGACTGTCAGTATGCTAGTGGCCTGCCAAGGGATCGGACGGAGCTGGCCAGCTTCGTCGACATTTATCCAAGTGTCCGAAAACTCAAGGTATGAAAAGATATTTTACTCGTCATGTCAAATTCGAAGGGCTGTGTAGCGGTTTACACGTGTCTTGCTTGGCAGACGCAATTATGTCACAGCTCCGAGTTCTCTTCCCTGGTGAGTTTCGGAGGCGCTTAAGTTCATTAAGTAATAGGATAAGAACACGGAATGTCCATTCTCGACTTTTCAAGACCAAGGTCCGTGTATTATAAAATTTTGTTTAACTGGACATGTGTTGTAATTGCAACTTAACATTTTTAAACCGTCGCTCAAACTCAGCGGCGCTCCCTATGCAGGTCGGAGGCTAGATGGAAAATAGGAAGGTCATTGCAAGAATAGGAACACGGAATGTCCATTTTCAACTGTAAAATTTGTTTATTTAATTTTATTCACCTCGTTTTAGTTATCTGGTTTGTATTCTCACTTTCGTTTAGTCAAACAATATTATTGTTGCCTTTTGATGCAATGAGGAGTTGAATTTTCTAGTATTTCGATTGGTTTGAAATTACTTAGTTTAAGGAACAAAGCTCAGCTGTTAATTTAGGCTAGACCTCACTAAGAGTTCGTTGGATGCAATTGCAGAACAGTTATAATATTCATACAAGACTGGTTCCCTGTTTTGTAACCTATAATGTGTGCATCATTTAGGCCTAGACCAGAATAGCAACCGGTCAGAATAAGACGGCAAGCTTAACTAAAGCACACTAGGATGTAACTTAGCTGTTACTTGATAATGGAGATGCTGTTACGGCTTGAATTATTTGCAAAAAAGAAGTGAAGGAAGTGCTTTTCTTTCATGTTGAGTATAAGGCACTTGAGTTTTGTGAAATTTGAAATTTTTAAAGTGATTTAGTTGATGTATTATATTTAGCTGGCATAAGCCTACTAAATTTAGATTATATATTAGATTTAGTTGGCATATTAGAATAAGTTCGTAGACCTATATTAGATTAAGATTACAGCACACATTCATGAGCTTCAAAACGTCAATTTTCGCAGTATATTTTGGTGTTGAGATACCTAAGCTTGTAAGAGTGCAGATAGGCCATAATTGCCTATTTTGACAAAGGGATTAAATAATTAATAGTTAATTAATTAATTAATAGTTAAATAATTAATAGTTAATTAATTAATTAATTAATAGTTAAATAATTAATAGTTAATTAATTAATTAATAGTTAATTAATTAATAGTTAATTAATTAATTAATTAATAGTTAAATAATTAATAGTTAATTAATTATTAGTTATTTTTGTGGTTGATTAGTAGACTAGTATTATAGATAATCAGTTTATTGTTTAGGCTGTTTGGAGGGTAAAAATCTGCTCCTACAAGGATATCATCAATCTGGGTTTAGTTCACTTCTTGTCTATGATGTTATGGATACAGATAATATTATACCTCGCTTCTTGCTATGTTTGAGGTCATCTCGGATAAATATGCCTTTGTTTCACAAGCTGCCCTAGTCTGAATTGTGTTGTCGTGGTTTGAGGGGCGCTATAGGCCTATGCATTTTCAAGGTACTCGATAGGAAGGGCATAGTTTGATATTTGAGAAGTGGTATGTTTATGTAACTCTGTTACACCTCTTCGTTAAATATTTGGACACTAACCACCGTTGCAATTTCACCTGATCATTGCTTCATTCAATTTTCAAATGAAGTCTGTACTTAAATAATTCATTTGTGGGTTAAGTGTGTGGTTCTTAGCTTGTTATTTAAAATGAAGATGCCTGTAATACTTGAGTGCTCACCTTTCTTTTGTAGCTGCGATGGCGGGACGGATTCCAGAGACTTGGGATGGAACAATTGCCACTCCTTAGTCTCTTCTATTGACCGTGGACACACTGCCCTGCCGGTCAAGACCTGTGGACGTTCGTCGCCTTCTTTGTTGAAGCTTGTCAACAACGGTTCCTTTAACAGCTCGTATGGCCGGCTCTGTTTATGTTCTTTGATTTCCATTCTTTGATAGACTTTAAGTAATTTCTTTTAGCGATCTGGCCTAAGTAGATGCGCATAGCTTGTATGTTACACTATACGCTATACACACAAGATAAACCTTGGGGGATAAAGGTCGGGATTAACCCTACCTTGACACACTTTGCATTGTCTGTTTGATTGTGCCATTCCATCTTTCTGGCCTTAGTTCTGTCTCGTCCTGTCGAGCCCTTAAGACCCTCCCAGCCAGTCCATCATCCGACGAAAGGTCAATCCTTCGTTCGACCGTCCATCAGTCCGTAGTCCATATCTGACGTCCGTCCGTTTATCCATTTTGGTCGTCCGTCTTAGTCGATCATCGGTCTGTGGGACAGTCGGTCGCCACTCCGTGCATTCGTCCGGCAGCCTATCCATTAGTCGGCCATCTATTCAACCGGATGAAAATAAAAGTAAATTATAATTGAAAAATTACTCCAAATTAAAAGCTATAATAAAATTTCAATTTTACTTCTATCAAGTAACGATTATTATAACGAACAATAATAAATTTTAAAAAAAATAGGTGCATTATCACATTCATCACATCAATTTGCATGTCAAGAGTTTTCTAGTGATAGATAATTAAATAAAAATAGACAAGTTCATTAACTGCAGCTTAATGATATTATGCAGCTCAATGGAGCTTAATTGTATCATCTTTGAATATTATTGAAATAATGTTAAAAATATGTTAATGTTAAATATATATATATATATATATATATATATATATATATATAGCCTCATTTTCGTAACCTACAATCAGGTTTGCAACACCGGTTTCACTCATAAGACGACATTAAAATTAAAATACAGGCCTTAAAGCATGAAACAAATTACGAATTTTTCAATTTGTTTGCTTTTCTTTGGGAAAATTTGACTGCATTTCCTATTATCACTGTTGCACTACATATTTTCATCAGTTTTCCAGTATCAGTGGCTTCTAGCGAAAGAACTTTCAATGTATCGCAAAAAATTAAAAATTACCATCGTTCAGCAATTGAACAGCAACGGTTGAACGAACTGAACAATGCCTACATAATTATTAGCTGTGACAATACGCGAAGAGTAGAATTCTCTAAAAATAATTGAAGCATTTGCAAAATGAAAAGGACGAAAACCAATTGTTAATTAAGAATGATTAAATTAAGTTTTATCTTAAATTCATTCCGCTTTGATCTATAGAAAGATATATACCTTAGGGGTCGTTCACATATTATATAACGCATAAAATCCCAATTTTCGACCTACCCCTAATAACGTTATATAATAGCTGCTGTGACCCCCACCCCTATATTATATAACAGATATGCTACCTACCCCCTACCCCACCGCATTCTTTAAGCACGTTAAAAGACAACAATCGACATAATTATATTGCACAATTTGACACTTATAACAATACAATGTTTGTTAGCACTTTAATAGTAGTGATTCAGCTGATAATTGCCTTTATCCATTTTCAAGAACCGCAGTAAAAATCACCATAAAATTATGCCCAATTAGCAATGTAACAAAAGCTACCTTAAAATTGTGTACTCTCTCGTGCCAATGGCCGGGTACATGGAGCTACTCTGCATCTTAATAATCGGACTTTCGATGGCGCTAAATTCACTTGTATTGATAACGGTAACTAGTTGGGTAGTCGACGACTGTCGCCATGTATCTACATGTAGGCCTACTAATACAGCATGATAATACATGATAGTGACACATCATATTTAAAAGCACCATTTTAGTTTCCCTCCTGTTTTGCACAAGAAATGAGGATTACAGTACATAAATCCACAATATGAACGCGGTGTAATAGGGGAGGGGCACCGAAAATCCGATTTTATCACATATGTAATATATGGATGACCCATTATGTAACACATTTCCTGGGCTACGACATCGGCAATATCTTTAGTTTTTTATGTTGCTGCAATTTTCGGTTGTCTGCTCCTTTCTGCTGTTATAATTTTTAGTCTTTTAGACTACAGCATTCTGATATGCAATGTAAAGATATGTAGGTATTTATGTGTATATATATATATATATATATATTATAATGTAAGAGGAAACTGAATAATATTGAGAAATTAGGCCTACCTCGCAAAGGTGTTAGTGTTTTATTTATTCATAACAGTAAATATGACAACTGCGATAAAGACGTCATAGGAGAAATCATGCTCAAGCAGTGAGTACATTCAGCTCTTTGCCCTGATCAAGTAAGACCGCTGCAAACAGGATCCCGTTTCCGTTCTACAATCTAGTTAATTGCTGGCGGCAGAAATTGACTCCATAAGCGGGGTAAAGGCATGGGCAAGAAACGGTCACATACGCTGTTTTTTTCTTTCAGGCGTTCAGAAACTGGAACAACAAGACTCATCTCTGCAGCACAGAGAGCGATGTGGGATGGGTCACGCAATTCGACGGGAAAGGTATAGAGAGGTTTTTATTTGCCCCTCTGTGATCACCATGGATGCTACTGGCGGCAGAAATGGTGGTCATACGAAGGGGTTTTGCATGGGGGTTGTGTATGTGGGAATTTTGTGTGTTGCCGGTTTGGTGACATAGGGTGGGGGTTTCCGTTCTACCTCTGTTCGTTGGTCCGTTTTTCCGTTCGTTCATTTTCCCGTTCGTTCGTAAAAACGAATCAACTTCGTTTTTTCCGTATTTCCGTGGACTCGTTTTTCCGTTGTCCGTTTTTTCGTTGACTCGTTTTTTCTGTTTTTCTAATAAACGGAAAAACTGATCAACGTTCGTTTGGTTAGGTTTTCCCTTGCTTTTGCGTTTGTTTTTGTATTGGTCCGTTTGTTTTTCGTAAATCCTGTTTGCCTTTGGTCCGTTTTTTCGTTGATTCGTTTTCCCTGTTTTTCGAATCAACGGAAAAACTGACCAACGTTCCTTTGGTTAAGTTTATATATATATATATATATATAGAGAGAGAGAGAGAGAGAGAGAGAGAGAGATCACTCCATGAGCCCACTTGGATGTCCTCCGCATGCAGTATGCGTCTACTGCGCCTACGCTGTGCGAACCCCTTAGGCCTAATAGAAAATCTCCTGATTCTTTGACGTCCCGGAATCAAAAGGTAGCGAAACTAGTCGCAGAACACTTCGTGTAACGTTGCCCTCCTTTTATACGACCTTTGACCACTACCCTATCTTATAATACATCTTGTTCTTTCAGTTGCTGTTGTGATCCAGAGCTTCTCAAACGACAAAACCGCGAATCCACGACAAAATGAGGACCTGAAAGCTATGGAAAACGTGTTTGTTGGCACTACAAGTCTCCAATGCGTTTTCTGGCTGAGTATCCATGCAACCGCGAGCATACGTGTCTTGTTTTTTTTTACATCCTAACATATCTGATTAGTGATTAGTGGGGTTTTTTTTATCACTAACGATGTAAAATCTATTTTTAAAACTAATGTGAAAATATTGAATGGGTTGTTTTCTTGCTAAAAATTTAACTTTACAAAGTGCTGAACACGCAAAAGTTAAAACTGCGTGTGTTAATCAGTTTATGCGTCTGTTCGTGCATGATGCGGCTGTTCGGTTTGTGCGTCTGTGCGCGCGTGGGTCTATTGATCGGTTTATTGGGTCGAGCGCGCGTGGGTCTGTTGATTGGTCACCAAAAGAGCCATGAGGCTGCATATTATAATTAAATAATAGAAATATGTGTTAAAAGAGACCGAATGAGGTCGATTATTAGGTGTATGGTATATGTGTACTATGTGTATTGTTGTACTAGATCAGGAAAAGCAAAAAAAGAAACAGGAAAAAAAGAGGGAAGAGCCCAAGGCCACAGAAAGAAATCTTCAAATCTGAGCCAAAACAGGCTGAACGAGGCCGATCATCAGGTTACGAAATTAATAATAAATAAAAAAAACAAACGACAACAAAAAACAAACCATCAACAGAGAATCCACAAAGATGAAACAAACATTTAGTAAAAGACCGTAAAGGCCATTGTTTCCATAAACTGTCTGTAAAGAACGTTCTTCTCTCTCACACGAATGTGTTAGCTCGACACTGTTCACACACTGGCAGTGCCAGTGCCAAGCCTGGATAAAGGAGGAGGGCGACGCAAATTATCTTTGTTATCACACAGTGTGTTTAAACTAAAACGACCACGAATGCGTGGTTTAGTCATTAATCAACATACCATTAAAATTAAGGTTATCAATCAATCCTGCTTTAAAAGATAGTATTGGTGAGGACGTCGCGCCTAACACTACGACCCACAACGTGTAAGTGAACGATATGCACCTACCTCTATCCCATCTCCACTCTCCCTCTTCCTCCTCCTTTTCCCCTATAATATTAGACAAACCTAGTATGCTTTTGTCTGCCACGTTACGCTCGTCCTCGAGTATAACCAAGCACATGCTAGCATTCCTTTTCACGACTTAATATGTTGACAACTTGACGACACTAGAGGAGAACACAATGAAGCTATAAGCAATGATCATGACGTTGCTTGAACTCTGTTTAAGCCAAAAATAGGGATGTCGTGTCCCAAAAATATTTCCTCACAGGGCTAGAAAGTAGCGGCAACGGCCAACGCCAAGTTTAAAAAGTGGGCATGGCATTTATATAGCGCCTACGAGGTTTCTTTTTAATGATAATATTACGCTATGTCAGTAAGCTCGAAACCACGCTCCTGTGTATATATAATTATATAATATATACTATATATATTATATGCATATATATCATATATATATATTATAAACGGGTCAAAGCATACTGTGGGCATGCATCACTATTGAAGTTATGGTAATAGGACACTGCTGTCTCCTAGGCTTGACCTCCACGGACTCTGACCTGGCGCTGATATTCACTGGCCAAACAACCTGGCTAGTGCATGCAGACTTGACTCGACTAGCTGGTCCCTCTGTTGGGGCTATGGGGTGGGGCCGAATATTCAGGGGTTTTACATTATTACGCCCATGTGCAGAGACCATGTATCATGTAGGTTTAGTGTCTAACTACGTTGGCCTATATCAACAATCACTGTTTGTTTTAGTTCTTCAGCTTTAACGTGACGCATTGGTTAGTTGAATAAATAATGTGGCGCCAAATTGTGATTTGGTTTATAAGAATTTTAGGATGTCCCTAGTTCTGGGCATACTCAGGCATCCAGCTGAGCTGACTCTTTCGGAATTGTCTGTCATGCACTCTTTGGGCCCCGGTGTTGGAAAGCTCGGAGCCGCCACGGTAAATTTTACACGTATGCGCTGTTAATAAAATAATGCACGGTGCGTGTTTATCGAACCAAATTCTCAAGGACATCACAGAACCGAGATTAATATAATTAGCTGTGCATGTATTGCCAGAAATCACACAAGACCGATAAGTTAGCTTATGCAGGCATACTACTTGGTTCGAATGCGTCAGTAGGTCAAAATATGTCCGCCGAGAGG
Source organism: Bimastos eiseni (assembly GCA_959347315.1). Classification (NCBI taxonomy): domain Eukaryota; kingdom Metazoa; phylum Annelida; class Clitellata; order Crassiclitellata; family Lumbricidae; genus Bimastos; species Bimastos eiseni. Next base: position 56,209,733 of record OY365808.1, on the reverse strand, counting down.
TTGCGGGAAGGGGCATAGGCCCTGCGATTGCGGTGCTCTTGAGATCATTACGAACACTTACTGTTCATCGAAATCGTAATCTCCAAATTTATAGAGCCCCACTTGAAAGCTAAGCGCATGGCACCAGCTTATTCACGAGTGCCGCGTAAAATCGAAAGGGTTGTCAAAAGTGGGAGGTCAAAGTTCAGTTTCCAAGGAGGTCAGCAAGGAGGCAGAGTAGCTGTTAAGGAGGGTTTAGCTTTGGTCGAGGATTGACAGAAGGAATGTCAAGTAATGAGTCTGGGCAAGAGTTCATAAAAAGGTGTGATTTAAGTTTAGAATGGAAAGCCCGGGGAGTGATGGATAGAGGCGCTAGGGAACAGATGATGATACATGACGGGTATTGATGATGGAGGAGCCGAGAAGGCACGAAATTCAGGAGGAAGGTCGTTCCAGAGACGAGGTGCGGCGTTTGATATGGCACGGTGGGAGAACTTGAGATGAGATGTAATCGGGGGTCGAGTGAGGGAGAGGACGATCGGGGATAGCGGTTCATCTGCCAAATAATTAGTTTAGGTAACTTACGCATGAGTTAGGCCTACTAGCTTATAAATTTTATTTATTTATATAATTTATATGAATTTCCATTGTATTCAACCCACAGTAGGCCTACAGCCCAACACGCAGATAATTTTCACATTGTAGCTCGTTTGCAACTAAACCCAAAATAAGCCTTGATATGATAGGTCTCAAGAATTAGCTGCGTCATCTGTCGAATGCCTATGCAGCAAACGTCGACTTCCGGCATGAGCCGCTTTTCGCTGAAACATCCATCGCAGGGACGCGTTCTGAAGTTCGAAGCGTTGAATGCTTATGCTCAATGTCTACGATGAATTGAGCCTCACATTTTACTTGCGTACGAGAAACAGAATTCAGACGAATATGATCAGACAACGAAACAACGAACTCTTTTTATTGGTGCTACAAATTATTTCTCGCCTCAGTTTGATTACCAGCAATCGCTAGGTGTTAAACGCGCGTCTATGTAGTGACGTCGACTTTAGCGTTATGTCGGTTGAATGTAATCCGCGAGGCTAGTAAGTTCTAGAAGAGATTAGTTCGCGTGGTCTGCATTTTGTGTCGATATTTCCATACGAAAAATTTTGGTAAGTTGTGCACGAAATAATGTATTGATTTTCGGATGATTGTTTGGTGTTAGTTGTGCAGGTACTTCATCTCTATGTAAGCATTCTTCGGTTGCTGAGCCTAAAAACGCGCAGATGCCACCCCTATGAGACAGCGAAATGTCGACATTGAGAGTGCTTAGCATCGATAGAAATGCGGGAATGGCGTGGAATAGGGATATGTTTTGACAAGTTTTATTTTCACTCTTTATGCATATTGTTGCAGTTTTAGATAAGCGGACCGTTTAATGCGCGTGAACTTCATTATCGCTTTCATATTGTTAGTTAATCATTTTTAAAGCGTCTGTGAATCTTGCGTGCTTGTTTTACCCTTGCTCTGTGTGGCGAGAGCCTTGTGTCAATTTTAACGCTGTGAATTTGTTGCAAGAAATTATCTTTGCTCAATCATGTAAGTAAGTAGAAAGGATGCTGCATCATTGTACCAATGCCTTTCTAAGTCTATAGCTCTGTATAAAGCACAGTGATATTGCATTACCAGGAATGCTCAACACGAATGGCATATAACTGTGTAATTTTTGTATTTCTCATGTTTATCAGTGTCAGGAATGAGGTGATCCCAGTACAGATTTATGCAGCAATGCAGTAATGTAACTGAAAGTTTATGTGGCCGCATTTGAGAAACTTCTGCAAGCATTCTGATGTGCTTTTACTTTAGCTAAATCATAAAATAATCAGCAGAATGTTCTACATGCAAATTATAGTGCACATGTACCGTCCAGAGCAACAATGGGGCATTTAAAATGTCACTGTTTAGAAAACTGAAAGAGGATGAAGTTCTGAAAAGACTGAGGATCTCACTACTGTGGATGTCTTGTCACTTTGTCTTGATGCTGTATGATATTAATGTGTTAATTAATCTGTTTTAGAATAAATGTAAGATAAACATGTCCATGAATACTATTTATTGTGTACATGTTTGCCAGCTGTGCTAACATTCACTTGAGAAATGGATAAAGAACAACTGAAATTGTTGCACGACTTTGTGAAACTCTGTCAGGTGAAACCAAGCGTTCTAAATTTGCCCGAGTTGGCCTTTTATCGTCAGTGGCTCGAGAGGTAAGAATTATGTGAAGGAGCTTTGGTCTACAAAATGACTTTCTATTCAAATCTGTTGAGTGCAGTTAAAAGTATTGCATGTTTTGTATTGAAATTTTAAAATTGATCAGAACAGTTTGGATTAGTTAAATCAGTGAATCGCTTTCAGAACACTTTGAATGATGAGTGTGCTAAAGTCACTGGGAAAACAAGACAGTTTTTGCTGTTAAACCATTAGGTTAGTTCTGTCTGTTTTAAGTCAATGCTAAGCTTTGGTTTAAATGAATATTAGAGAATTGGTTTTAATATGAATATGGTTTCTGATTATTTTAAGTCATAAGATTATTATTTAGTATTGTATTGTATTGTATTTGTGAATGTGCCAAAACGAGATGGAAGTCTGATTTATTTGCCAGATGGAAATAAAGTCTAATAGATGTGCCAGGTACTTGTGTTTTAGGCTGATGTCTTTTTCAGTTACTTGCAGCCCTCTTGTGATATGTAGTTGTGATGTGTGCTACTGAATTTCATTGACCATAACTTGTATTAATTGTAATTTTTATGACAGCCTTGGGGCAAAGATCCCCGCTCCTTGTGCGGATGGAGCTGGTCCGTGTGGTGGGTGCAAAACGCCTCCTTCGGAAGGATCACACAAGGTAGGCCAAAGCGCAATATAAATGAGGAACTACTGCACCGTTATCAATATTAATTATACAGATGCAGATTTGTCATGGGACTTGCCTGATATATACTTTATTTCATCTTAAGCAGAATAAATAAATTAAATAGAAAATGGCGGACAATATACATGAACACCTGTGGACTTCTAAGCAAAAAATGTTGGAAGAAGGGCGGTATCAAATTTCGGTATAATAATAATGTCATTTTATCATTAACCACTTGTAGGTTGTCAACTTACTATCTTGGCCAATTTTTTGGATATGCGGCTCAAACCCTCACTTGTATTCCTAATTCTTGTTGTTGTTTACTTGCAAACAGTTTGATAAAGATCCAAAGGGTTATGATGGCAAATTGTTGTTCTACTGGTTGATTTGATGTGGGATGACTAACCTAATTGAAACAAATGTTTGTGTTTTGTCTTGAAGGCGCCACCACCACCTGCTGAGCCAGAGGAGGAAGACAGTCCAGAGAGTGATGTCGGTTAGTTATTTCTGTTCAGAACTTATTCCTACCACAATGGAGGCAGGATCATAGCCAGAGGTTGCAAATTATATGTATATTTGGTCTGGAAACTCCACAAACTGGTGTGCTGGAGACATTCTAAATGTAGGAGCTACATTTTATAATATCGTGTGTCTCTCGTTACTTTTTGTAGCTCCATTGCTGTGCCATTTCTTTGACATTGACTGTGGTGTTATTTACTATGATTTGTGTATTTTATAGACTTCCGTCCTTGATTCCATTACACTTGAATTCACTGAGAATCCTTTAAACGATCAAGCTTTAAATAACCCACTTTAGAGAAGCAAAAGTGTTCAACTTGGTGTTTATGAAGCCTGCTGGGTTTGTTTGCACTCACTCTGGCTATAAGTTGCTGTATTGAGGGTCTTGATACAGACTTGTATATTACATACGAATAAATAATTAATTATTGATTAATTAACGAGCTATTGTTTAGTGTTTTTAATTGGTTGTATCACGGTGTTTTAGAAATTGAACGAGAGGGATGCATTGAACCGGACAATGACCCACCGCAGGCAATGGGCGACGAGTCGGTCGAGGTAATTTACATATTTTTGCATATTCATAATGAGGCTGAGGTGATTTTATGTATCTATTATCTATAATGAATATATTTGCATATTTTTACATATTCATGATACAATCCTAAGTAAGAAATGTTGGGAATGCTGATGTTGAATCATAAATTTGAATATAATGGAGACCTAGATGCTGAGACTAAAATTAGCACAGTAATTTCCTGTCTCAATCTATGATCGTTCTTGTTTTGTAGCCAACAGACGAGATGCTCGATCTATCGTCAACGAAGAGAGACGAAGCCATGGCCGCCATTTCGGAAGGCAAGTTTGCCAACATTATTGTTGTTTTCGTAATAAACTTATATCTCATTATCATGCATCAACTGATATGTCAGTGCAATTAGGAGTGAAAGACGTTGCTCAAGGTCCCTCCTACACAATAACCATCTCAGAGAAGAAGGCCTGAACCCATACTCCTGGCTTCACAAGGCGAGCTCTCTAACTAGTTGTTGTCTGTCGTGTTCCACAACATAAGCAGTGTAATTTTTATCGGATAAATTACTTCAGTTTCTTTTAATTAGTCCAGTTTCTTTTAATTAGCATGAGATTGGTAGAATGCTGCTGTGTCCAGGTTTCAAATCCTGTTGCTTCATATGACATGTATACTTGTCATCTGGTGGTCTGTCAAGTCTGAAATTGGTTGGAAAAGATTCAGGTGGCAATTGTTCCAAACAGCACACTCAGAGAATGCACTGCACTCAGTTTTGCCTGTGGATTGGTCTTTCGGCATGCTATACTAACTAACTTTCCTGATGCATATTTGATTTGTGCAGGTAACCTAGAGGAAGCAGTCAACTGCTTCACAGAGGCGATCAAAAATAATCCAAGCTCTGCCTTGCTCTATGCAAAACGAGCGAGGTAAGCTTTTCTCTAAATCTCTTATTGTGCTTACTTTATCTACATTTTATTACCGGCATTTAATACAACTGTATTATAATACAACTGTTTTTAATACAATATGGTTGTTTTTAATTCAAAGCAGTTCAGCTGTATTTGATGCAATGCAAGATTATTGTATTTTATGCAATACAATACAACTGTAATTGATACAGTCCTCCTTGCAAAAATGTAGAATTGTAGCTACAACCAGTTGACTGAGCATTGATGGCTCTGAGCGACTGTGAGCAAACACTTCTTGCTGAGAGGCAGTATGTAGTGACCACCAGTGTGTATTACTGGGAAAGGTCAGACCTCTACTCATTGAACTATTTTGAATTTATGCTTGAAGTAGTCAGTTTTGCAAAGTGATCTTCTAAAAGTACTTTGTTACCAGTTAGGCTATACATTTGGTCACAGTGCTCTACGTGTTAGATATTCACTGTATTTGTTACGTATTACATGTGTTTGTTATTTATTGAATGTGTGTGTTACGTTGTTACATTAAATGTGCCTGTTACGTATTAACAGTGTTTTATTGCATATTAAATGTGTTTGTTGTACTGTATGTATTTATTAAACAAAATGTTTTTTGTGGATAATTAAACTCTGAATTCTGATAAAACAACGCTGTGAGTTCTGTCTGTGTACAGCATCTATGTTCGACTTCAGAAGCCAAATGCTGCAATAAGAGATTGTGACAAAGCGATTGAGCTCAACCCAGACTCTGCTCAGCCATACAGATGGAGAGGCAAGGCATACAGGTACGAGTGGATTTCCTATTGTTTAAGTTATTACTCCAAATTTATTAAGCTCTACTATCTAACGCCCAATCATTGATCGATGGAAGCATTTGTGACTGAAGGACATAATTACTCGTCTTCTTGATGTATTCTGTTAGCTACTATGTAAATATGTTAAACATTTTGTTATGAGCACATGGAATGATTTTAAGAAGTCCACCCGAATTGCTACATTTTTCAATTCATGTAGTAGAAATGAAATGAAAGACTAAGTCATCTGCCAACTTGTGTAGCTATTCATTAGTAACTTGGCTTATCATTTGTGCCATACATAGCTTACATACATGGCATGTGATACCATTTTTAATTTTAATAATTTGAAGACAGTCAATGATTTTTTATAAATTTTGTCATTGCTTTGGTGTTACTGCTGTGTTGTGGCCCGTGACTTAAAGAATCGACGTTAAGCCTCCTATAATTATTTATTTATTCATTCATTACAAACATTTATATAGCGCCCCTTCGAGGCTGCTACTCAGTAGTGCTCCCGACTCAAGCATGACTGCACAGAATTTTAAATGTACCATGAGGACAAGTGCAACTCCAATGGGATCTGTTGGGGCCAAACACTGAGAAGGCACGATTCTGTTTTGTGATTGTGTTATGTGAAGCTTCCTGGTATGTAAACTTTCTTGTATGTGCCTTTACAGACTGCTTGGTCAATGGGAGGAGTCGTTCAAGGACCTGAGCAAGGCCTGCCAGCTGGATTACGACGATGATACCAACGAAGTTCGCCGAGAAGTTGAACCTAAGGTACCGAGTTATTGTCGGACGTGATTTTATGTAACTGGGTCTTTCCAGCTCAACTCAACCAATTTTGAGGAAGGTTCCCATCTGACCATCTTCGAATTGGCTGAAATTTTTACAGTAGCTTTAATAAGAATAACCTATGTTGTGTTTCATTTATATTAAAAACATTATCACATTGATTTCACAGTTTTGATATTGATATATTAGGGTAACATGTTTGTCAAATGCCATTCTTGATTGCGACTCACTATACCAAAAATCGACCATTTTTGGCACACTGTAAACTCCTTAAAACAAAAAACACCATTGGAATTTTTGAACACATATCAAAGTGATCTCTGATCTCTCAGAAAATGCAATAAACAAGATAGATTTTAATGGGCCTTTTTGGGAATATTTTTTCTCTGTGACCCCCCCCACGTCAGCTTTGGTCTACTCTGACAGCAATTATAAACCAGGTGTGAATCACTGATCAAGCTCAAACTTTTCACAGTAATTGTCAGCCACATAGAAATTATACAAATAAAATATGAATACATTATACCTGGTACACAGGGAGATACTGATCACTGATTATTGAAAAATGTAGATGTAAAGTGAATATGAAGACAATTTTGACATTTTTTCTGCTGAAATTATAGGACACACAATAAAAATAATAATATTTTTTTAATCTGTGCAAGAAATTGTACAGATAAAAATAACTTAATCTGATTTGGTCCAACCATTCAAGAGATATCAAATCTCCAAAATTTTCGCGAAACGTCCTCGGAGAGTGGGGTCACGGAAAACACAATATCTTGGAAAGTATTTTAAAGTATGGGAAAAGATTTTAGATTTCTCCATCCAATATATCTAGCAACATGTGGTAAAAATTTCAGCCAATTTGAAGATGGTCAGGTGGGAGGCATTGGTTGAGTTGAGCTGGAATGACCCAACTATTGATTTAACAAGACATTGTTTAGTAAATGGGAGATACGTTTGTTAAGAACCTGCTTCCATTAGGTGCTAAATCTCTAGAAATTCTGTTTACCTTATATAACATGGGATCAATAATGTAAAAGTTTTCCATTATTGATTGTTTGTGCCTCTGAATAGTTGTTCTGTGAGAGGGTCTGTATAAATCTAAAGGTGCTATTGATTGTGCTGGTGTAGACTTATATTGGTGTTTTCAGGCAAAGAAGCTGTTGGAACACAAGCGAAAGCAGGAGCGTAGACGCGAAGAGAAGGAGCTTGCCAAACGAAAGGAAAGAGTGAGAAAGGCGAAGGAGGAAGCCGAAAAGGCTCGCAAGGTATGTCATGTCAATCTTATGTATGAGCTGGTGAATTTAGATAGAAGCAGTTGTGTTTCTCTAATTAATTTCAGAATGTTGACCCTATTATGTCATGTTCTTGGTGTACCATCAGTTAGTGATATGGGTGCTGATACTTGAGCTGTAGAAGTCAGTTTTGGCTTGCTCCAATGGGGGAGATTAGGTTGCCAAAGGTTGAGGGTTTGAAATAATTGTATTTATTTACAGTTTTTATGAGATTTCTACCTCTCACATGATTCGTTCAGAGTGTTTTTTCTCCCATTCTTAGTCGAGGTGGTATATTTGCCAAATCTTCTTTTTGATGTCATGATTAACTGGTGCATGCAATATCATGCCTTACAATTGAAGTGCTGTGAAAGTTCTTTGTTTATTAAATGATCAATCGATTAGCTTGCCAATCTGAGGATTTTAATGAGGTGGATGAATAATTTTGCCATTGTGAGTCTCTATAAGCGTTTGGTAATTACTGTAAAGCGGTTTGTCTTTTTTGGATAGGAGCAGCAGGAAAGAGAGGCTTCTTCCCCAAGATTCTCAGGTGAGGGCAAGTTTACGGTAACTGGTTTATTGATATTCTCTTAACTCTTCTCTTGACTGTTCAGGGCTGTAGCAGTAAAATTAAAGTTTAGTAGTCAGTGTTCCTATGATGCAAAAATGGCCGTTTTTACGTTCGTCAAAATGTCCAAAATTGTTGGGCTTGGCTGGGTGTATTGTTAACTGTTAAAGTTGAATTACGTCCAAAATTCTTGGTCATGACAGTGAGTATGACATCCTCTTTTTCTGTTTTGCTCTGTTGGAAACACTGACAGTAGCCAATTGTCCCATACTACAAGTTATTTTTCCATTGCGAGGTAGTTGTTGAAAAATAATTAGGGGCGAGTGTATGCTGTATAGCCTCTTCTGCAACAATGTTTGCTAGAATTAGTGAATGAATGCAGAGTTGTAATAAAAGAGTTGTCATGCGATGAAGTTTCCACAGGACTTTAATATCCAGTTCTCTGGAGAACTAATGACATTAGAGTTTGACAATCATCGGAGCCGTGGTATATGACACTTTCTTAATGTTGTGAGAAAATGATGAGTATGATTTCCGAAAACTTCAATTTGTCATGATCTTCTGGTTTGATTTATTTAGATGCTGCATCTCTCGACTCTGTGGCATAGATTTTCAGTCTTGGTATTGTCTGTTTAAGTCAGCCAGTCGCCCAGTTGTGCCAGACTTTCTAGATCTCCTTTAAGCATTTGACAATGAGTGTGTAATAAATGTGAGGAAATACCTGTGCAGGTCGTCATTAAAGGTGTTGCTTTCAGTGTCTTGATGGATGTGCAAACATTTGATTGGCATGTTGCTTTTGATTGACAGGTTTCCCAGGTGGAATGGGCGGTGGCTTTCCAGGTGCCGGAGGCTTTCCTGGTGCTGGCGGCTTTCCAGGCGCTGGTGGCTTTCCTGGAGCTGGTGGCTTTCCAGGGGCTGGTATGTCAGGAATGCCTGACCTTACTGCTCTTCTTCAGGACCCAGAACTTCTCCAGTCTTTCCAGGTATGAAAGCACTGAAAAGCTACCACTTGTGCCCTAGGGCACGCCCATTTGATCACCCCAAAAATGACAACGGGGCTTTATCCTTAGGATTTTGTACAAATTGAAGGCTGTTGATAAGGCTATATCTAATAGATAATAATCTAATGTAAAGCTTAATAAAACTCTGACCTATGCCAAAGCCAACCAAATTTCACCTTCTCTTTTTCTTGGCCATGTGATGGTCGCTTAGATTGGGAAGACTGCAAGATTAGCAGTGTGCCGTAGAAGAGGTTTAAATGCAGTAATGTCATGTAATCGAATATTTATATAGTGCCACTCTGTGCTGTCCATTAGGAGTTCAAATGTCATTACGAACTAATAAAATACACCAGTTGGCAAAACCATGCACAGTTGCTAAAAAGAGTCGCCGGTCTTGGGCCCATGCACAAGCGTGGACACTAACCAACGGATTCCTGCCGACAGATGGCATGGATATTCAGATTCTCTGTTCAGTGGTCGCATTGATTTTACTTTTTTTCTTGATCAGGATCCGGAGGTTGCCGCCGCTTTCCAGGACATCAGCACCAATCCGGCCAACATATCCAAGTACCAGAACAACCCGAAGATCCAGAAGCTGATGAAGAAGATGGCGCAGAAGTTCGACGCGCCTCCGGGGGCAATGGACGAGGAGATGGAAGACCTCAGCGGATCCACCACCGGCTCTGGTCAGACCGTGCCTCCCCAGCCAGACATCGACTAGGCCGCTCCAGCGGATAGACCCCACTTACCTCGGCCGATCTGTCTGTTTAGGAGCCAGCTCGTGCCGGACCATTTGCGGATGCCGTGCTTGAATTAAAAATGCAATTGGAACGGTCATCATTTCGGCCGGTCATCGACTTTGGTTGGGATCTGTTGTGAATACACGTTCGGCGGGGAATCTGTGGTCGCTAGCAGACGTTCGTTCTCTTCTGTTTGTGCTGTGTCAATGGGAGTTGTTCGTTCTGAGAGGGCAAAATGTTTTTGATGTCGGTTGGCTTAACGAGTTTTTATTTCGGCTAATTCTTTTTCCTCTTTCGGATATGTTGTCTGCGTCTTACTTGTTTTGCTTGCATTGTCGACCTTTGATGATGCGGATCTTCGTAACTGTGTGGGTGAAATCCTCGTATCTTTTGTACTGCTTTGACCTGGCGTCTTGCTGGGATGGGAGAAACTCTTGTGTAAAGACACTGGTGTCTATCTATACTGGGAATTAGCACTGCACCATCTATCTGTATGAATCCAGTATTTCAGAAAGAGGTTACACAAGGGCAGTGAAGTTGTCAATGAGTGCCCCTAATTTGGGAAAGTTAAATATAAATGAAAAATGATATTCTAGGTTAATGGCTCTCATTGCTCTTTTCCTGCATCTGGTTGTTTATGCTTGAAGAATTTTGGTTCTATTGAGTTTTGTGGTAATCTTTGTCTAGATGACAGACGTGAGCTGTGTTAAGTTGCCGTTGAAAAAATTGTGGATTTAAACTTCTCAAAGCGAACTGCCTTAAAATTTCTGGCTTATCAATTAAATAAAACTTTTATTGCTCTAATTAAAACTGACTTCACCATACAAATGCTCATTTTTTCCTCAGTGTGGATCACTTGCAATATCAATTTCTGTATTTGCTTACCGTATTGAATTTTCTTTGATGTTGCTGCTTGTTGTAAAGCAAAGTGCTGACCAGAGCAGACGGACGAAAGATTGCGAACTAAAGCGACTTTACAATGAAATTTCTAATCGGCATATGTGTTTTGCACTGTTAACATAACGATTTAATGTGGAGCTTGGTACGTGTTTGCTATTATCAATTCTGTTTGCACTAGTTAACATGTTTCTGTGAGTTGAATTGTGCTCTAATACATCTGAGGTTTCACGGAATGCGTCTGGATTTGCGCCTTGTAGCAAAGTTATGTCTGATTTTTTTCTCATTTTTTTAAAATGAATTCAACTCAAATTCCACAGAAATCTTGTATGATTGATGGCAGCATTTTCTTTTAGTTATTTGTCACCCTCTTCTTGACAAGTCTTCTAGTATTGAAGATGAACAATTTGTTATTAGTTACCCTCTTCTTAACAAGTCTTCTAGCATTTTAGATTTTAACAATTAGTTATTAGTCACCCTCTTCTTGACAAATCTTCTAGTGTTGAAGATGAACAATGAGCATACACTTCATTATTTGCTTGCCTCCTCCCTAGTATGAAGAATTGATGGAACCGATGTGGCCTGTAGAAAGGTTCATGTGGCCATGCAGGCAGGGTGACTAGAGATTGTTCTGAAGATCAGCTGAAAAGTTGAGCATTTCTGTGAAATGTACATATAAGCTCTTATAGCTTGGTAAATCCAAATGGAATTCCGTCAAGACTAAAGTTACAAAAAATAAAGTTCAAAAAGAGTCCTGAATCTTGAACCGAGTTACAATAATCACTTGAGAAATGGAAGATCTTGAGCTTTGGTAAGCCGTTATTGTCATGTCGAACAGCAACAAGACTGGTAACACTAGAAGTTGACATTCAGCTAAGTGGGGTATCAAAATAAGTCAAATGTTTTTCTCTAACCTATGTGCAACTAGCCTTCCCACCCACTTTTGCCTGGGATTGAATTTTGAGCCTGGCGATTGTGCTGCTTCTTCCTTGAGGTTCGCCCAGATTTTGACTTCAATTTGGGAGTGTCCTGATGATTATCGATAACATGCCGGATTTGCATGTTAAAATTAGCACGGCCTTCAAATGATTCTAATGCAAATGGTGGTTATTATGTCGAATGGCCTTTATTATGGCCAATCGCGACTTAATCAAGGGGACGAGATATGTACAGTGGAAAAAGGATTGGTATCGCGATGCACATGTGAAAAAATAAAAATGTCGCAAAACTCTGCTATACCAAGTATTGCGATAGGCCCACTTTATCGCGAAATTATCAGCCCTGCTTAACTCCAATACTCTCACCCTCTCCTGTCTTCAATATTCTCACCCTTCCTTAATAATTCACTCACCCTCCCTAACCTCTGATACTCACCCTCCCGTACCTCCAATAATCACCCTCACTAACTTCCAATACTCTCACTCTTCCTTGCCTCCAATAGTCTCCCCTCCCTAACCTCCAATATTCTTACCCTCCCTTACCTCCATTTCTCTCACTCTCCTCTCCAATACTCTTACCCTCCCTAGCCTTCAATACTAACCCGTCTTTTATCTCCAATGCTCTCACCCTCACTTACCTCTGATACTCTCACCATCCCTTACCTCCAATGCTCTCACCATTCCTTACCTCCGATATAGTGGCTGATTGGTTTGAGTGGTCGACCTGTGATGAAGGTTATACATACTTACTTGCAGAGATCACTAAATTACATCGAGCTCTATGTTGCCGCCTTCAGCGGATCGCAGACTCCCACTGAATGAAAATTTAGACGCTGATTGGTTGAGGTTTGCCGCCACAGTTCCGGACTAAATAGTTTATTGTGGCCGCCATTGCAAGGGATAGAATTTAGCGATTAACGGAACAAAAATAACGGTTCTTCGGTTATAGGTCGTTAGGTCGGTCGTAAAATGGTGTTATCAGAAGACGGCGACGATGGCCAAATTGAAACGCGATTTGAGTCTCTGTGCATGGATCTTAACATGGACAGAAGCTCCCAGGAGGAAGCCTGGCTGTCTTTTGAACGTATTCGTACCAGCTATACTCTCGAGGTATAGGCTATATATATTTGTTTATAACATATTCATGTATATGTGCACATACAATCACACAAGCAGTCATGTCCTTTTACACGGTGTATGGATTTTAGACGATGAATTACATATAATTATATAGTACATGTTTTTTTATCGCCGCAGTTATGCGGGCCGTACACTTCTGTCCAGTTATTCGGTCATCGCGAAGAATACCTTCGCTATAGTAATTAATATGACCGCGCTGATAACTATCCAGCCACATCCCATAATGCAATGCACTAAGTAAGTAAGTAAAGAAAACAACTTTATTTCATAATGCAAATCAATGCAGAACTCGCCGAAAGTTTATTATAACGCTGTGATGGTTCGTATAATTAAAAGAATAAGTTTCTGAAATTGTTACCAGCATGTTCTGCAAAAAGACTAGTTAAACTGACAACGCAATAAACAGTTTTAAAATGACTCAAACGAAAAGGAAGTGTGATGATTTGGTTGTAGTGTTGTTTTTGTTTACAATGTTGTGCTAGCTATAAAATTTGACTCTGTAACTATATTAGCTAAAGCAGGTTTATGTTGGTTGTTCTGTACGTACTTAGCACATATCATTAAGGGATATGGATGGGTAGGTATCAATGCTCTATGTGAGCACATTCGGTGGTTGCCATATTGTTCTAGAGCACTACAAACTGTCCTGATAGCTCTTTTCAATGTTTGTTCTCCACTTTCTTTCGGTTAGCCAGCCTCTCGAGTGACTTTCCATTGTTCCTATATGAATGCACTGATGGTGCTCAAAATTCGATCTGTCTGACACTTGCGTGTTCTGCTTCAGAAGCCAAATGTTGCTGCAGGAAATTGCCACAGCGTTTGAATAATTGATGATCGGCAGTTGTGGCTGCTTTGGCGTTCTGTTCTCATGCTGGTCGATCAATTCTTGATCACCCAACTTGATCGATTTCACGGTGAATGACTGCATGTTGGCCGGGCACAAAACGTCCGTGGCATCTGTGGACCTGAACCCGAATCGTTGCCTTTAATGCTGTATCGACACTTTGCAATGCCAATAATTTATTAATAATTATCATTTTCGTTTCCTTTCAAATTGACAGTCAGCAGTGTTATACTGACGCTTCCATGTGATGTGAATTGTGATTTAATGCTGTAATCTTTGGGCGATTTTTGGCTACTCGATGCACGTTCATTATCGTGCTGTGTTGATAGACTCTATTACACATTCTTTACAAGATATCCGATTCCTCTTATTGCAAAGTGGTGTTACCTTACCCAAAGTTATTTACTGGATACACCAAATGCTGCAGTGTAGTGCAAAATAGTCACTCTTTTAGTCTTTTACTTGTGTGCGGCTTGTCTGTTGATCTGTATCGTAAAGCTTGTTTCAGGATGACTGTTTTTGTGCACTGTACTCTATTAGGCTGGGTTTTCCTACTGTCCTAGTTTGCCCTCTGCATTCCTTGAGCGTTGTCCATTTTGAGTGTGCATTAGTATGTTTATTTTATAAGGTTGTTTGTAACTGAGAATGCTATCTGCAACTGTGACGTAATGTCGACACTTATGTAGCGCCAGTGTTCAACCGGGTTCCCGATGCGACTTTTGTGTGACACCGAGATATTTAGAGGATTTACATTACGATCTATATCTAATGCTCTGTGATTATTTAATGTGGTCTGGCTTAGAAGGGACCACCCGATGATGCCTTATGCATCATTATGCTGGGATTTTTTAGGCTGGATTGGTCTGGTTATTGAGTTAATGGCAAATGCTGTTGTTGTTATTGTGTAGGGTGATGGTCTTCATTGGTTGGCGTGTGCTCTGTACGTCTCCTGTCGATCGAGTCTCATTCCAGCCGTTCACGGAAGAGACTTGGTCGAGGGGAACTGCGTCTCGCTCACCCGTCTGCTTCGTACAGCGAAGCTCAGGTTTGTCGGCTCTTCATTCATACATTTAACATAAGATAACCAGAAACATGCACGCATCAGTGTGTCCAAAACTGTCTTTGTACATGGCACATACATTTTGAATATCTTTATAAAAATGTCTACATACATGATGCATGGTTCAGAACAAAATAGGCTTTTAGAGGATTTTCAGGAACCCAGAGAATGGAGGAACCCGCCAGACAAGGCTGGCTTAGCAAGTAACCTGGGAAGAAATGAGCGATGTATCTCTATTAACTTCTATCATTTATATAGCACCTCCAAGATAACTCTTTAAGTTGTGCCCTGCCTAACCCTGGCCTGAACTTGGTGAAGAGAAGAACAGGTTTTGCGGTGTTTGTATTTGAATATCTAGTTAATGCATGAAAATGATTGTGCAATAAATTAGCAACATTTTAACACTTTTTTACTTCCAGCCTGATCGAATTTTTTAAAAAGATGAAGAAATGGGCAGACATGGCGAGTCTTCCGCAGAAATTTCGCGACAAAGTGGACCGACTGGAGAGGAATTTTGCCGTTTCCACAGTGACATTCAAGAAATTTCAGCCAATTTTTCTCGGCATATTTAAAAATCCGGCCGACGACCCTGTGAAGGCTCCAAAAGGAAGGAAACACAAGTGAGTGTCATTCGGTTAATATTTCAATCTGTGAATATTTCAATCCGTGAATATTTCATTCTGTGAATATTTCATTCTATGATTTGCGCTAATTGATCTGCAGTCAGATAATGCAGCAGACTTGTAAACATATGTATTGTTTTTGAAAATTTGTGAGGTGCCTCTTACAGTATATGCCATTCAGAGGCAGTCACAGCTTGGGTTTCACAAGGATAGAAATGTCTTTAAGCCGATGACAGAATATGGGAGAGACTCGGTCAAACCTTAGATCTGGTAGGGGTGGTCATTCTTTAACCCTTTGACGACCAGCATGTAGTAAAACATAGGGCATAATCATTAACGCTGGTTGTCAAAGGGTTAAGGAGGGACCCACAATAGCAACAGCTCGCTGTTGGGCCGTGTAGTAGTCCTTACACCAGAGACAAAATTATTGAGGCAGTCATTGGAGCACTGCGGATGGGAAACATCTAACTTGGTTTGGCAGAGATACTCCTTTTGGGTTGTGGAACTCGTGAACGATCTCTTGGACTGGACGATGATTAGTATGTCATTATGTAATAATTTGTTATTCTCGTGTAGGCACCATTTGAATTGTTAACAGTATTGTGAAAGTGTTTCACATTGCCACTAAGCAACCACATCACTCGATGACGGCTTTATCGTATCGTATCTTTAGTTTTATATAGCACCTCTTGCAGAATAACTGTTCAGGGGCGCTCTCAGCATGGAAACCTCGGGGGAAAAGAAACTCCTTTAAAGAGCGAGAAGCCGATGAAGAGAAGCCAGTTATTAGGTAGCCCTTAGTGATGGAGGATGATCATTCCAAGTAGACGGAATCACAACAGCAACTGCCCGGCTCTACTGGTGATATGGTACTGGTTATTGAACTGAACAGAACTAGCACAAATATCATTTAATATTATGCCAAGTTCCGTGTATGTTTTCTGAAGTGAATTTATAAATTCGTCTGCGTTTTTCTTATTAGAAGACACACAATTGCCGCAAGAGAGGTGTTCAGCTTCTGCTGGACGATGTTCGTCCAGGTCAAAGGTCAGATCATGATAATATCTGCTTACTTACTCACTGGCTAAATGCTGTGGTGCGCTGCAAACGGGTTTTGATTTGCGGTGTGGTGAGGAACATCTGTTTTTTGGGCATGTTGCCGACTGGTCTGAGCGCTTGGAATGTAAGGCAGGGAGTACTGTTCAGGCTTCGACTCGAGCGGTACTGAGATCTTGAGCCACAACTCAAGTTAATTGACTCTATGTGTTTGTAAATCCCTCTCACAATGACTCTGTAGATCAGAAGTGTCAAACCTTCTTAGAAGGTGGGCCATTGGCAACGTTTTCTGGAAAGTGGTGAGCAAGGATGCCACACACCTGAACAAAATAGGGGTAGGGATCTGGTAGAGGGCTCAGAGAACACATCCAAAGATAATCTATGTATAACTAAATCTCAAATGGTGCATTTTCAAGCATACAAACTGTTAAATTTGGCTTCAAAATCTAAATTTGATCGTCATTAACATTCACAAACATCATATAAATCTGATCAGGCCGTAGAAAGGACATTCTAATTTTTATTCTCAAATTGTGTAGTCTTTAGCCAGGCTCTGCAAGCCGCAAAAACATCATTGGCAGGCCAGAAATGGCCCGTGGGCCTGCTCTTTGACACCATTGCTGTAGATGGATTATACCTAGTTAGGATAGAATTACCTAATTCATTTTGCTTATGACCGTTAAACATACTTACTGTTTTGTCTGCCTTCCTCTCCCTAAGGGCAATGGTGAAATAAGTACGACAGATCGAAGATCGATGTCTTACAGGCTGCCGGACCATTTTCAAATTGACTCTTGTTAAAATTTGTACACATGTACAAAACTTTTAGTATACAAATCTCATTGTTATTTTGAGAGATATATGTACAAGATTTGTTTGTTTAAACTGGACTCTTGTTTACCTTGTGTCATGTGTACTTGTTATTTCATGTAATGATACTGTGGTTTATTCGTTTGAATTGAATCAACAAATTTCATTGTTATTTTGTGAAACATAATTTGCTGTTTGATTCTGGTTATAGGGAATTTCCCTGCGATTAGCGACGACCTAGTCAACTCGTATCATCTGCTTCTCTGCTGCATTGATTGGTTCTACGCCAACGCGTTGCTTAGCAACCGACGGGATCTGCTCAATCCTGACTTTTCAGGTTGGCTTTAATTGCATATTACTTGTTGATAGTTTCTAGTGTAAAATGGAAACCATTGGTATGTGACTTATTTGAGTTGCACATATCGCATGCAGTGGCTGCCTGATTTCTTTTTCATTACATTCTCGTCTCATTACAGTCTCATCTAAGCTAGTGTTTTCTGCAGCACCCTTATGCACAAGGATTCAATGGATATTCCCTTCCAGTAAAGTCATGTGATCAGTAAGTAAGTAAGTATATTCTTTAATCAGATGTCTGCAAACGCACGACATGTGCAAATAAACAGGTACGAACAAAACATCTATATATATAATCTGTCGGAAGTATAAAAATTAGTAAAATGCCCGGATAGCAGCTATGAGGGTAGTTGATGTACTTATATTTTCTTGTGCTCTATAATTATTCATATGATAATTAATATTCATGTGATAATAAATATGCATGCTATTAAAAATGTTGTGATAATTAATATTCATGTGATAATAAATATTAATATGATGATAAATATTCATATGATAATTAATGTTCATGGGGTAAAAAATATACATGTCTTATCAAATATTCATGTGATAATAAATTTTAATATGATAACAAATGTTCATATGATAATAAATATTCATGTGATAATCATGATGATGGTTTTCCTTCTTCAGGGTTGCCAGAGAACTTCACGTCTCGCGACTACAAGCCTCCGGCGGAGGTGCCGTGCATCATTAAGACGCTGTGCGAGGAACATCAGGGATTACACCTTGAGGCAAAGGGAATCAAGGAACACTGGTGGAAGCCGTACATCCGAAAGCTCTTTGACAGAAAGGTAAATGTTGTATAGTATTCTGTTTATTTTGAAAATAGTATCACAGCTGATACACAGCCAATTACAGAATAACTGTGGTGGCTGGCTCTCTTGACGTCCGATTTTCTGACCGTAATCAAGTCGTGCCTATTCTTTAATGCGACAACTGTGGGTTCCATCATGCTGAGTGGATTCCATCGTGATGACTGAGCAATTTGTTCATGGATGATTGATCTTGATTGATGACATCGTTTATTGTCACCCTAGGGTGCAGAACGGAAGTCCTTGCGTTGTGTTAGCCCCATGTCCTTGACCTTCATCCATGTCCAGGTAAAAGGTCAGAGTGCATGACCTGTGCAGTTCATATGGGCAGTTCCAGGCTTTACCTTTTAAATTAGGTGCTTAATTAAGCAACACTATATGTATTCCAGGGAATCCTCTACGCTACACAGAAAAGTGAATTCTCTTGCTTCTGTTCACTCATAACACAGCTGTGAGGGTTCGAGCTTTGCTGTGGTAGACCCAGTGATCGGTGGAGATGCTAGGACGGTTGCCAGAGAGATGAGGCAGGGTAGGGGAAGGGTGAGGCAGGATTTGTCGAGGGTATCAGAGGGTGTGGATCGATGGACCAATTGTCCCACAATTAGCTATAGCTGCAAAATGAGCTCCATTGAACCTACGAGACTCGTTAGATGGTTGGCTGCGTTTCTTGGGGATGCTTCCGTAGGGATGTGCAATGCGTGCTTACAGAGAATGTTTAACGTGCTCTGTTGATAGCAGATTGTTCTTTGATCATGAATCCTTTTCCTGAGTTTTACGTCTCACTTGATTCTTTCGATTTCAGATGCTTGTTGGCAAGACGGAGAATCTAATGGGTGTCTTGGAGTTGACCAGCTTCGAGAAAAACAAGTGAGTAGTTAAGTAAATCCACAGAACTCTTGAAAGAAAAATGGTTTGTGTTGGACATGATGGGTCAACTGCTTCCCCTTGCATATTTGAGGTCACTGGACTGAGTCACTGTTAGTATTTGTCTGTCTGCATAGAAGGGTTTGCTTCTGTTTGTCTGTCTCTGAATGAGTCTTCATGTCTGTCTGTCTTTTTGTGTGCTTTGAGAATGTCTTACATGGCTGAAGATACTCTGGAATATTTTGAAATCCACCCGATGCATTCCCTCATCTGTTCCAGTTTTTGGTACTTTGCGACACAGTTTTCATTATTCACACGGTTGCTGGGGTCCTTCTTATATGACGACTAGGTACTTCTGAAAAATGTATTATGCAGTATGGTTCCCAAGAAGAGCATGGTTTGATGTGAGATGGATTGCTAAGTGGTTGCCGATTGGTTGGCTTATAACATGGAGTGTATGGGTTCCTGTAACGTGGAGTGTATGGGTTCCTGTAACGTGGAGTGTATGGGTTTGAGCGTTGCCCAGAAGGGTTGCTGCCTATGGACATTAAGCTAGTCTTTCAGTTACAATTGTTCAGCACCATCGATTGATACCTGATCATTGGATAGCAATTCTTAATAAATGCATGATAATTATAATAATATTAATGTGACTTGGGTTGGAATAATCTTGTAGCAAATCGATAAACAATGCGTACGATGAGTATGTCTTAAACGGAGGTGATTTCGACGAGCGAGTCTTTCTTGGAGATGACGCGAACGAGGAGATTGGAACACCGGCGAAGAGCGGGTCGTCGCTTGTCGGAGAGACTTCGGAAAGGTCGCAGGTCGCTCGGAACCTCTGGCAACACCTGAACGAGGCATTGAAACGCTTCTAAGTTTTTTTACTCCTCGTTTCTGCTGTCGTTGTAATGGAATGTATTGTAGAGATCTTTAGGAGTTGTTACCAGAGGTAAGGCTACGGGCAAAGTCGGTGGTCTGACTAGGTTGGTACGCTGTGTGATTAAAGTACCATCTATGATTTGAACAAAGGATTAGCACCCTTATTGTTACTATTTTGACTATTACTTTTAGGACTGTTATGACTATTATTGTTTTTTTAAATACTATTTTGGTTGTTGCTGAAATTGGATAGTGATTATGTGTGGTTCAGTTGTAGCGATCATTATCAACATCAGTGGTTAGTATAGAGGACTCAGTGATGTTGTATGCCACTTTGAATAAACTGTGTAATGTGTATGTTCACATGCAAGAGCATATTGTATACATACATAATATGCACATACATCTATACATACATCTATACATACATCTATGCATACATCTATGCATACATCTATACATACATCTATACATATGTTGATGTACATATGCATATTGTTCTTAACAAGCAGACAATCTCGTATACATCTGAATGTGTTTTTACGGCATTTTGTGTATAACGTCTAAATGGTGTTGATAGAATGAACTGTCTGTTGTGCTAGCAGAGGACGCTGGCTCCAGCAACTCCGCTGACCAATCGCAGGTACTTGACGGAGAAGGAGGGGATGGTGACGCCGGTTTCCACGGCAACACAGAGCGTCAGTCGCCTACAGACGCTGTTGTCTGGACGAAAGACATGTCCGAACGAATTCCTGTTGGAATGTTTCAGGCAAGACAAGTTTTAACTTATCTAATTTTTCATGCAGTAGTAAATTACATACTTAGCTTTACTCTGCACTTTTTTTTACCAGTTTCCAATGTTTTGATTTTTAGCAGTTTTTGTTCTGTTGGGCGGGATCTCTAGATTGGTTAGCGATGGGGTTGATTTATTTACCCCAGCGTCTTGGAGATTTTGCCATTGGATATTTTCTGGCCTTAGTTGTGTTAAGCAGAAGACCTCCATAAAGATGTGTTGATGATTTGATTGAATTGTAGCAAGTGCGCACGAAATCCAAAGGATGGCATTGTGCAGAGGGTCATCGAAATGGGGAAAACGTTCTGCGACAAATATGCACAGGTAACATTTATTGTCTTACGGGCACATATAACTTCAATTATTTTGTTAACACAGGTAACTTTAATTGTCTTATATGCACAGGTAGCTTTAATTGTTTTATTTATACACATGACACTAATTAATTGTCTTGTAGGCACAGGTTACTCTCTCTTATGGGCATGGGTAAGTTTAGTTGTCTTGTAGGCACTTGAAGTAACTTTAATTGCCTGATTTGCACAGCTAAGTGTTGATTGTCTTACATGTGCTGGTAACTCTGTCTTTTAGCCACAGGTTAAGTTTAATTGTCTTGTGAAACGCTGGTCTAGATAGATGCTTGACATTAAGAGATACATACCAGACATTAAATTGGATCAGGACTATTTCTTGCACTGGTAGTTTGCAATCATACTGGATTCAAGTTGTGTCTTATGCCTAGGGTCCACTCAGATACGTTTTTTAGTTGCCTTGAGACTTCTGTTCAACCTGGATCGAGGAGCACTCCTGAGTAGTGACCTTGAAGGGGTGCTATATAAATTACCGTCATGAATGAATGATGTTGTTGTACTTGCTTTTGTTGTTAGCCCTGTGATAGTAACATGGAGTCGTCCGTTGTCGACTTTGCCAAGCGCCGACTTCAGTTGGCTGAGAGTCTCTATTATAAGGCCCTCGAGAACATCATTGTCGACGAGAAACAGCGACACATTGCCAAAGACAACTTCCTCGTATGGCTTTTGAGTTAATTTCCTGCTCTTGGTTATAGCTATGGTTTACAGATGTGTGAGATACTCTATCAAAGGCAGGCGGAAGTCGCAAATCTTAACTGCAAAAAATGAGACAAAGGATCAATTTCGTGTGTTTTGAGTTTGAATGAAATTCGAGTATCAAATTTCATCCAAAAATAGTAGGGTGGGTGATGAAATTTTGTATTTTTTTCATTTTTGACTATTTTCTCAAAATTTTGAGTTGCAACATCTGCCTGATTTTGATGGAGCATCTCACATATTCAAGAAGTAGTTTTCAGAGCTCTATTATTTATTGTTTGTGTTGATTTTTCACAATTGAAGATGTCCTAGTTGTCTTTCAATTGGCATTTTTTTTGTGCTGTGTATTTGTTAATGTTATCTTATGATGCAGGTTTTAATTTAACTGCAGTACTGTTACATTATTATTATTTCATTCGTGTTTTATATTAATAAGTCTGTTTGTTCTTAGATTCGTTTATTTATTGTCTGTGTTTAATATTTTCTGCCAAAGTAGATGTTCCATTGGAACCATACGGGGATTGATCCATGAACGCTATCAGTTATTTGATAGTATCAGTCTCGAAATTCTCAGGAACATTCCCTGTTTCTTTGGAATGGCTCAATTTGAAACTTGTCTATGATAGGGTCTAATGAATCAGTTGGTAGTTTGCTGAAGATTTAGATTAGAAGATATTGAGTGGAAGCTTTTGAGTAGAAGATTTTGAGTCTTGTGCAAAGTTCTTGTGATCTCATTTCTGTGTGATTGTAGAGCCTTCTGGAACAAGACATCTTTCACCGTTCGCTGTTTGCGATCTGCCTAGAAATCGTTGTCTTTTCCTATAATTCGCAGAGGTTAGTTCGACCAATTCCCTCTTTCTCTGACAGGTTTAATCAGTCTAAAAAAATAGCTTGATAGGTGATATCTTCAAATTACTTTCATTGGCAGCTTGTGTTGCATGGCAGTGTTTATTTTTATTTTCGTTTTGTTTCAAGCTGACAGACCACAGTATGATTACAAACATATTATGAATGAGTAATGGCATAATGAATTTAGCTGTATGCAGCCATGCAAGGCACCCATTAGGTTATACATCTAATTTAACCAATGCCTGCACCTAGCAATGGAAGGACTACTCAACCCAATGGGGATTTGGGTATCAAAGTTCTCTAGCTCAGAGATCCACTGTGTTGTTATCTGTTACTCTTTGCCCACTTTCCATCCCAGTTTAGTATCTTGTAGAGTGAACTGTGGTCCCAAAGTGTATGAGATCATATCCTGTTGGGACAGAGAGAGAGAGATATTATGATTTTGGGACACTAGCGCCACCTGGGAAGATTGAATGTTTCAGACCATAACTTATTTAGAGCATTTTGTTTTGAGGTTTTTGTTGTGATCTACTTGAGTTGTGGCGGTTGTAGGGTTTTTCCGTGGATCATCGACGTTTTCGAGATTCCCGCGTACTACTTCTACAAGGTGATTGAGGTTCTGATACGGGCGGAAGAAGGCCTCTCTCGAGACATCGTTAAACACTTGAATCATGTGAGTATTTATCTGCTGTGAGTCTCCAATCGCGGTGCTCTATGTGCGTGCGAGGGACCTGCCAGTGGTAACTTTTCCACTTCAATCAATCAATGAATCAATGCAATTTATAATGCATCTCTTCAAGATTACTATTCAGAGGCGCTCACGACACAGGCCCGGTCAAAGCGAAAGACTTGAGAGGTTTATAGAAAGAGCCAGACAGGTCTTGCAGGAGAGAGTGTAGATAAGATGTGGGGCTGATAATACAACGCACCTGTTGTACTGGGTGGTATTTTCCAGAAGTGAAATAGGTTGCGTTCAGTGTTATTATTATTTGGAATCTATTAGACACGACCGTCTGATGAACATCTATAAATCTATCTTCTTCGTCAATGAAGACACTGGCCCGGGTCAAGAGCACCTCAGACTCAAAGTGGTGCTGTATAAATACTCAATTACGATGGCAGGGAGAAGGAGCAGTTGCGAGTTAGGGACTTTTCCTTGAAAGATCGCCCCGCAGTGACCGTCTCTGGGGAGGAGGGTCGAACCAACGCTGCACGGTGTACCCTCTATCCACTTGGCTAACGTTGCGTTTAAACATACCCACCAATTGAATCTAGTCTCTGATTGGTTGTGCTCCAGGTTGAAGAAACTACGCTTGAGAGCCTCGTTTGGCGCTCTGACTCTCCGGTCTGGGAGGCAGTGAAGCAGTCCGGCGACGTGCCATCGGTCGAGGAGGTCAGTGAAGCAGTCTGACAACTTGGCTTGATGTTTTTGATCTATTTTCTTTGTATGATCACTTCTGTTGTAAGGGGTTCCACAGCGAATGTTTCGGTGACATATATCTGATGACAAATGGTTTGCGGACTAAAGGTCAACAGCCAAAAAGTTATTTTTTGTCCATCGTATTGTATCTTGTATCTGGTTATTTATATAGCGCTTCTTACAGTACTAGCTATTCAGAAGCGCTCTCAGCATGACAGCCCGAGGAAATAAGTAAGTCTTCAGGCAACGATAGGATGAGGGTGGGAGCCCGATTAAAGCTTGCTACGGATAATGGGGGGGCAGGTCATTCCACATAGAAGGGCCCACGATGGCAAAGGCATGGTGTTGAGTTGTATTTGGTGAAATAGAATTTGGTTTGAAGATTATGATGTAGGATTATTCCAATCAACATCGAATCAATCAATTAGTCGATTGAGCAATCATTGAAGCTAAAGTTGATTGATTGTTCTTTGTTTATTTGTTGTTTTCCTAGGTGTCCCTCCCGAGCCAGCTGGAGCGTGACGGTTCGGCTGTGGGTAATAATCTGTCCGCTCTGGTCAGCCCTCCGATAATCCACCCGGCCGTGCGTAGGGTGGCGACCACAGATGCTGGTCCCCAGAATAAGCAAGGTGCAGAACAGAATCCTTTCTTTCTGCTCTTAGACATGTAGAGTCTTGTTTATTGTAGTTGGGAATTGTTTACTATGATGTATTTGTTGGGTTTCTTTGTCAGCCGATCGATGGTTCTGTCAAATTGTGACGGTCTTACTTGTGGTCACCTCACAGTTGACGTTTGAGGGAAGGAGATTTGAACCTGTTTATATTACATTATGAGGCCAACGCTCTCATAACCATGCTCTAACCCTGTTTGGCCGATCGGTTTGAGATGTCTGGATGTAACGGAAAGAGTGTGGATTTGATCCTCGTTCAAGTCCTGAGTTACCGTGCAAGTCCTTCATGCACAATTGCTCTGCAATATGACTGCAATTGCGTCATCGAGGTGTGTCTGCTGAAGGGCAGTATCAAATTACAGTTGACTTGCTTTGGGTAACTGCTTGACTACCTCATCCTGTAAGCAGTCATGCTGAAAACGTAAGGGGTGATTTGTTTTTGGTGATTATTCAACTTAATTTGTTGGTTTCTGCATCCTTGGATGCTGTTCAAACCACTCGCATGATGTTAGTCTGATTGCTATACAAGTTGCTGCATTTTTGGAGTTGTTTTTAAGCTCACACATGAGAATCATTAGTACTTGCAATCACTTATGCTCGAGCAATTTAAAAGGATGAATTCTTTGGGTTTGCTTATCACATATTTTTCATAAAAGTTGTTGCAGTTTTTTATGCGTATTTTGCATTTAGAGAGGGTGCGTTTTTGTTGCATATATCAGACGCCCTACAGTCGCCCGGAACGATCAGCGCGACGGACCGTTTCAGCTCCCCTGTGACAGCCAAGCGACGCCTCTTTCCGAGTGCATCTGGTACAGATGGTGCTAGCAATGCAGTCAGCCGAGCCAGCAGTATGGGCACGACTAGCAGTCCCGTCTCGATACCTATGGCCTTGATCACGGCACAAGACGGCCGACAGGTCAGTGGGGGTCATCGTTTTGGGACAATTGACACACTGGAATTTGTCTTGTTCTACTTGTGTGGACTGCTTTGCATTTTCTTGAACATTGTAGACTCGTTTTTTCATCTAAGATGCGCTATGCAAATGCTCTTTCACATTACATGACATCAGTAACTAGCTGTTTTTGGCATCTATTTTGACAGATTGATCAGCCATCTTATTTTGCTGTGAATTCCAATGTTGATTGATTGATTGATTATTTGGTTGAACAATTTGAGCAGTGATTTGGTTGGTTGTTTAATAATTTGTTTGAGTGATAGAATGTTTCATCCATCTATGGAATGTTTGATAGATTGATTGAGATAGTTTTATCGTAACTAGGAGACTGCTCGAAGTAAGCAAGTTGACGTTGATTTATTGATTGATTGATTGATGGGTGATGGATGGCAGGAGTTTTTTATATTCATGTATAATGTGGGTATTGTTTTGCTGTATCCATCCTTCAATCAATTGGAATCTCAAACAGCATTTTACTGATCTTTCATTTGGTTGCTTTCAGATCTTGATTCCAGTTCAGGTTAAGCCAAGTCCACTGAAGCGCAAGCTCGAGGAGACTGGAGAATCCAATGGTTCTGGGCAGCCTGCTAAGATCTCCAATTCCCAGCCACCCAACAGACCAAAGCGCACCGGGTCTCTGGCTCTCTTCTTCCGAAAGGTAACAACAATAATTTTCTTTTGGTTTCAAACTGATTAACTGCAGTATGATTGCAAATCATGCTGCTGGAACTATGGGTGTCCAAAGCCAATGCTCCCTCCGTTCCTCTTTACAGGCTGAGCTTCTTGTCCCTTGCTATCGGACTTCCATGAGGCAGTGCCGAGCCTCCTCAGTTGCTGGCCCTGCAACCTGGAATGGACTCCCTGTCGCCCTCTGCTTTGTGCCCTGGGGACACTACACCATGTTTTATACTAACCTATAACTGTCGTATTTAGCCGAGGTTGGGTTGAGAGCGCTTTTCAGCAGATGTCTTGAAGCGGCGCTATATAAATCCTCCAAATAAATAAACATGGTGTGAACAAATGATTACAAGTTATTACAGGAGTCGAATTTAGCTGTATGGCAGACAACCAAGGCGCCCATTACGTTAATAGGAATAGCAAAGTTGTTCAATGTTAATGCAAGTGGTTTATGTGACTGCTCTCTTTAACTTGAAGGGGTGCTATATTAAGTTTGATTGATTGATCGATTGACAGGTGTACCATCTGGCGAGTGTTCGACTGAGGGACCTCTGTGATCGACTGGAGATCGACTCCGAGCTGTGCTCCAAGATCTGGACGTGCTTCGAGCACAGTCTCATCAGCCACATCGATCTTATGCAGGATCGACATCTCGATCAGATGATCATGTGTGCGGTCTACGTCATTTGCAAGGTGAGCAAGGACTTTTGTGTTCGTTCAAGTGATGACATGTTTTCAAGCAATTACGGCCTTTGTCTTTGCGGTCATCATCATCTACTCTTACTTGTGTTCGTGTTTGCTAGAAGAGGAATCCTGGAGCATCTCTCTCTATATGGCAGATCACTGTGGCCAATTGGTTAGAGCGGTCGTCCCGTAACGCCTAGTGTGTGCTGAATGAGTGGGTTCAACCCTCGTCCCAGGCGTCACTGTGTAGGGACCTTGAGCAAGTCCTTCATGCTCAATTGCTCTTCAGCACAACTGCAATTGTGCCGTCATGGCGTGTGCACTTCTGAGCAAAAAATGTTGGAAGAAGGGCGATATCAAATTTCAGAATAAATAAAATAATTATTAGTGCTACTTTGAATGTTCGATTTGCTTTGGACTGTAATGTGCACTGAATAGTTTATTTGTATTCGACCAAATAGTTTTTTTTTTAGACCAAATAAGAATAGCAACAGGTTTTTTACTTAGAATAATGTTGCCAATTATTCATACTTAGCCGAATAGTTTGGTCAATTATTCATATTTACCAAATAGTGTGATTAATTATTCATATTTTGTCAGATAGTGTGATTAATTATTCATATTTTGCCAAATAGTGTGATTAATTATTCGTGTTTTGCCAAATAGTGTGATTAATTATTCATTTTTTTGTCGGATAGTGTGATTAGTTATTCGTGTTTTGCCAAATAGTGTGATTAATTATTCTTATTTTGCCCAATAGTGTGATTAATTATTCATGTTTTGCCAAATAGTGTGATTAATTATTCATGTTTTGCCAAATAGTGTGATTAATTATTCATTTTTTTGTCGGATAGTGTGATTAGTTATTCATGTTTTGCCAAATAGTGTGATTAATTATTCTTATTTTGCCCAATAGTGTGATTAATTATTCATGTTTTGCCAAATAGTGTGATTAATTATTCACATTTTGCCAAATAGTATGGCCAACTATTCATATTTCGCTGCTAGTTTAGTTTGACCAATTCTTCGTATTTGTCCGAACAAAAGATGTTCTGTTTGGTGCAGTTATATGTTTGCGTGACATCTGTTGGTGTGGATTGTGTTCAGGTGACGGAAAAAGACCGATCGTTCCAGGACATCATGAAATGCTATCGACTTCAACCGCAGGCGGAAAGTCATGTAAGTTTCTATTGTTCGTTGACCCCTTTAGCGTGTGGACAGAGTTAACTCGAGCATGGCTACTGTTGACCACCCAGTACGTTTTGAGCTCGTATCAACTTAAGATAATGTTGTGTAGAGTACCTTCTTGATTGCCCTGGGCATAGGTATGTCGTCCCTGCTGGCTGCTAACTGACCACATCTGGCACCCTATTGTCTGTGAAAGTGCCTGCTTGTAAATGTGGTTTATGTATGGAGGAAATAGCATGTTTGTTAGAAGCAGAAAGTACTAGCAAGTGATTGTATGTCTGAAATTGCTGCCAGCGACATTGATATCGACAGTTCAAGTTGTAGTGAGAATAGTAATGATGATTAAAGCTGCTGCTTTCAATACTGATTCTATTTTTGCGTGGTACGAAAGAGACCCTTTCTACATGTAGGTGTCTCCTTCCTTTACTAGTTGACCTGGACATAAGGTTTACATGACTGATATGCAGAAGCTGTTTTTTTTATTACTGTTGATATAATTCAACTTATTTATTGTTGTTGTTTGGTGTCATTTTCAAGTAAAAAGACCCTTCAAATTTTTGTGGGGTCATCCTTCCAAATTTTTTTATCCTCCCAACAAATTTTTTGGGGTGGCAGCACTGGTGATAAACTTTAATAAAACTTATTGGATTATTCGGGGGAAAAAATCATGGTATCTTTAAATGAGTAAATGCTGGGTAAAAGATTTGAACAAAATTACATGCTAGGCAAGAGTTCAGCAAAATTTAATTCCACACTAAATAAGTTTAATGACCTCTACATGTGCATAATAAATTTGCATGATGTGTTCTAGAGATGACCTTTGCATGACGTTTACTAAATAACCTCTTTGTGATGTGTACTAAATGACCTTTGTGCGACATGCTTTGCACAGGTCTACAGAAGTGTTCTTCTCGGCAGCCGACAGAGGTACGAGTCTGGCGGAAGCAGCAGTGGAAGCCGAAACGAAGGAAATCGCTCAGGGTCACCGGCGGTCGTTGAGCGGAAAGGTCGAAAGGAGAGAGAAAACAGTGAGTTGCAGCATTAGTGTTTCTTGTATTTATATAGCACTAGTATTTAGGCTCCGGAAACAGGCAATGAACTTGGTCACAAATGAATGGAGAAGAAAACGGCAAGCGAGCGAGATAGACTAAGAAAGGTCAAGAAGGACACAGTCTCAAAGAAACCCTGCGACGGAGGAATGGCTTGGAAAGAGGTGAGAGCGGCTATTCAAGACAGAGGAGTGTGCAAAAACTGCCAGACTTTTGATACCTCTTACACATGTTATGTTGCATTAGCATACATAAATTTTGCACTACTTTACATAATTTTTTGCTTAACTTTACATAATTTTTTGCTTTGCTTTACATAATTTTTCTTCCAGATCTCAGTTCCATCCGGTCGTCGAGCACTCTGCCGACCTCTCAGCCGAGCAGCCAGCCTCCGACGCCGACCCGACTCGCGGGAACCGCGAACACCTTCCAGTTTGACGATAGGGGCGAAGACCGCGGCGACCTCATCAAGTTCTACAACACGGTGAGAATGACTTCAGTTGGAGCCATCGTGTCTTTGCGGCGTTCGTGGAATGTGCTGCGTTAATGTTCAGGCACTTGTCCAGGAACTAACTCTCTATCCAATTTCTATTCTACTCTGAAATCTGTCTGCTTTAGCTGAGGTTCGACTGGTAGCACCTCAGAGTATAATACTTGCCATGCCAACCCATCAGGTATGATGCCAACCAACCGGTTACCATGCCCACCAATCGATCACCATGTAAGCAGCAATGTTCTTTGATGGGTGACGGCGGCGTCCATTGCTTGTCTTCCATAACTGTCTGAATGCACGTTATTTTTTTATTTTAGGATCGATTTGATACCTATAGTCGTCCAGAACTGTCGTCATTTTTTGTCGTCATATTCTGATGCTGTTTCCGAACTGTTTTCAGATATACGTGAATCGAATCAAGAACTACGCGTTGAAGTTTTCAACTCAGAGCGTAAAGGACGGGGTAAGACAGAAATTGGATTATTCTTATTTAATAAATCAAAGAATGGCCTTTAGAGGCTTGTACACAATTTCATCAGCATGTTTCAGATTTTTTAAATTTTTTATCTCCCATTTATTCCCTACGTGGAAGGCATATAGGGAAGGCTAAGATGATGTTGTGTATAATATTGGTTGATCTTAATTGGAATGACCCGAATATAAAATATATGCAAAAGATTTGGTAGTGAATTAGTTAATTTTATTTATTGATTAATTTGTATAAATCACAGCAGAGGTAATTCAGTATTGCTCTAAGTTTTTTTTCATTCTGATGACCTTAATTTCGTTTACCTGAAGTGATCTGTAAGTTTAAATAAAATTTGAATTAAATGACAATTCACTGATTAGTGAAATTTGATAAGCAGCAAATGAATGAAAATTTATTAGTCATTTAAATTATTTTTTTAAATTTCATTTGTTGTCTTGACTTGACGATCCCTCAGGTTGCCATTATTAATATTGTTATTATTAATACTATTATTAGTATTGTTATAGCTACTACTGCTCTTATGATTATTCATATTATCATTGTTGTTAACTTGTTACAACCCATACAATTACTGGTCAATGCCTAATCATCATTAATATATAAATCAATAAAACTTGATACATTGCCCTTTCAAAAGATCTAGTCAGAGGCGCTCCCGGTCAAACCGCGACTGAAAGGAACAGATTTCAGAGAGGTTTAAAAAGGCACGTGCGGCGTTCCTAGGTAGGGGACAGAACTCTATGGAAGTTCATTCCAGATTCATTCATTCTGGGCATTTATATAGCGACCCTTCAGAAACCTACTCGAGAGCGCTCCCAGCCAAGCCACGACTAAAGAAAAAAGACTTGAGGGATTTGTAAAAACTTGATTGTTGGGCCACAAGCAATGAGCGGATGGTCGATCCCTTTCTAAAATAGGAAGACCAATGCTGCATTCTTTTTCCATGTTTTCCTATAGAAGTTAGCATTATCATTTTATTTTATTATCCAAGGTGGAGATATCCTCGAAAATCATTAATATTTATTCTAATTATTTTCTGTTGTACGTTGTTTCAGGTCGATAAGCCGATCCTCTCTCCGTTGCCCGTTGTGCGCAGTCACTGTTCTTCGCCTCGCAAGATTTCCAGCAACCATTCATTGTACGTTTCCCCGCACAAGACTGGCACCCCGCTCGTCACCCCACAGACTGGTCTACTCTACTGTTTCAATCGAAGTCCGGCCAGGGTCAGTACTTGTCCTTTTGTTCTGCCAAATAACGTCTTTAGACTCACGTATTTCTATTCTGTATTTGTTAACTGCAGCTACATAAATGTGCTGTTAAATTGTGGTGCAGTTCAAGGAACATTCTATGCATATATGAACAGGCCATGCATGTATATATAGATGCATATATATATTGTTTTGTATTGTATGTAAACATCTGTAAAGCTCCTGTGGTAAAGTGAATTGTTCAGAAGCGCTCCCACGGGTCTAGGCACTGCAAGAAGACGCAGGTTGGGTTTTGACAAAAGCAAACTAAGGCCAACCTCACATACACACACATGTATATACACCAACATACATACAGTGATGGAAATAATTATTGCATCACCCTGCAAAATGCTAAAATCTATTTAATACATTTAAAATTTTTATTAATGTGGCTCACATTATTTTGTAGACAAACATAAAGCAATCATTTGCATATTTTCATGATTGTCTGTTGGTGGATACAAGGAATAAAATTTAAAAAATTCATAGTTTCTACTCATTGGGTCCTAATATTTTGGTGTACTGCTTCTAGCTTTGATCACAGGGTGATGCAATAATTATTTCCACCGCTGTATATTGAAGCTTTATTATTGCTTCTCAGCATAAGCAAAGAGGAGCTGCATAAGTGCTTGATTACATTACATCATCGTGTTGTCGTCGTTTGCTTTTAGGATCTGCGAGCCATTAACAACATGATTCGACTGAAAGACAACGGATCCAACATGGTCGCCAAGAGGCTGCCACTGGCGGACGAGGGCGTCGCGGACTGCCCTCCCAAGCGTCTTCTGACGGCAGCCAGCCCTAGCGGCCTTACGAAGCGTCTGGAGGAACTCATGCACGATCGACAGGCAAATGGCAGCAGCTAGAGGTGGCTGACTTTGGGTGATGACGGCAATGCTTCCTTCTTAATGATTTTTAATCTGACTCAAAGAATTTTTTTATTGATGATGTTCTCTTCAGGGTGGGTGGGTGCGTGGGTACTGCCTTAAAGGAGTGCCGTTGAACATGGATTCGTTTATTGTGCGGAAATGTCGGTTGCAAGTTGATGCGGCCTCTGGTCTTGGCTTTGTGGAATGCGGGCGTATGTGGCAGAGTGTTTGGCGCGTTGGCTGTTGCCTTAGCAACTCGGATTCAAGTCTTGTGAAATCGACGTCGGCATTGTCGAACTTGGTTTAATCGCGTGCAAATGTAACGCTATAGAGTTCTTGATAAGGCTGGTGCTGGAAGTTTTATCATGTTTTAAATATGCCTTTACAAAGAGAAGGTCTGTAGAATGCTTGTATTAAATTACCATTTAATCGCTGAATTCTGGCTTCGGTTGCTTTTGTTTGACGATGGTACTTGATTTTCGGGATTTGGTTTTCTTAACCTGTTGATGATTTTAATCATGTGATTGAGTAACAGAATTGTTTTTGTGGTGTGTGTATTGTTTCTTTCAAACTCCATTGTTTCAGCTTTGCTTCATGTAGCCTTAGCGTTAGAAATCCGATTGGAAATAAACATTCTGATATGAAATCTGTGAATTTTGGACGTCGCAGGGAAGAAGAAGAGACTGCGTGCCGAAATCACAGCTGCTGCCCCCTTGCTGCTACCGTGCAAGTAGGAAGGCATTGTGCAGGTTGGACTGTAGCATGTCGTAGCTGCCGAAGGAGTCGTGAGGCTACTCCGACTTTGATGTGCTGACTTTTATATGCATGCAATCAATAAGTGCTTTACATGATTATAAGAATGATTTTGATTTGTCTGTTGGGATGATAAATTGTCTAATTGCATCCATCAAGAATCTAACTTTCATCCTGTGGCTACTGAGTAGGTATGGGTGCTGTATAAATGAGTGACTTACAACTGGGTACTCTCTGATGACTAAAATGTGTGGTCTGGATTTAGCTGCTATTAAATGCAGTTCTGTGATTTGATAACCAGAAGTGTGTCATGATGCCAGACACCAGGAAGCATTAAGAACGTAACAGAGGCAGGTTTTTTCCAGTTAGGAATTAAATGGGTACTGCCTATTTCTAGTAGAGAATTTGAACATTCTTGATCAGGGTCTTATGTCTGGTTAGCAGTATTGGGGAAGGCCTGTGGGTAATAGAACACCTTTATTCTCATAGGGGAAGTTCTGAATCACCTCTCCCCTTAAAAATCACACTTATCCCTGCTGTAGAACATTAATGTGGTTGTGTGAGCTTGTGCTGGACATTACTAATCTGTATAGGTACTAATATCTGCTGTTAGACATTAATGTTGCTGTGTGAACTTGTGCTGGACAGTATGAAGTTCTTTGATACTGGTTTACAATACAATACATTAGTATTACGCTATGATAATTATATGTAACCGTTTCTTAAGTTTTATCTCCAGAAACTGTCCCGATGTGGCAGTGTATATCTTAAATACATGAGGAAGTTGAATGATAGTGATCCCATATGGATGTCATGTGGGCTATTATGTGGGACGTGATGACCCACAATGGGCAATGTCATTGTTGCTTGGTGGCGTCGTACACTCTTTTCTGTTGTGCATATTTTTCATTCAATGCTGTGACTGTGACTAATTTTTTGATTGGTGATGGGTTCTCAATCAGTAGTTGATTGTTTTTGATTGTTGATATCGTTTTTACTGAGAGCTTTGACGTTTTTAAGATCGAGATGTGGGTTGATTTTCACCGTTGTGGTTCAACTTTTTTCAATCAACGAGAGTTTGTTTTCGGTTAATGATGGACCATTTGTTTTTAATCGCATACAAAACGTTTACCGAGAGGCGGAAGTTTTTATAAAATCATGGATGGAATGGGATTTTTGATAAATGATCGAGTGCTTGTGTTCTTCGATCAGTTGGTACAACAGCATTGATGACATTTTTTCCTGCGATTAAGATTTCATTTCTGTTTTGGCCTTAGTCTTACAGGTTGATGCATTTCTGTACTTTAATCAAGTTTCACTAATAAGTTCAAACTGTTTGCTGACATGAATCAGCCGAATGTTACTTACAACTGGTATAGGATGAGAAACACTGTGTTTGGAACTTGGATAATGGTAAACAATGTGAAACACACAGGTGTGAGCGCCTTACTAGTAGTGTGAAGAGAATGGGTTCGAAGCCTCATCCACTGATACGGTTACTGTGTGGGATCTTTCACTCACGGCTGCTCAGCGTTATCGATCGATGCTTGCTCGTTTTATAGAAGCGCTCAATGAATGAGTAAGTAAGTGGTATGTATGTTGTTTCAGTAGTATGGTTACGCTTTCTGGCTTACAATACAGTTGTACTATATATGTAATGGTTAATGCTGTATGATATATTTGTGTACATAAGTATAACGTGTGTACACTGGTTATGCAATATGCATCCACAGATGCATTGCACATGTAATTTTACCATAATGTAATTTTACCGTAATCAATTGTACGGTGTATCAAATGTGCTGTGTTTACACCAGTCCATTGTGTACTATTACGTAGTACATAGTAATTAGTGTAAGTATTACTGTAGCATGCTTTTCCTACCATTTCTGTCTATGATGCGTGCTGTGGTTTGCTTGTTTCGAATGTTTTCCACAACTGTAATTTGAGCAGCAAGAAATCGATTAATTTTATGCAGAGCATCTGTTACTCTGGTTACAAAGAGGTCTTTGTATTTCGTGTGTTTTGAGCGGTTTGTTAAAATTTTAAACGTAAATTGAAATATTTTAAATTGATAAAATATTGTTATCTGTTAGTTTGTTAGAGGTGATGATCGTATTAAATGAAATTTTGCTGCCGTGATTGACTTTTACAATGTTAGTCATTTCTTCGTATTTTACCATGAATGCTATTTCTTAGGACATAACACATCAAACATATTATGTTTAACGATACTTTGTGAAGGTAATGAATGATGAGCTATGACCGATGTAATGTAAATCTTTCAAATTTCTTATGCAAGGCATGGGTTGCATTAAGTACGAAGTAGTTCTTAATAGTAGTTGTAGTTTCGGTTCAACGATACCATGATGACAAAAGGTCTTTGGCGTCGCCCTCCTAGTGTCACTTCTGTGTTATAAAGGCCTCCTTCAGCAGTTCCTTTAAATGGCGATAGACGTCGCCTGTATTAACAGGTAACCACTAATAACCGACTAACATCTCCAGAGCCTTCAATTACAGATTTAACAAGGTTCTCTAATGCTTGAAGCAGTTCTGATGTTGCCATTTGGCCAAGTGACAAAACACCGATGGCGTCGAGCAACGTGTGGGAAGGTCTCGTGTATACACAGTAACCGCCTGGGGCGGGCCACGAACCCGTATTCTCCCATTACAGGCCGTGCACTCTAGCCAATTATAGCGGCTCTCAAAGTACTTTATTAAAGCAAGTCGACAAAATAATGCCGCGTTAGCTCCTCGACGGTTCGCACTCTGACAGTGCTGGACCTGAGCCTGTCAGAAGGAGGAGGGCGACGCTGATATCGCTGTTATCACACAGTGTCGGTAAACTGAAACTACTAAATATTCCGTGTTGGCAGTGTTGGGCACGAGACCAAAACCTCGAGACCAAGACCGAGAGGTCCAAGACCAAGACCGGATGGTCCGAGAAAAAGACTATGATCGAGGGTCCGAGACCAAGACCAAGACCGATACTCTTTTTTTATAAACAATTTAATTTATTAAGACGCTACAACGGAATAACACGCTTAAGACATTAATTTTATTGCTGAAGAATACTAATCTTATAATGGTCTAGAACAGCGGGTCTCAACCTTTTTGACATGGGGACCCACTTTGCAGTATCTAGATCCTAACGAGACCCACCATCCCAAAATCTGGAAGCATTTATGTATGTATGTATGTATGTAGGCCCCTATTAGTCAATTTACATGGCGCCTTATAAGAACCTCTCGAAGGCGCTAAACGTCGCTACCCAATAGATTTAGACAAATGCGATTTGAGTAATATAGAAAAGTTGGCTGCAAGCAGTACAATGCTGCGAAGTTGTAACGGAAGAGCGTTCCAGATGGTCCAATGCATGAGAAGGCACGGTTTGTATGGATCGATGTACGTGAGCGCGGGACCATCAAGTCCCCACGAGCCGCAGCACGCAAGGATCGACGACTTGGCTGGCTGCAGACGGGAAGACAGAGCTCTCTGATGTATTCTGGAGTCGTGCCGACCACCGATGTCCGTCCCATGAGGATGATCTTGAATATGATGCTATCCTCAACCGGGAGCAAGTGCAGTGTGTCAGGCATATAGCTTGAAATATGTGAGTATTTTGGCAGCTTGGCAACGACTTGAGTGGCGCAGTTGAGAAAGGATTGAAGCTGTCTTAGCTTGAACTTTGGCAGACCCGCACGGACTGCAGTAGTCCAAGCGAGTCAGCGCTAAGGAATGGACAATTAAGAGTTATAGCAGCGTCAATTGACAGATTTCGCCGAATGACTCTAATCTGGCGCAATTGATAAAAGCAAGACCTGCATAGGGAACTGACATGCTTCTCCAAGGACAGGTCTTGATCCAGAAGAACTCCCAGGTCCCGGACGACGCGTTGAACCTTCCAATGAGGAAATGCTGCTTTAATCGCCTCCTTGTCAACCCTCGAACGCGCTTGTCTTTTGCCAAGACACATAAATTCAGTTTTATCAATCTTAGCCGATTGGAGGAAATCCAGATATGCACTTACTCCACAATTGCCAAGACTTTTGACACGCACTTCAGTGCCTCAGGTGGGCGGCATGTCAAGTACAGTTGGGAGTCGTCGGCATATTGATGAACCCGGGCTCCAAGAGCACATATTATCAGTGGTTAAAGCTTCCCACGAGCTCAGATATAGCCTACATAATCGAAGAAACAAGTATTGAGATAAGCGACAGAGAACGCTGAAGTTCAATCGTAGGTGGCGTAGTACGTGTTTGAAATTAAAAATAATTATTGGTATTATTGTGGTGGCCTATTTATGAATTTGTAACGTATTAATTTGTTGACTAGACGAAACTGCATCCCTTTCTGTGCGCTGATTGATGTGAAACTAATCTTAATTAAATCTAAAATTGTACGCTAGGTGGCATCGTACATGTATGTGTTTATTGAATTTATAATACTAATTATGATTGCTATTATTACTTTAGCTTATTTACCATTTAACACTGCTATTTAGTGAGTAAAAACTAAAATTACTTTCCTCTAAGTCCAATAATTGATTGTCAAAAATACGGCGCAACTGACAGTTGATTAATGTAATCATACTCTTAGACACCTTTATTTAAAGAGGTATTGATAGGATACTAAATAAATAGTGGAACGCTAGTATGATGTAGTTGGGAGTGGACGGGTTGATAGCTACACATTCTGAGGATAGGCCCTATGGTCCAGTGAATGCACTTGCATTTGAGGAGGATTGTGTAGCGGTTCCCCGGCTCCCAACTTTTGCAAAGCTTCCATTTTGACGTTTCAATTTCTTGTTGAAGAAAGCTTCGATTTTTCTGTCCAACAGTAATCATTGATGGACAAAGATAGCGCTGCTGAAATTAATACTAGAGGAACTTTATTCTGTAGAGGTATTGCATGGGTTACAATAAAATGCCTGTTTTGTCCTTTCTCAAGACGAATTTCTTTTATCTGGAAGCGATTGGTGTGCGTTGAGAAAGGCGCTATATAAATAAAGACATTTAAATACAATACAATGCAATATGTGATGGCTACCGTACCTGACTTCAAGGAGAGTAGGCCAACACTTCTGCCACCTTTCACCATCTATTATTCTCTGCCTCTTCCTCCTCGTCCCCTCCTCTTTCTTTCTGTTCTCGTGGATCCTCTCCCTCCGCTGTCTATTGCTATCCATTGTATTCTCATTCAATTCCCATGCTAATCCCCTCATCTTTCCCTCCTCCCCTTCACTACCCCCCAATTTTTCTCCACCTCCTTATTCATTCCTCACCTGCCCATACTCTCCGATTTCAACACTTCGTCCCATTTCCATGCTCCTCGCTGATTACTTCCATCCTCATTAGGCCTTCCCTCCGTTCTAATCCTCGCCCATCTTCCGTTCCCCACCACTCCTCTTCATTCTCTACCCTCCCCATTATTATAGTGATCCGTTAACACACCCAGTTTAAGGCCTTATACATGTCGCTAGTGTAAAGCTGCTCACAAGCGGACTGCAAACACACTGTAATAAGTAATTCTAAATAACGCAGACACGAGATTTCGAGAGCTGTGGGAACGCGTACCCACTTTAAATCCTGCATATTGTATGGTCTTTGTTAAATCAGCAAGTCACGCATCAATGCATTGTACGACTAACCATGCTAGCGCATAACAAAGCTATAAATAAATCATAATAAAATTACATTATGTGATAAAAAAAGTAATACTAAAAAACCTTTATTATTTGACTCACATTGAGACATAAAAACTGTTAATGAGATGGCGGGGCTTGCATTCTGGTCAGATGTACAGTAGCCTAAGTCAATACGTGGGCTAACGTTAGTTAGTTAGACACAAACTTAAGTCATTATTTACACAGAGCGTAGTCCTATAATTATTTAGTCTTGAGTGTAATCATAGCTGAACAGCCGGTCTCAAAGATGTAGGCATATGCGTTGTTTAAAATGGCAGCAACAATGACAAGGTAACGATCTATAGAAAATATAGCGCAATACATTCACGTACGTGACAATATTTTTCAGTGGAAAAAATACGATTTCAGAGAAAAGTTGGCGACCCACTTGAATATCCTTTGCGACCCACTTGCGGGTCGCGATCCACAGGTTAAGAATCACTGGTCTAGAAAACAGTTTTACCGCTTAGTCTGAACTTTCACGGGTTCAGCCCTAGGCTACGGCCTGAGAATATCACACTATAAATTACTTACAGTATACGATAGGTTATAAATAAGAATCTGAACAAGTAGATTAACGTTCCCTTTGAATGGTGTAGGCCTACTTGTACTCGGAATTGTAGGTTAACAGTGACTACACGTGGCCGACCACACAATTATTAGATTGTTCCAAAACCTTGAAATTTGTGAAAGCACATTTTGAAATGGCTGGTTCCGTTGCAGATGCATTTTTCCCCCATAGTAATTTGTATATATAGATGGTCTGCACGTCATAAATCGATGACAAGCGCGCAGGGCCTAAACATCCGGTGTCCCTAATAACCGAAAATAAACGACAAATATCAAAGTAATTGCTCTGATACGGCAAATGACCAAGAACGCTGACCTAAGACAAAGACCAATCCCAAGACCGTTCCTTTTTTAAGACCAAGACCGACGCAGCCGAGACCAAGACCGATGGTCCGAGACCAAGACCGATGTCTTCGAGACCAAGACCGCAGTTTTCCGGTCTCTAGACCGTCTCGAGACCAAGACCGCCGCCTCGAGATCACATCCCTGGTGGTTGGTTAGTTTTCATGCCAGATTAATTTGAGGAAAAGACGCACAGCTAAGATGTAAAGCGTTTAGGGCTGGTTTAGGGCCTATATGCTAGGGTGATCACAGGATGGTATACACTAAATGCGGGAAATGGTAGTTGGGAAACGTTCTGACGGTGAGTGCCGTGCGAAGTACAGACGTGTCTAAATAATTTTATCCTACGTCTATTACACTCCAGCTGTATCTAAAGACGCCGTGTGGCCCACAGGTTTGTTTAAATTATTCATAGCGCTCAGTCAAGACGGAATCGATAGGCAGAAGGGTCAAGATCATGCAGTTCCTTGTCGATTCGTAAATAATTTATCTCATGTTAGGGTAAAGCACCCTTGGATGAGCATCCCAAATGTGAGCATCTTTGATTACTTCACTTGTTGCACTCAAATTGACTCAATCAGCTTTCTTTCATTTCAAAATTTCGTAAAGGTGCTAGAATTTGGGTGCGTACAGCAAATCTCAATAGTTTTACCCTATCTCTGAACTTAGTCTGTCGCTTAAAAGCACTTTATTCCCACAAATCCTGTACGTGGTACGTATACCTATCTCGTCCAGTGTTGCCACACAAGTTTTATAAATAAACCCAGGCTTTTAGTAATAAAGCTGAAAATAACCGTTCACAATTTAGGATGGCCGTCTTAAAAACTCAGAACCAGTATAGTTAACTTGCAGTTAACAATTTAAGCGCAGATGTTGATATTTTAGGGCTGACACAAATTCTAGAAGTTTAAATTTTACACTAATTTTGACTAATTTGGGGCGTTTGAAAGTGCGTATCTTCTATCAAATATAAGCAATTAAGATATCAATAATTATTCTGCAATGACAAAACACACATGGGTCAAAATGTGGGACAAGTTTTTGTGTACTGTTTGACGATTAAATTAGAGTCGCGCTAAATGAACTCCAAGTAAATGGCTCTCAGATTGTGCTCCATTTTGTCTCAGCGCAGATAAAATAACAATTATGGAAAATGGCTGATAACAGTTTGCCATAGTTTTATGAAACTAAATTAACATTCAGAGAAGAAGCGAAGCTAATATCGTGCGGAGTTTAGTTGGAATCAACTTCCGATTAGACGATCGGTTTAATTTATTTGTCGCGACTTCGATACTGAGGATACAAGATGGATGACAGACAATCTGGTCAATATTTTGATTTTAACGCATATGGGAAAGGGCGAAGCTCATTATAACCAACTTTCACTTTTCAATCGAATAGGGGTTTGAAGTCATAATCAGTTCAAAGCCGAATGTTACATAATTTAAATGTCGGCATACTGAACAAGGCATGCTGCCTCTCCTGAGCAATAATTGTCACCCTGACACCCATCCAGTAAGAGTCTGCATAAATGATTTTGCATTGCTTGGACGCTTATTTTTGAGCCAGATGGTTACCTACGAGTTTGGAATTTGCGCTATTGACCCGATTTTCATACATGTCTCTGGTTGTAGACAGTGAAAGTCCCTTCCAGTTTATTTATTAACGTATGTGATTCACTCTTTATTCTTTCTGAAGATGAGACGTATTATTCTCTTGTGGCCGTATTATTTATATTCTTGGGAAAGTAGTTGTTTGCAGCATGTAATGTAATCTATCTGACTTGTAATTTCTTGTTGTATATCAGAATCACTGACAGCTGATTTCCTGATTGTGATGAAAAAATGCAAAATTGACCCAACCTTGGGGAAGGTAGTGGAGCTCGATCCCATGCTATGCTGATTTTAGTGCCGGAGCATTAACACTTGTAATGTGCTTGTCGTTGTCTATGTGTTGCTTAAATATGTGTTGTCAATGTGTTGCTTAGTCATGTGTTGTCAATGTGTTGCTTAGACATGTGTTGTCTTTGTGTTGCTTAGACATGTGTTGCTTAGACATATGTTGTCTATGTGTTGCTTAGACATGTGTCGTGTTTGCCGCTCAGAGGGATCACAAGAGAAGCCTCTCTATCATCCATGTGTATGTACAGGAAGCATCAAATACATACATCAAGAATGGTAGGTCGTCTATCAGTTAATCATGAATAACCATGTTCTCTTGTGTGTGTGTGCGCGTGTGTGCGTGGCCATTTATATAGCACCTTATGTGAACATCACCGAGGCACGCCTAGGCCATATTTCTTTGGATGCTATGAGCAGCATAGATGGTCAATCCAATTCTCTCGGTTGGTCCAGTAGGGATATTTTCCGTTTGAATGACATGACCTGACCTCAGTTAAACCGAGAGCGATTTTCCATTTGAATAATATGACCTACTGGAGTTGTAGTGAGTCAAAGGGCATTAATGGGTCTGTGATGTTTGCACCAATCAATGCAAGTGATGCCTGGTGAGGTTTGAACTCTTGACCCGGGTTTCATGACCGATGCTACTCCACTGAGGTGTTGAGTTGCCATGGTGACACAATGTCTGCATATATAGCGTCATAGTTCAAGTTTCAGAATTGCCATGTGCTGGAGGATTGCTTTTACAGTTAGAGTGCTTGCATCAGTCTGTCTGTCAGTCTGTCTTCCTCTCTGTCCCATTCTGTCAGTCTGTTTGCCTTTATCTCTAATATGCCTGTCTGTTTATTTTGTCTTCTTTTCTATTCCATTATGTCTGTCTGTCAGTATGTCTTCCTTTCCACCCCTTTCTATCTGTCAATCTGTGTGTCTCTCTATTTGTCTACCTGTATGCCATAACCGCCTGTCATCCATTTTCATGTTCTATATCTGTCTGTCCCTGTCTCTCTGACAGTTTGCATTTCTTCTCTTTGTCTCTACCTGTCCATACTTTACTCATCCATTCATTGGTACATCTTGGACTTGCGCTATATAATTGCTCTGAATGAATGAACGAATAAGTTTTAGATTCTCTTTCATGCACCTGGTGAGCCACCAGTTAGCTGCGGAACTTGCTACCTGGCTGTTGTTGACAAGGGTGCTATAGAAGTTATTGTTTTAAGAATAGAGTTGGGTTTGAATTCACTTTGTTTGCTTTGCTGTGTGCCATTCATGCAGACAATGGTTGTGTTGTTTTCCAGCCTAGTCCAGTGGCTCAAGTACAGCAAGAAAGAATACTGCGAGCTGTGCAAACATCGTTATACATTCACCCCAAGTGAGTATACACATTCACCCTAAGTGAGTATACAAATTCGCCCCAAGTTAGTATACATTTACCCCATGTGAGTAAATATTTACCTATTTATTTATTTATTTATATATTTATTTATTTATTTATATATATTTATTTATTTTTATTTTTATTTATTTATATATTTAAATATTTACATATTTAGTATATATTTACCCCATGTGAGTACATTCACCTCAAGTGAATATTCATCCAATTCAAGTGAGTATATAATGACCCAAAATGGTATACATATACTCCAACTGAGTATACATTTGCTTTTATTCTGTTTGTTTATATTTGTATCTGTCTGTGCATGTTTGTGTGGATTGGTCTTTGGTACCCATTCACCCCAAGCAGTAGACATTCACCCCAAGCAGTAGACATTCACCCCAAGCAGTAGACATTCACCCCAAGCAGTAGACATTCACCCCAAGCAGTAGACATTCACCCCAAGCAGTAGACATTCACCCCAAGCAGTAGACATTCACCCCAAGCAGTAGACATTCACCCCAAGCAGTAGACATTCACCCCAAGCAAGTATGCATTCACTTAAAGTGATTTGATTGAAATTTTATATACTCTGATCACTGTTTTGAATCATTGTACTTCTTGGCACTAGCGGCGCTAAGTCACAAAGCAAGTAGTCGAGGTTCTGTCGAAACATTCCAGAAATATTCGGTGATGTAAAGGCTCCATGGCCAATAAAGATTGGGATTTGCTGTGCTACAAAATAGACAGCATATCGTCAATGGGTGATGTTCTCTTCTCGGCCATAAACCAACCTCTGTTGATATTTCAGTCTCTGTTGCTATTTCAGTCTATGCTCCAGACATGCCAAAGCGGTTGCCATTGCAGGACATCATGAGTGGACTGCTGAGAAGCGTCGGAAGAGCCGTTCGCTTCTGGCTTCACTACACTCTCGTCGCCATCGCGTGGCTGGGCATCGTTCCGCTTACCGCTTGTAGGTTCTCTGCTAGCTCTTTGCATTTATACAATCATTTTACATTTATTTAGTGCCCCTCAA
This sequence comes from Bimastos eiseni, assembly GCA_959347315.1. Taxonomy (NCBI): domain Eukaryota; kingdom Metazoa; phylum Annelida; class Clitellata; order Crassiclitellata; family Lumbricidae; genus Bimastos; species Bimastos eiseni. The sequence goes on along the minus strand of OY365808.1, from coordinate 56,165,293 downwards.
GAAGTCGCTCAGAGGCGCTCCCAGCCCAGCCCAACCATGGCGATGCATATCACAGTCTTAAGCAATTGTTAAACAAAAGAGCATTAATTCTTGTCATGAGTCATTAGGTTATTTGTATGTGACTAGCCTTGTGTGTTGTAGAATGTGGATGTGGTGTATAAATATCCACTTTACAGTTTTATTATAATTGTTAATTAAATTATTAATGCAAAATGTGTGTGCGAGGCATGTATTGTCAGCCGCCAGGAGAAGATGCAGTTAGATATCCAATCGCCTATAAGTCAATAAGAATTTGTGAGTTTTTTAGCCAGGAAGAAAATTGAACATGACTTAATGCATCTGTTGGCTAGCTTGCAAAGTTAATGTAGCATTAACATTTGTACCAGTTGTGCATTTGTGTGATTACTGGCATTGCGCTACTGAGGGAATGGCTGCCTTTAAAAGGTCCAGAAGGCTCCTCTTCCACAAATTGTACCCTGTACCATAGTCTTGCTTTTTACTCTATTGTTTTTTTCTGTGCACCATCCGTCATAGCTGTCTACCTGCCCGACTGTGTTGGCCTGGAGCTGAACCTGACCTTGCTTGCTCATCACTTTCTTTGATCGAATACCTTTGAATAAATGGTTTCCCAAGACTTGGCTGTCTGTGTGTTTTGTAAAATCTTGAGATTATGATACAATTGAAAAAGGTGCATCATTAATATCCATATCCTTACGGCACGTATTAAGTAAAGCATAAGATGCTTGTTTTTTCTGATATCTGTCCTTTCTTTCCTTCCAGGCAGAATCTATCGTTGTCTATTCACTGGATCGGTTAGCTCTCTGCTGACGTTACCTCTGGACATGCTTTCAGCGTACGTATCTCTCTGTTGTTCTAATTATAAAATCTTTTGTGACATTTAACAGCTATTTAGCACTCCAATGTATAATTTAAGCTGATCAAATCACGAATTGGCCAAATATCGTCTCCGACATTCACCTCGGCCGAATATCATGTTTTCGGCTCTAATTGACCACTGCTATCTCCCTTTCTGACCACATCTTTTCACGTCTCTTTTCATTGCAGTGTGACTCAACTCTTAGTGACTTGTTCCACCCCATTCTTCTATGTCATTTGTCCATTCCTTATGTGGTCTCCCTCTTTTATTTGTTCCCTCCATTATTCCAAAAAATAATGTTTAGTTTTTCCATGCTATTCGATTTTGCAAATACTATATACAGATACAGTTGCAAACATATTTGAAAAGCTATTCGATAAAATTGCATATTTGAATGTGCTGAGGTTAAGAAAACAAAGTCATTGACGATCGATACCCATGGGTGGGGCTCAGTTGTTATTCGTTCCATGTGCTGCTGGGTTCTTACAAGAATTTGCTTTTCTTTTTCAGCGAGAACCTTCTGTCCGACTGCTTCCAAGGCTGTTTTGTTGTGACGTGCACTCTCTGTACATTCATCAGTCTCGTCTGGCTTAGGGAGCAGATCCTTCATGGGGGAGGACCTGACTGGCTGGAGCAGGACCTTCACGCACCCCAAAACGCTCCACAGGTTCGTGCTTGCGATATGGATGACTAGATTTTCTAATGAATATATATTTACATATGGAATGTCACACCACAAACCATTAGGCTGTATGAATTGTTGAGAACAGATGTAAAAAAGGCATTTGTTAGACAATTTCACGGTTGTCTGTTGGTTCATGGGCTTTAGTTCTGCCTTGTTTGTGTTTGGTCTCATTTGCAGCTTGAATCAGCCATTGACTTCTTGTGAAGCTTTTGAAAGTTGTTGATTTGAATACACTGCATTCAATTCCCAGTCATTTTAGTACGCAGTATGCACTCGTCATTAAATTGCTGATTATTGCTAATAAATGGTTGTAGCGATGATATTAGTGAGGATGCTTCATATTGCTTTGTTCTTGGCACAGAATGTCAATGCAGCACCTAACAATGTCGGAGCAGCAGCTGCTGCGGCAGCCGAGGTCATCGAGGTCGTACCAGAGCCAGCAGTTGCCGAGGGAGTCAACGCGGATGCAGCAGCAGACGGTGAAGACGACGATGGAGACGACGAACACGCCGATAACGAAGATAACGGAAATGCCGGAAACAACGGTAATGCGCTTGTGGCTATTCGGCTCGTTTGATTTCGCCGGCTTTCATTGGCTCATGTATTTAATGTGTATTCTGTTTTTAAGTGTTTGTAGCTGTATAAGCACGTGTGTGTGGATTGGTCTTTCAGATGAGAACAATTGGAATCCAATGGAGTGGGAAAGGGCTGCAGAGGAACTAACCTGGGAAAGAGTGAGTCGAATCTTATCTGTCCCTTTCTTTTTGACCTCTGATGCCTGACTGCTTGGATCTTTGACTCTTGCCTAAGAACTCTCTCCCCCATTTCTATTCTTCTCTGATATCTCTCTTCTTTAGCTGATGTTGAATTACAAGCGCCTCGGAGTAGATTTCTTAAAGAGGTGCTACATCAAGTGTCATTGATTGATTGACGTCATAATGCCCCGATTTTTTAAAGCTTATAATGTTGATAATGTGCTCCACCAATTGAACAGCCCTGGATGCACAGAGGATGACCCCCTCAAAATAAACAAATCACCAGCATTTATGCTTGTAAAGAGTTGCAATTGTGTCAACTTTATTAATGCAATTAAGCGAGTATTGGTTAAATTATTTAATTGACGATCACTTCAAGGTGAAATCATGGTCCACTGTTACTATCTGTTGTGAAAGTTCACTTGAGATTCTAACTGCTGGGTATCTGAGGGATTGTGGGGAGGGGAAAATGCGTGGAATGCCTGACATCTTTCTATGTGCATACTTAAATGTTGTGCCAGCCAGTTTCACAAAGGTTTCATGCTATGCTGTGGAGATTACTTGATGGTTCATTTGCCAACTTGATTGACAGATGGATGCCAAGTTTTTAAATTTTGAATATCTGTTGTTTTAAAGAAGTTGTCGCATATCGTTTGTTAGTCTATTTCCTTACACTTCTGTTTTTTTTGCTTGTAGTTACTGGGCTTGGATGGTTCGCTTTTATTCATGGTAAGAAGCCTTGTATTATATATAGAATATTATCTGATGAAATTACTTACAGCCAGATGATATACTTTTAGACTGATCATATTGCTTCATTTATTGGACTGTTCTGGATAGAACACCGCAACAATTTACAAGAATTAATGTAAAGATTGTTTTTCGAGTTTTTTAGCGTCTAAATCTGTTTTGTTTCATAATATACAAAAGTAGGTATATATTTTATTTAACAAGCTGCACTTTGGTGTATGATAAATTCCATGATACAGGATTTTAATTAAACAGGATTTTTGCACTTGATTTTCCACCTGTGGAATAACATGATCATGCGGTCTAAATATAATTTTGAAAATGAGATCAAATTTTAACTTTCTAGGTGAAATTAATTGCTTACAGCACGGTTGGGTGAATGAGTATGGAAGCAGCATTGCAGTAGAAATATACAAAAAAAAGTTGCAAATTACAATTTTTGAAAGACCTATTTTTTAATGGTGATAATAGTTAGATGCCTGTATAATTCAGTGTTATTTTAACTATCAGATAAAAATTTGATGACTCTGAGGCAATTGTTTATTTTACGTTTTAGGAACATGTATTCTGGGTTGTGTCTTTGAACACGTTATTCATCATGTTATTTGGTATGTAGACAAAACTGTAATTGAAAATCGTATCTTTTGAAATGATTGCATCATTACTAATATTTATTACTAGTATTTAGTACTAGTATTCACTAGTATAATTTCATCTTTGTTTGTTTTCTATGAATTGAATACCACTAATAATAATAATAGTTATTACTAGTTGATTATATATTTATGTCAGTTAAGAGAAATACCGGCCGTGGTGTTATCGGCATATGAAAAGTGATGCTAGAGCATGATCTGTGAAAATGGTGAAAATTGTTGATAGGTCTATACATTTACGGTTGGATGTGATTTTCATTTGCCGTTAGCATTCTGTCCATATCACATCGGCCAATTCACTGTCGCCGGCCTCAAAGCTCAAGAAGCGGTACGTCTTAATGACAACGATTCATTCATATCTGAAGGCTGTTTTAACAGATTATGGGGAAAGGATGATCTTAAATTGTTTGCAAATGAGATAAGTGAAGGAGTAGTGTTGTTAACTTGCTTTTTGATTGCTAAAATTGTAACAGTAGTTTTAATTAAACAAGACCTTTAATTATTCTCAGGAACAATTGACAGTGATGTATGAATTCGCTGCTTCTGCTGAAGCATACGTTGATCTGTCTATCTCTGTGCGAGTAAGTAAGTAGTCGATATTTGCAGTGTACACAATTACTGTGTGTGTATTTGAAAATAGACTGACAGCAGCAGACTGTGTTTACTTTGATGCTAGGCTAAGATGCAAAGCCTATGTAAGATACATTTAAGCTAACAAAACTACTTTAAAGAGTTTAGAGGTAACATCTATTTGTGCACTTACAAATTATTGCTCAGTACAACTATCGTACAGTGTGCTTAGATTTATATAGCTCCTCTTGCATCATTGTTTTTCAGAGGTTCCTCAGCATGGAAACCCTGGGGAAAATAAATGTGAGTTTTTTGGTACATGTGAATTGACACTGCCGTTCATTTCATTGATTTAATTAATTTCAGTTGTTTTTTGTGACATTTAACAGTTTTCGGCGACAAAGTTCGAGGGTCTTCTGACGACGCTGTTGGGGTACTTGATCATCGCTTCATCTCTTGTGCTTCTCCACTTTGCCACGAACCTAGTCGACTTCAAACGGTAGGTGGTCCTTTCTTCGTCTGATCGGTACTTTGCGCCTCATGTCAGGGTGCCTGGCAGGAGGTACTGCTGGGCATTGTCTGTTGGTTTCACAGACAATTGGTTTTGGTATTTTGCAGTTTTTCACAATTGATTGAAACCTGTTCTGTTCGATAGTCGACTTTGGCACCTTGTATTATTGCAATATTGGAAATATTGCCACTGGTTTGCCATTAAAATCGCAACTGATATAAGTTGACTGTCCAGATCCTTGGCCCATGGAGAGGTACTTATTACTCCTATATCATTTTTTTTCAACTGAATCGAAGCGTGGTGAAGACTTTGAATTATTTGATCCAAAACCAGGTAATTTGGTAATTTTTACCCTCTTTTATTTAACTTGGGTTGCGTAAAGTTTCTTACAGTTGGTAGGACCATCCATTGGACATCTTTCAACTCTTTTTCAGGTATGCTTCCATCGACCTAGAGAGCTGAAATTTTGCACACATTTCACCCTTGCATGACAATGCAATATATAAGATTTTTACAGACATAACTGAAAAATTGAAAAAAGTATAACTGAATAATTGACAAAAACATACCAAATGTTACCTCTTTTATATAACGTGGCTTGCATAAAGTTTATCAGTCGGACATCTTTCTACTCTTTTTCAGGTATGTTCCCATCAACGTCAGGGTTTCATGTGTCTATTTTAACTTGTTTATTCTAAAATTCCATTCGTCTGTTAAGTATATGTTTTTTTGATTGAATTTAGATCCAAAAGAATACTTGGCCTGTGTTACATTGCGATCAAAGTCTCACTTTTGGTTGTCATGGAGATCGTACTGTTTCCTCTCATCTGCGGATGGTGGCTGGATATATGTTCTCTGGTAATTAGCAATTTTAAATAATTCTCTGGTAATTAGCAATTTTAAATAATTCTTTGGTAAATAGCAATTTTAAATAATTCTCTGGTAAATAGCAATTTTAAATAATTCTCTGGTAATTAGCAATTTTACATAATTCTCTGGTAATTAACAATTTTAAATAATTCTCTGGTAATTAATAATTTTAATTAATTTAGCTTGAATGACGTGTGCACCGATCATTTTCTGTTTATCTACTTAAGATTTCGGTTTTCATTGTCGTTTTATGCTGCTCTAATAATAGTAATAATTAAATTTAATAATTATGTTGTTAACAATGATAACCAACTAATATAATTTATAATAATAATAATTAATGATTAAATTTAATAATAATTGTGATCATTAACTGATTAATAATTTACAACTGAGTAACCCTGTGACTGTTTGTTTGTTCTGTTTATCTGCAGAGCATGTTTGACGCCACCCTCAAGGACCGTGAGCACAGTTTCCAGGTGGCTCCGGGTACTTCCATGTTTATCCACTGGCTCGTTGGAATGGTCTACATCTTCTACTTTGCCTCTTTCATTCTGCTCCTCCGAGAGGTCCTGCGCCCTGGGGTGCTCTGGTTCCTACGTAACCTCAACGACCCAGATTTCAACCCCATTCAAGAGGTCAGCTCATTGTTTGAGGTCACTCGATATCTAGGATGTGATGTAATGTTTTACTAATTTTTTTATTACATACATAATTACATATGTCACCAAAGCAATAACAGTGACATAGGTTGTCATGTCATACAGACTTAGTTTACCAAACATGCTTACTTACGTAGTGCGTATTAGGGCTCTTCTTCGTCGTGGTTTTGTGTTGTTATTTCCTGATTGCTACAGAGGAGCTTTCATTGTAGAAGCATAGACATTTTTTTATTGCAAGTTCATCAGTCAGTGATTTGATTAAAATGATTTAATTTAAATGATTTGATTAAAAATACTTCATCAGAATTATTTCATTAAAATTATTTGATTTTAGTGACTGATTAAAGTGATTTGATTGTAGTGATTTGATCAAATTTATTTGATTAGAGTGATTTGAATTGAGTGATTTGATTATAATGATTTGATTTATTTAATATGATTTTATTAAAGTGAATTGATTGAAATGATATGGTTAAATGATTTGAGGAATGTGATTTGATTAAAGTTATTTGTTTAGAGTGATTTGAGTAAGACGATTTGATTTGAGTGATTTGATTAGATTCTCATCTTCTGTTGAATAGATGATACATCTGCCTGTTTATCGTCACATCCGACGCTTCCTGGCGTCGATGGTCGTTTTCGGAACGATAGTTCTTGTTATGCTGTGGTTGCCGATCCAGGTCATCCAGAAGCTCTTTCCCTTGTTCTTGCCATTTCATGTCATGCTTTCCAGGTAAATCATCCAACAATTCCTCCTCTTTAATAGCCGTAGCAAATAGTAGCGTTACTATGTCGCCATGCTGAGTGGCGATGACAAATTCCCTCTTGATGTGATAATGTCAAGGCCCAGATTACATTAATTTAATAATAGCACCAGAGGCGGCGATCCCAGGGGGTGGTTCAAGGGGACAAGTTCCCCACCTTTTACAGAAAGAGGACAAGTTGTACGTGTGTCTCCCACATTGCTTACCCCTCTCATTGGGTGTCCCCGCTTCTGAATAACACACATATCGATGACATTGACATAGGAATTCTGTTTGTAAGCTACAATATAATGTCTACAGGATGCTTTATACATTTTTTAAGTCACCATTATAGAAAGTTATATCAGAATTTTTCTCACTGAATGTTGCCTTCACTTCACGGTATCCTTGGGGTCGGTGGAACACAGTTCGGGAAACGCTGAGCTATTGTATTTATTGTTTTAGATCGTGCCGCTCACACCAGTGGCAACACAGTAGTATTCCGAGTTTGAAAACCCTGAGAGTTGATAAAGGCTTCATCATTCTGGCCTCGTAAATTAAAAAACAATAACTACAATTACAATTACGATGATAGTAATAATTATAATCATTGTGATTAAAATAACATTATTATGTTGATATGTATAACTATAATGATGATGATATTAGAAAATGATGCTCTTTATAAAGCCTCTTATGACAGTAGCTGTTCTGTATTTTTGATCAGCCCAGACACACCAGTGAGTGAGCTATCCCTGGAGCTGTTGCTACTCCAGGTGGTTTTACCCGCTCTCCTGGAGCAAGGACACACGAGGCAGTGGCTGAAGGGCATCATCCGCGGCTGGTGCGTCGCAGTCGCCTGGCTCCTCAACCTTCGCTCCTATCTCCTTGGCGACGTCGCCCTTGCAGAGGTGAACTGGGTCACCAATCCTCATTGGAATCTGGCTATAATTGTGGCAAGAAATTTGCATGGCACATTTTAAGATATATTATTTCTAGGCTTTCTAATAATGAATGTGTATGGCTGCAAATTTCCCGGCTCTATAGAACCCCAGCATTGGGAAGAACAGTTGAATACCTCGCACTGTAGAAACGAGATCCAAGGCCACCAGTTGGGTGTTGTGGTATTTTCAGTCAACGACACTGATATAATTGATATATCATTGACCTTTCCCCATATTATCATAGATCTTTGGCGTCACCCTCCTCTTTTTTCCAAGCTTGGGATTGGCACTGTCAAAGTGCAAGCAGTGGTGGTAGTAGTTTAAGTTTAACAACACTGTGATTCATATTCGTTTATTGAAACACAAGTTGACATACTGCAACTAGCAACATAAGAAAAAGACATTTGAGTGATAAGAGAGATCATTAGCGTTGCCCTCCTTCTTTATCCTGACTTGGGTCTGGCACTGCCAGAGTGCGAGCAGTGGAAGAGTTCCCAGAGGCAGGCTGTTTAGTCAGAAATTTATATAGCATGCCTTGACGATAAATTGATCATTGGCCGTCCAAAAATAGACGTGAAGAGCTTCCACTTTCTCAGCCCTATCTAGGTCACTCCCATACATCTATATAACACCAGATGCGGGTTGGTCCTTCGGTTTCTGTGTTGGGTCAGAATATGGGTAAGGACGAGCGGGGAGACGGCATCATGCTGGTGTTAATGCGATCATGATTGCAACATTTGTACTCCAGATAATGTGCAAGATGGGATCATTATTCCAGCCTGATGTCAGTCAAAAAATGTTCCTTGTTTCCACGCTGTTTAAGCGCCCCATATTAGGTGCCCTTTTATCTTTGTGTCCCACATTATGGCGCGATATAAATTGTCGTTATTATTATTAGTGTCCACAAGGAGTGGTGGAATATATTGACTAATAAAAGGAATACTGTTTTACTGATGCAGGATTGACTTGTTGGCTGCTGTGTGATTACATTACATAGACATTGTTGCAGTTACTGTAAGTAAAGCTTTCTTCTGTTTGTATGTGTCGCTCTGCAGGATGCTACTAGTGCCACTGAGGAGGTGGTTGCGGAGGCGGCAGTTGCAGATCCCGTGGCGCCGCGTGCCGATGAAGATACCGACCGACCGCATCTGATGGATGAAGGTGTGGGTCCAGAGGCTGAGGGCGAAACTGTTGAGCCCTCTGGGGCGACATCGCCGGGTGATGGACAGGATACGGAAGAGGGAGAAGGTCGGCTGGGCGCAGTCGGAGGGTGTCTCGAAGCGGAACGGGATGAGGCGGAGGGGGAAGATGGACGATGGACAAATCTACTTCTGGACGAAGGTAGAGAGGAGGAAACGGTACACAGGTCAAAGGGTGGACTGGAGTCGCCCTCTCAGAGTGTTGTGGTGGCACAGGATCCAATAGGGGACTTAGTTGGGCAACTGGATAAACTGGGTGCGGAATGGTCGATGTTTAAAAGCAGGATCGAAGCAGAATTGCTGGTTGATGTCACAGCCGGTGACGAGGACAGGGAACTAGTGTCTCAAGACAACAGGGAACCAGAGCAACAAGGTAGCATACCTAGGGAACAAGTGGAGACGGGTGATAGAAGTTGGGAACCAGTCAACACAATTGGAGAACCGGACGAAGCGACCAGGGAACCAGAGCAACCAGACGATAGAGACAGAGAACCAGAATTGCAAGACATCACGACCAGAGAACCAGCGCATCTAGATGAAACAGCCGGTGAACAACCAGACAGAGAATTAGTACAACCGGACGACACGGCAAGGGAACCAGAGCGACCGCTGCCCGCCTTCGTCGAGGCGGCAGCACCGGCCGAGGCCAACGACCTGCCTCCGGAGCCGGGCGCCGATCCGGATGCTGCCCCGCCGGTGCCCCCACGTCCAAACCGCCCTCTGCAAGGCCTGGGCGACGCCCACCAGGCCATGATGCAGGGCGGTGGCCCCACCGGATTTCAGCCGTACACGCGCCCAGACTTATTTCCGCTCAGGGTAAGGTTGAGTTTTTGACTCTAATGAAAATAAAATAAAGGCTTTACATAAATTAATTATTATTATTGTAAGCACCAGCAGCAGTTTAAGTCAGTGGTTCCCATCCTTTCTCGACTTTGGGCCAGTTTTATTTAGAGGACATGATAAGCCGCAAGGTTAAAAATAATTATAAAAATTTTTAAGAGATTTTTATTTTAGAATAGAATCAAATTACACTTGGATAAATTCCAATCTATTCATTTTAGATTGGTAATATTATCAAGAAAGTATAATAATAATTTATAATAGAAAATAATTATTCTGTCAAATATTCATGTTTCCACGTATATTTCTATATGTTTGATAGGTTGAGGGCCACTTTTTGAGACCTGGCGGGCCACTTTTGGCCCACTGGACACAGGTTGGGAATCACTGGTTAAGGTGATCCTGCAGTTTCGGATTTGAGATATACATACTGGTATCGCTTCTTTGATGATTTTGGTGATACCGCGTATAGCAGGTTATTGAAATTGCCAAAGCCGATTGTTTTGAAACTTTATATTTTAATCTGTTTTCCTTTTGTTACGATTATTGTGGAAAAGGCAAAGAATTATTTTTGCTGGTACAATGAGGTGAGAAGATAAATGATAGGAATTAAGATTTCTTGTTGTATTTCATGAATAGTGCTCACCATCTGTTGTTGTACGTTGTTCGGTTAGCGGTTGCTCTGCTGTTGTTCTGTTGTCAGTTGTTGTTGCTGATCGTTCTGATGTGCCTCACACTGTTCATGGCAAGTCTGGTGCTCTTTGTTCTACCAGGTGAGTCTCGACTCAGGAGGAAAGTCGTAGAAGCATAAAAGTCTGGCAATAAACTTCACTACCTGTCAAAGAAATTGTTAGCTTAAAACATGGTGCGGTGGTGGATTGCTAGGTGGAATTGTGGTGCATTGCTGCCTAGGTGCATTGTGATTGTTGATTGCTAAGTCGATCTTGATTGCTAAGTGGGTTGTGATTATGGATTGTGATTGTTGATTGCTAAGTGGATCTTGATTGCTAAGTGGGTTGTGATTGTGGATTGAGATTGTTGATTGCTAAGTGGATCTTGATTGCTAAGTGGGTTGTGATTGTGGATTGCTAAGTTGATCTTGATTGCTAAGTGGGTTGTGATTGTTGATTGCTAAGTGGATCTTGATTGCTAAGTGGGTTGTGATTGTGGATAATTGCTAAGTGGATTGTGGTGGATTTGTGGATTGAGATTGTTGATTGCTAAGTGGATCTTGATTGCTAAGTGGGTTGTGATTGTGGATAATTGCTAAGTGGATTGTGGTGGATTTGTGATTTTAGGATTTGATTTGATTAGATTAGAGAATTTCTTAATGAGATTGTGATCATCATTTCCTGTTTTAGTTTTCGTTGGTCGTAAGTTGATGTCGTTTTGGACGGGTGAGATGAAGGTACACGAGCTGTACACTGCGGCCTGTGGATTGTACACCTGTTGGGTGGCCCTTCGTATTGGTCTCGTCCTCTACACGTGGATTCCACTCGGCTGGCGGGCCATCACAAATAAGGTCATGGAGTGGACTTTACTTGTAAGTCGACAATTCTAATACCTTTGATTGTGTGATAATTAGGGCTGTGCCCAATATTCTCTTCGAATCCGAAGAGTAGACCAAATAGCTATTCGGTATTCGGCCAGATATTAGCGGACCGAATACGAATAGTGGTCATGTGACATCTGTTTTTGCACGAGCGGCGGCTGCTATATCGAGTGGACTGAAGTAACTCGCTACTGCCTGGACCATGGTATCGCAGTGTCGCTGTCTTATTTCTAAGTTTAGGAAATTGGTTTCATTCCCTGTTTACACGGATTTGCAAAAGGATATAAAAGTTACATGTAGTTAATTATTTACTTTTAGTTTATGTATTAAATTTACTGAACTGAAACTTTTGCTTTCATTTTAAGTTTTTAAATTTGTCAGTAGACCTATTTTCAGCCGAATAATTGGTCCAATTATTCGTATTCAGCCGGATAGGGAAAATAACCAATTTGGTACAGCCCTAGTTATAATGTGCAATATATTAAATGCCACTTCAAGAAAAGTCAATGTGAAATGAACGTTGCAGTTAATAACTATAAGAATCCGCATTTACCCTGATGACTTCAATTAAGCTAACGAGTCGACTGTTTTATTAATTAGCGACATTTGTTTTGATTCATGTTGTCTTTATTTCTCGTAGGTGTCGAAGTCTATCTTTGTAGCGGTTGTGTTGATTGGGATTCTGCCTCTGCTTCTTGGACTCATCTTTGAACTTGTTCTTGTCATACCAATTCGCGTTCCCATCGACCAGACACCCGTCTTCTTTCCGTGGCAGGTAAGCGCCGGTCCAAGAATGACCACTTTTATCCTATTTTTAGATTTATGTAGCGCCTCTCTCAGAGTAACTATTCAGAGGCGCCCTCAGCATGGAAACCTTGGGGAAAATAAACGCCTTTAAAGAGCGAGAGTCTGATGGAGAGTAGCCAGTCATTAGTTTAACCCTTAGTGAATGAGGAACATCATTCCAGGTAGATGCCAACAGCAGCGGTTTGTGAGTGACGCTTTTGAGGATGTTTCAAGGAGGCCATTGTGGCCTTGTTTCCTGTCGAGTTTGAAAGGCCAGTGCAACAACTGTGCCAGCAGACAGGCCTGCTGAAATGGAGGGGCAGGGACAATGGCTTTGGGCTCTCCCAGTTGTGGGGCTTGGACTGGGCATGCAACCAACTTATGATAAATATTACAGTCAGTTATACAAAGTTTATGATTTATGCCTTTTTAAATATAATATAACAGCTAATCGGCTACAATTAGTTTGTGCTCCAAACGTCTGAATATTATCTTACATAAAATTGTCGGTTGAGCGGGTGACCACTGTTGTTCATTGTGAAGTGGTTTTGATCGTATTCTGTAGGACTGGGCGCTTGGAGTTCTGCATGCAAAGATTCTAACAGCCATCACACTTATGGGACCACACTGGAGAATGAAGAGAGTCATTGAACAGGTATGATTCCATCTTCAAAATCACAGGTTACCAGCGTATCTATTAGCATCACAGGTTACCGGTATGCCCTTTAGCTTTGCAGGTTACTGGTGTGTCCATTTGCGTCACAGGTTACCAGTGTGTCCATAAGCATTGCAGATTACCAGCATGTCCTTCAAGATCACAGGTTACCAGCATGTTGCTCTTGACCCAGATGAGTCCCATGGTAACAGAGGGATTGACGGTGAACCCTGACTGCCGTGGTCCCTCACATCTGAGTTTAGATGATGGTCACAGAGACTGATCCTCCCTTACACTCAACTGGTTGTCTTTAATACTGGCTTCTTAAACTTAGCATTTAACTTTAGTAACAACATTTATTTATTTGGAGGATTTACATAGCGCGCCTTCAAGACATCTACTCAGAAGCGCTCATGACCCAACCCCGGCTAAATAGCATGATTTAACATCATATAGCCCAGCACAGAGTGGGCCTCTGAGTAGCTATCTGGAAAGGGTGCTATATAAATGTTACATCACATTACATTTATGTGCAGTTGCAGTCGCAGGTCTTTATGTCTACTAAAAGCGAAGCACATCAGAGGCGCTTTTGAACTAATGACGGAAAGCCATAAGCAAAAAGAATAGTGAATGAGCGCTTATGGAATAGGCCATATATTTCATGTGTCAGCTGTAGAATCCGTTGTTTGGTTCCACATTTGTGCGTGGGCCCACCACTGGTGATTCTTTTCAGCTAACTGATATTTTCATTCGTTCATAATGACATTTAACATCATACAGGCGAGCACAGTGAGCGCCTTTGAGTAGATATCTTTAAGGGCGCTATATAAATTTTCAGAATCAAATAAAGGATTGATTGAGGTCACAGGCGTCTAGGTAAGACTGCGACAAGGCAGGGGGCTTGGATCCGCCTTTGGCCGCGGTGGCGATGCGACCTGCCCCAGAACCGTGCAACGTTTGTCCTGTGTTAAGCATTTTGTTTGTGTATAGGTCTACAACCAAGGTCTACGTAACATGGACTTGAAGTTTGTGATGGTTGAGTTCTGTCTGCCAGTGCTCGTCTTTCTCGGTCTCCTCCTCGCTCTGCCGTACATCATCGCGAAAAGCCTTGTGCCAGCCGTCGGTCGGTATTCCTTCTCGTGACAGAGATTTCTATAGCGCCCTTTCGAGGCTCCTGCTCACGACCCCGACACGACCAAAAGGGATAGTTTTGAAGTTAGAATAGAGTGATAGTGTGCGTATGCATATAAGTACTTTTTAATATCATAGCAGTGCAAGGAATTCTGATATGAAGGGATATGATTGTACATCCTGTATGTATGTATGTTTGTATGTATGTATTTATCTATTTATGTAGGTATGCATGTATGTATGTATGTATGCATGTATGTAGGTAGGTATGTATGTATGTTGGTATGTATGTATGTAGGTAGGTATGTATGTAGGTATGTATGTATGTAGGTTTATGTATGTAGGTAGGTATGTATGTATGTAGGTAGGTATGTATGTAGGTAGGTATGTAGGTATGTATGTATGTAGGTAGGTATGTAGGTAGGTATGTATGTAAGTATGTATGTATGTAGGTTTATGTATGTAGGTAGGTATGTATGTAGGTAGGTATGTATGTAGGTAGGTATGTAGGTATGTATGTATGTAGGTAGGTATGTAGGTAGGTATGTATGTAAGTATGTATGTATGTAGGTTTATGTATGTAGGTAGGTATGTATGTAGGTAGGTATGTAGGTATGTATGTATGTAGGTAGGTATGTATGTAGGTAGGTATGTAGGTAGGTATGTATGTAGGTAGGTATGTAGGTATGTATGTAGGTAGGTATGTATGTATGTATGTAGGTATGTATGTAGGTAGGTATGTATGTAGGTATGTATGTAGGTAGGTATGTATGTAGGTAGGTATGTAGGTATGTATGTAGGTAGGTATGTATGTATGTATGTAGGTATGTATGTAGGTAGGTATGTATGTAGGTATGTATGTAGGTAGGTATGTAGGTAGGTATGTAGGTATGTATGTATGTAGGTAGGTATGTAGGTAGGTATGTATGTAGGTAGGTATGTAGGTATGTATGTAGGTAGGTATGTATGTATGTATGTAGGTATGTATGTATGTAGGTATGTATGTAGTTATGTATGTACATATTTATTGTGCTGGATTGTTGTATGTCATATCAACACAAAAATATTTGTATGTATTGTGTAAGACGAAACTGAAATTTCCAGTAACCAAGACCGAAATGATTATTATTTCAGATCTAAAACTGAAGGCATTACAAACTTAAAATGGAGTAACAGCTGGTAACTGTAATTACCGAAATATCACTGCAGTGTGATTTGAGTAAAGGCTGTAACTGATTACTTTTTTAAGCTGAAAATAATATATCTGGTGTAATTTGAGTGGCATTTCATCTTGTTTTTAGGTTTCGGTTTCGAAATGCAGAATCTGGTCTTGCGTCGCATCTATCCGTTTCTGCTGAGCATTTTCCTGCTCGTCTTTTTCTGCATCTTTCAGGCGCGTCAATTCAGGCGACTTTACGAGCACATCAAGAACGACAAGTAAGATGCTCTGGCATAGGGTGTGGGAATGTTGTAGGACAGCGTTTCGCTAAGTGTTTGCTCGTGGCGGGCCACGGAATCCAAATTCTGGGTCACCTAAATTTTTTTATTTAATGTTTGACGTTATTTATTTTAACTAAAGTTAATAAATAAAACAATAATTATATGCTACAAGCAGTCAGTCACTCCTCTGGCAAATAATCATCACTAAAACACAAGAGATTTGTATGGACATTCACATCTGTTTCATTTTATCTTTAGGCCAGTATAGGCAATAAAAAAAATGTAGTGGGTTGCAAAGGAGAAGTATGAAAATAACCGGGCCAAGGAAAAAAAGAATTAGGAAGCGCTATTGTTTTTAGTTGTATGTTAGTGATAGGACTTTGAGATGGATTTACTCTGGTATTTTTAACCAGTGGAGTGAATTGAGCTAGGTGATGGATAGAAGAACCTGAGGCAGATGATGGTACATGATTTGCAATGACGGTTGAGGAACCGAAAGCTTGCGGAATTCAGGAAACATTAATCTGCAGAACTGAAATAGAGAAGTCAGTCTTGAGAGAAAACTGTCGATCATTTGACTCAAGGGCAAATCGTACATGGCTGAAACAAAGAATTGTGTTGAGTGTGACAGAATGACAGAACATGTTTAGCTTGAGCCAGTTACATGCTGCTGAAGCAAATAATGAATATAATGTAATGAAGCATTTCTATAGCGTCTGATTACATTACATTATTTGTTTCAGTGAACACTAATAAGTTACGGAGATGTGTCAGAGGTTGAATCGGGTACACAATGGTCTAGTGGTTAGCGTGTCGGTCGAGTGGAGGGTATTAAAATTCCAACTTGGGGAGAAATTTTATTCGCGATTTGGGGCCGTCCACATATTACGTACGCAGCGAGGAGAGGGGGGTTTAAAATTTCGGCCATTTTGCGTATGGGGGAGAGGGGGGTCCCGAAAATATGTACATACGCAAATATAATTGTCTAATTATGATGTCCACAATACAGAATATGAAAATCAGAAGAACTGTAAACTTAATCAAAGACTATATTCCTGCTTAATCAATTTTATGTAGCATTAAAACGGTTTCAAATGCAAGTGTTGTTAGTGTTTTATTTCTTCATAACAGTTAACAAATTTAAGCTGTTAAATATGAGAGTTAGCAAAACTAAATAGCCAGTGGTAAAATCAATGTCATATAGATGTTTTTAGCTATTTAACCACCTTTTCAATGGGGGTTGGGGTAGAGCTCAAATGTACGTACGCATTGGGGGAGGGATCGACGAAATGTACGCGTTGCAACAGGGGGATAGGGGGTCCGAAAATCAGATTTTTTGCATATGTAATATGTGGATAGGCCCTTTTGCTCCACCTGAGTCTTCCCCTAGCCAACTCATCTATAACAAGTACAAAGCCGGTGGGAAGACGAAATTGTGAGGGCGAGTACTGTCCGCTCATGTGTCGATGCTAAGATGATGATGTCTCTGATATTTCATTTCCATAGCTAGATCGAGGTACTACTCTAATAAACTGTACACCAAAGTGCGGATATGCAGTTGGTTAAATAAAGAATACACTTACTTACTTTTCTTCTTGTTTAAGACATTGGCTATTTGTTTCACTCGTATCTAGTTAAACTTTAAGTTGCTATTTTCAGGTACCTGGTCGGACAACGTCTCGTCAACTACGAACGTCGCGCGTGAGTTTTTCGTCCGGGCAATATTCGAAATGGGGACACCGAAGATATCCGTGAACACGAACAAAAACAAAAAGCCGCCGAATGAGAATTTTCGAACATCAGAGTTCCATGAAATAGAAATTCTCTTTGCAGCCAATTTCTTTATTAATGCGCTGCATTTTGCGACGGGAAATTTCGCTAAGACGTTGGATTTTTAGTTTTGATCCCCTAAACTAAAACAATTTGACAAGGCAGAGTTCTTATATGCTATTGAGAATTCTGCTGAGATGAAGGCTTTCAGTGAAAGAATCGGATAAACAATAGTCTTTGTTCTTGCCCAAGTAACAGCTGAGAAAAGATTGAGATCAGTATCTGCGTTTAACCTTAAAATTAAAAAAATTGAAGGAATTCTTACTTTAGGTCAGTTATTTTGGCTGATTTTCTGTCCAATCTTTAATAATAATTGTCATTTATGCCCTTTTGTTAAAACTCTAAAGAATATGAACACTAAAGCTCAAGAATTAGAATTTTTTTATATTTGTTTGCTGAAAAGACTCGTTAACGAGTAACCGCTAATTGATAAAAAAACGGACAGATATAACTATCGTATGATGCCAGCGACTGATGATGTAAATATTGTTCAGTTATGGCAGTAAATAATAATAATCAAAATTATGTTTTCAATTGGATCCTTGGGTCAATTCACATGTTGCTCAGTTATATGAACTCTCTCGTTAGTCTTTTACTTTTGCTACTGCAGCAGTCAAATTACTGTTTTCTAGAGTAAGGAATGCCAGTAAACTGCCAAAGTCCTTCATTTGGTCTCTCTCTGGTGTTTATTCATTACTTCAAAGTCAAACGTTTGTACAGAACAACAACTGGATAATACACCTGTATATTAAATAAGCATAGATTTCGCGATATAGACAATCATAATAATTATATATATATATATACAATATAT
Organism: Bimastos eiseni; assembly: GCA_959347315.1. NCBI lineage: Eukaryota > Metazoa > Annelida > Clitellata > Crassiclitellata > Lumbricidae > Bimastos > Bimastos eiseni. The sequence goes on along the minus strand of OY365808.1, from coordinate 56,147,026 downwards.
ATATATATACATATCTATAAATAGATGACCTACCCTGCCTGGCCTAGTTGGCCACTTTCTTAATTCCCAACCCAGAAAATTGCCACCTGAATAGATGGATTGGATACATGTTCAAGCCAGAAGCTGGCAATCTATTTTTAGAGAAATAGGTAGAACTAGTTAGAAAAGAAAGTTTGACTTGGCTGAAAAAGTGGCACATCCTTATTCCCTAATTCCAATTCCTATATGCAACCCGATACTTTACTGAGATCAGAAGTTCAATTTTTATGAGTTGAGTCGGCGGTTTCAAGTCTCTCTTTGTCTGCTCCAAAACTTTGGATCATTTCTGAGCTTCTCGTAGGCATTCATGATTTCAATGGGCATCGACTGTGGCACCTGCAAACCCTTTCCTGGGTATTCGATAATTCGCTTCATCGTTTCCAGCATCATTTCTACAACGTCGACTAACTGTCCAACGCTTTCGTTCGGATACTGCGCCAACGCGATCTGCGGAGACGAGACCGTGACAGAGCAGGTCGTTTTCGTGTGACGTTTGTCATCGGAAGAAATCTGAAAATCTGGCCACTGTCGAAGGAACGTTGCGTATACCCTGCGCTCCATGAATGGCATCTGGACTAGAGTGACGCTGGATGGAATCAGGTTCCGACTGGTGAGGACCTTGTAGGAGAACAGAACGTTTTCACCAGTGTTTGTTGCCTTGGATTCCACTATTATGCGATCAGATGGCACGCCCATTTCTATGGCTACATCGCGAAATATCTCAGCCTCTGGTCGAGTCCACCTATCTGAAATATCAATGGTGACGGAATACTCAATTTTAAAGGCAGTCATTACAGTTAAAGAACCAAGTTGTTTTTTATTAATTCAATCGATCCTCTTCATGAAATCTACTCACAGGCGCTCCCAATTTAGCCTTGGCCAAAGAAGACAAAGTTCAGAGTAGAATAGAAAATGATACAGAGTCCCAAACATGTGCACTTCAACGTAACACAAACTATAACCTTGCTAGACAACATCATTCAATGAAAACGCTATTGCTCTGGACGTGTAAAGATCGAAGACCATCAATGCTTGCAGAACAATACAGAAGGAGCTAGATAAGAGCTTCTAATCAATAACTAGATTTACCATAACCATCGTCATCAGCCAAAGCAGGAAAATGAATACCCAATTCTTTCTGGTTGTCATTCATTTGTTAATGTTTGTTCCAAACATTAAGTTGCAGTCATACATACCTTGTGTATAGTTTCCTAAATACCCGGAGAACATGAGCCAATGGCCGTAGCCTTGGAGCCAGAGTGATGAAGCATGTTCCGCAGTTCGTAGATCCACATTTCCAAACGTTAGAATGACGTCACTCTGAAAAGACACCAGAACGCATTAGGAACCAACTGCATTCACTTCTATTACTGTACTTATGATGATGATGAGTTCTCTGCCCGAAGGCAGGCCCATTTGGCTTTACGCCACCTGGGGATGAGATGAGTGAGGTGGTTTCCCGTTGCCTTCCTCACAGACGATTATGAGTGAGCAACTTGTCCAAGGTCGCTACGCAGTGACTCCGGGTGGGTTCGAACCTGCGATTCTACGAATGCAAAGCACCGAACATCCTACTACGCCACCACGCGCCTTAACTGTACTTGGGTTTAATCTGTTATGTGTATTCTTTTCATTCTAAAGAAAACAATCCGACACAAATGCTAGCACGAGTGACAGTGAACAGTAAGAGTAGCCATAGAATTGAATAACAAACTAGTAAATATTTGTATACAATGCTCTTGGGATAAATGGAGTTGTCTTTGGGTGGGAGAATATGGCTGTGTGCTCAAGGTCTTAATTTGTCCTAACTGTGCTTAGTTATACACTTAATACAGCAAATATTATTTATCTTACAGAATTGTTGCCTACACAACAACCAAACTAGCAACTGTTGATTGACAAATTTATATAGCACTGCCTTAAAGAGAAGCTTGTCAAGGTGTTACGTTGGTTTAGTTACGAAAGAGCAACTTTGTTCTAGATCCTGTAACAATAGGTTGCATAGCAGGTAATGAGAAAGAACCTAACAGGGAGTGACACACAGGCATACAAAGACAGATGCAAAAGGAGTGACACAGAGGCAGGCAAAGACATGCAGATGGTTCAAGGATGGATAGATAGGTTCAGCTTATTAAAGAGTATTATCACAATCGAAAATCAAGTTTCATTAATGCCATATAGACACAATGTTGAAAAAAACACTAACTCGTCAACATTAATTCATTTTTTCTGTATTATTTCAATGGGAAAACTAACTAAAGGCATAAATAGCTATTATTTATTGAGCCTGGATTGATTTCAGAGTGAGAAATACAAGAGGGCAATCAAGACACAGGTAGTCGGTATTAGGTGAGTATGTTTGTGTGTGCGTGCGTGCATGTAGATTCTGATTTTTTTAACAGACCTTTTGCAGTGGTTGGTGTAGTTGTAGATAGTCCCAGAGCGTCTGTGCATACGACCACTGACGTTTGCTGAGGCAGTTCTTATTCTTTTCCAATCCGTTACCCATGGTTACAGCTCTGGTCGTCACCGTTGTCATGGCGGTCGCGTAACCATAGCTTCCAACGATGGAATCGGCCATCACTCCTTTTCGTAACCTGATAGCTACGACCCTCCCAAGTACAAAAAATGCGCCTGTAAACACAATATTCGCCGTGAAATGGTCATCTATTTAACTGTATGTGTACATTCATTTTATAATGGCTGCACAATTAGCCTACGACATAGGCGTAACTGTCTAAATGGAATGTTTCGGCTTGGGCTCTCCCACTCTGGGTATTCGGAGAAACAACGCAAAAATTGAGTAGGCCTAATTAACTAGCTCCGTTTGCAAACGAGTTGGACGATAGGTGACTTCGCCGACAGATTTTGTCATCGAATAGTTGACTCACTCAACCTCATGTTCAGAAATCTCATATCGTAATCCCAGCATTTCTACAGCGCCCAGAAAAGCCAAATCGCGGGAACCAGCATATCCACAGGCGCTTGACTCTGTTATAAGGCATCCTATCAATTGGTGCGCAAAATGAAAGCTTGGTGTAACAAGTTAAAACAATGGACCGTAGTGCCTTTACAACCTCTGCTGGAATGCGCTTAATCCTACAAATAAATTACCCAATATATTCGCGGTTTAGCCATTTTTACCTTCGCGGCATTGCTCTCGTCCTGTGACCCAACCGTGCCGCTAAGGTCCCCGGTTGTCACCCATGCATTCCTAAATTTTAGTTTTTAACGAGTTTCCATAATTAAGCTTTTTATTTACACATTTTCATTCTTTAATGCTTGTTTATATTTCTTTAGTTCATGCCCGGCGCTTTCGATGTTTTCTCTACGTCATCGCATTAGTAACGACTTCCGGGCGCCAATGTTTCAGAAATCGGAAACCAGACTCCGAAACGGTTCAGGTTGTGAATTAAAAAATTTTTTTAATGAATTATTATAATTCATTATCCAGGTCGTTGATATAATGATAATCTACAGTTTAACGATCGATATCATAGGGCAAGTTATCGGCAAAAAATATTGTTAGCAGTTGTCACCGTTTGCATGGAGCAATGCGTGTTTTATAGGCTATAATGTATTACCAAGTAGACCTATTATACCAAAATTAAAACAAAGGAAATAAGTAGGCTACTGAAATATGCTAGGCTTAGGCTCAGAAATGAGTCCGTCCGTATTATAATTTTATGAAGTTTGGTTTAGGCTAAACGTAGAAATTAAATCGAATGGAAACTTTGATAGTGCTCCTTTATGTCCAAAGTGTTTTAACCTCACTCCAAAGTCTGTTAGCCCTACTGACACTGTCTGTTAATAAATTAACCGATGATGATGACGACGACGACGACACGACGATGATAATAATAATAATAATAAATAATAATAATAATATCAATGAAGACAAATAATATTAATACAAAAAATATTTAATAAAAATAACAACAACATTAAATAATAGTAATAATTAATCCAAGAAATCATAAACGTATAATTGTATCGCAACAATATTTAAAACTTATAAAAAGCATCAGTCTTGCTAAGCAGTTCTTGTCCATACGATAATCAATGGTCATGAAAGGTAAAAAAAACACAAAATCCGATAAACATTGACCAATGGATTGGATCAGATTCTCATGAACCATTTCGTGTATGCCAATAGCGCGAAATAGCATCGACAAAATCTACGAGGTTCTGGCGAGGTTCGAACTCGCGACCTTCTGCGTGTAAAGCAGACGTGATAACCACTACACCACAGAACCTGTTGATGTAACGAGACTCAATTATATCCTTAGTAACAGCCTCTTCATCAATTTTTCCAACATCTCTAAACATCATTATTTCTATTAGTTGAATAGGATAGTTTTTACCTCGTTGAAAGCCCATGTTAAAAATTATCAAATTAATCTCACTGCTGCGTGCATTAGCTCCTTATAAGCTACGGGAACCTCTATATAGCCCAACTGCGCACTTGTCATTAGTTGCGCGCTAACGCTATAAATAGAATAGCCCAACGTTCATCATTGAAGCTATGGAAGTACAGATCTTCTTAAAAGTCCTTGAGTTGCATAATAAACAGGTAATCCAGTCTGGCATTACCTAGCGCCAGATTTTAAATTTCATAAACTGTGCTCAGGTAACCCGAGGCAGTTGGTAGAAAAATAATTAACATGAGAGTATCGGCTGCCAATATAGCATTGTCATTTCGGCTGATTTATTTTAAAAAAATGATGCATTATGCGGGTCTGTTGAGTGCAACAGAAATTACATCTAGTTATTAAGCAAGCCTGCTTAACTGTGTCGCAGGTTACACATAAACGGTAATCTACACAGCTTAACTGTGTCGCAGGTTACCCATAAACGGTAATCTATACAATTGAACTACAGATCCAAATCTAGAACTCCTCGGGGCATGCCATCTTCTTCTAAGAGATCCTCAACAAAATCTACGAGGTTCTGGCGAGGTTCGAACTCGCGACCTTCTGCGTGTAAAGCAGACGTGATAACCACTACACCACAGAACCTGTTGATGTAACGAGACTCAATTATATCCTTAGTAACAGCCTCTTCATCAATTTTTCCAACATCTCTAAACATCATTATTTCTATTAGTTGATTAGGATAGTTTTACCTCGTTGAAAGCCCATGTTAAAAATTATCAAATTAAACTCACTGCTGCTTGCATGAGCTCCTTATAAGCTACGGGAACCTCTATATAGCCCAACCGCGCACTTGTCAATAGTTGCGCGCTAACGCTATAAATAGAATAGCCCAACGTTCATCATTGAAGCTATGGAAGTACAGATCTTCTTAAAAGTCCTTGAGTTGCGTAATAAACAGGTAATCCAGTCTGGCATTACCTAGCGCCAGATTTTAAATTTCATAAACTGTGCTCAGGTAACCCGAGGCATTTGGTAGAATAATAATTAACATGAGAGTATCGGCTGCCTATATAGCATTGTCATTTCGGCTGATTTATTAAAAAAAATGATGCATTATGTGGGTCTGTTGAGTGCAACAGAAATTACACCTAGTTATTAAGCAAGCTTGCTTAACTGTGTCACAGGTTACATATAAACGGAAATCTACACAGTCGAACTACAGATCCAAATCTAGAACTCCTCGGGGCAAGCCATCTTCTTCTAAGAGATCCTCAACAAAATCTACGAGGTTCTGGCGAGGTTCGAACTCGCGACCTTCTGCGTGTAAAGCAGACGTGATAACCACTACACCACAGAACCTGTTGATCCTACTCTCGCAAATATAACCTAAATAGCACCTTCCTCATCAGTTAACTCCTCTACTACTTGCAGTCCAGCAGTGCCAGACCCACGCCTGGATAAAGGAGGAATCGACGCTAATGAGCTTTGTTATCACACGGTGTCGTTAAACTGCAACTATCACCATCATCATCAATTTGTTCAGCATCTCCGAACAATGATTGTAGGTTATTAGTTATATTGCATCGTTTAAATAGTTTAAATAATACCTCACTGTAGACCCCGTCTTAACAGATAGCAAAGTACCCGCACTGAGTGTCACCTGCGTACATTGTTACTCCTTATACTCTTAAGGACAGTGGCGTAGCTAAGGGGGGCTAGGGGGCGGACCGCCCCGGGTGACAGCATATGGAGGGTGACACTATGTCACCTCCAACAAAATTTTTCAGCCAGGCTAAGGTGCGAAAATAGTCTGAAAATAGAATTGTGAAAAAAACCCAACCAACACAGGAAATGTGACCGTTATGACGTCACATATTTCGAATTTGAATCTATCAACCGTCGAAAATATTGTCTGAGCGAGTACAGCTCTTTTGGTGAGTCATTTTTCTTATATTTTTCTTATAATTTATTTCGAACAATGTTCGAAATAAATGACGACCATGGCTTTGTCGAATTATATGAAAGAACGTCGACGGCAGCATAATATCAATGGAAGCTGTCGAAAGAAGACAGCTTCCATTGATATTATGCTGGGCATGTACAGTCCGCAAGATGCAAGGATGTACATTTGACAAAGCAGTTGTTTACCATTTACAAACTACAATGGACATTTATGAAATTTTCGTCAAATTTATAGGACTAAAAAACAGAAAATAAAATAAAAATAAAAATAACTTAATATCTGATAATAAGTTTCTTCCGTGACCTATGAATTTTGAAACCTACTTATAGAGGTAGAGTATGTATGAAAATTTAGCTACACCTAACCATTCAGCATGTTAACCATTCTAACTTTTTATTTGCCTCTTTCTTCGACAAACCTCACCCTGATATAATTAAGTAGCCCTAACTAATGCCTTTACTTACCGTGTCACACGTAGACCGAGGCCTGCCGGCTGTACTTCAACCTAGATCTATCCACTTCGAGTCGAACAGCAGATCTACACTTCCACGGGGCTTACCATCTTCTTTTAACCAGTTCTTTGACCACGTGACTTCTAATCACGTCAAAAAAACTGCATCTGTTTAAGATATTTTTCGTGGTTAAGAACGTTTTCCCGTGGAGCGCTCCAGGAGCTGGCGTTCACAATTGTTCGGAAAATGTATTCGGGATACTGCGTTCCATCACAGACTTTGCAGTGGCGGATCCATAGGGGGGCGATGGGGGCGATCGCCCCCCTCCCCTTTATATTATTTGGAAAGAAATTTCTTTAGCGATTTTTACTTGGCTTTTGCAGCCCTTTATAAAGAAAGTATGCAATGTCAACAAAAATGTTCAAATTTTAATGTAGATATACACTGTTGTAAATTATATTTTGAAGTAATTTATAATTATTGAAATTTGAAATATAATCATTTGATGAAGACTAGAGAGTTTAGTTGTTAGACTAGTAACGTACATAAAACCTTGATTTGTTGATTATTTTAACAATTTACAACACAAAATCTAGTTTACGATTTCCCGACTTCGCAAAACGCTCAATCACATTTTCAACATTTACTGGAATGTCTCTGTGTACATTAAGTAGGGCTAATCCGACTAGTCTGTTGAAATATTGATATTGTTTAATTTATAATATTATTGATTGTAGCAACAATCTATAATATTTTTTATTATAAACTGATATTAAATTAATAATACACAATTATTTAAAAATTTTAATTTTTAAAGTAATTTGTATTTACTATTTATTATATTTTTAACTAACACAGCATGGTGTTTGAAAACGGAAGTAAATTAGGTCTATTGAGCAGACTGTTTAAAAGTAATATGAATTTTAATAAAGTTGTGCGGTGCGTATTTTAAATCGGACTATTGGGATACCAATATATGACGTCATTTTATAGTTACATTACATAGATTAAGACAGTAGAAGAATGATACTCAAAGAAAAAAAAGTAAACAAGTTTTACGATTTGTGGGCTTGCCTGCGGTTGCCACTAGATAGTCTGGATCCGCCTCTGAGACTTTGAAGCATGCTGCTAGTGCAAACCCCATGTGGTGCCCTTGAAAGCTGTTCCGCATATGCACTACGCTCGCAACGATACAAAAGACAGAACACGGAAATGCGCGAATGCATGTATTTGTAAAGATTTAGGCCTATGACCGGATGACACTATTTCTAATATATTTGATCTGTATCTTTAGTAGCCTAGCTTAATTAGTAAGTAATCCATATAGCAATAATTTATCGAAATAATGGGGCACGATTAGGACCTAGCCTACGTCATAAATTGCAAACAGCGAATTATTAAACTGTCCTTTCCCGACTTTGAGCTGTTCAGAATGTCCATTGATCCTAAATGTCAGAGTGTTTGATCTCGGTTATTATTTCTCACAAAAATATGACACGACTTGTACAAAAGACTAATATGACCTAACTCCATAGCTACTTGTACCCTGAAGTGCCAGTCTCTAGCCAGAAGGAAGGAGGCTTGCTATCAGTGACACAGCGCAGTTAAACTGAAACTAGCCTACTGCTAGGGGCCTATCACTAATGATCTCAGATTGCGTGACAAAACATAAACATAGATAAATTAATGTTCCGTGAAAAGTGTATTATTTTCATTGTCGTGTTGGTTCCGTTTCTTGCAAGAAATTAGTCTACGCTTCTCCTTGCACGACTTGAGTTTTCATTCACTTCCGTTAACTCGACTTCTCTGCTGCCGTCTGAAACAAAGCAGTTCCGCAGAAACAACGAGTAGGCTACAATTATTGAATCACAACATTTCAAAGCTAATTCCCTAAATTGAGTTTATCCCATGTTTTTCGCTAAACTAGTGGGCACCTATTTTTTCGTTTCTAAACAAACTCTACCATGTTCCGTTAGTCGAAATTTAACTTTTATTTCTTTTTCACCCCACCGTTAGGCGGGGCTGAGATAAATTAGTCTATAGACTCATTGTAATGTTCCTCTCCACGGAAATCTTTAGTAAAAGGCGAAAGATTTATTCGTGGATTGAAGAGAAACCAGAGTTAACGAAAATGCTTGGCAGCGAACACTTCACTGCTGACGGTAACAATAAAAAAGGTGTCGGCGTAGTTACGCAGTGGCATATCTCTTAAAGCATGCACAATTATAAAGAACGCTTTTGTGTTAGTGGAAAATACATGTATGTAGTTAAATGGATATTTGTTAATTACTGTAGCAAAATTAGATGACAATGCTATTGTTAAAAGTAATATTTATTATACAAACGACCGAATTACATCTAGCGGATACACGAAAACAGCAACGCCCTAAAGCACACGCACCTGGTGACTGATTTAGACACTAGAGAGCGTGCGACATCTGGTGACTGATTTGGAATACTTTTATCTTGTATATTCGCTTATTAAGAAAAACAATTTGTCAAAAACGCAAGCATGCTTACATGGGAGATAAATTGATAATGGATACTATAAGGACGTATTAAATTACTAATTAACCTATTGATAACAGACTTATTTGACTCGTTCCCCATGACATTTAACGTGTAAACCAGCGCAGAGAGCGCCTCTAGTAGATGACTTTAAGGGGCGCTATATAAATGCTCTAATACATTAGAAAAATAACCAAAGGATGAATTAAGAGTTGTCTTTTGGTGAGAAAGTACGGTGTAGAGCTCTTGGTCTTACAGTTGGTGAATGGAGAGGAGATGGAGTGAATGTAGGAGTTGGTAAAAAAAACACGTCAGAAACGTTCTTTGGTAATTTATTTAATTAGAATAGACAAGAGCTTATTACAATTTGAACATTGGTTATGGTATTGGTGATGAATTTTGTTCAATTTATTAAATAAAAATAATTATTGTTGTACAATGTAGCCTACACAATAAAAGTTATTTAATTTAAAATTCTATTATTTTATTTCCCATATTTTTGACTAACATGCAGATAGACCAAGAGCCTCTAATTAATCACGTCAAAATGGAAGTTTAATAATTTTAATGCAAACACGGGGCTTGCTAGGATTAGCACAATTCTGCAATATCGGGCTACTAATGTCAATTTTAGACGTAGATCTAAGTCTGGCTCAAGTTCAAGTTTCGATCTGTATTTGTTTTTCAGAGCAAGCATCGCAGAGAATCCACTTTTACAGATATATGACATACTGAAAAGAATCAACAATTTCACAGCTCTGTCAGAAATTGATCCACATTCTGCTTTTCTTTTAAGTCAAAAATCACTCAACAAGTCCTTGTTGAATTCACTCCTCAATCGACCATAAAAATGAAAGCTCAATGAATTGATATCTTTCCTCGGCAGAAAATTCAGCTGGCAATGCAACCTCGGAAAATGGATTTCTTATATTTTCTTGCGTACCCCTTAGCAACAGCTGGCGTACCCCTAGGGGTACGCGTACCACCGGATGGGAACCGCTCTTCTGGGTAATCAATGCGCTTGGCTCTTTTCTAGAAGCTTACCCAGGTGTTTGCTCTCTTCTGTGTATGCATCAAGCAGTTCGTTCCAGTGCCGAGTCAAAATATGGGGTGGTCAAGCCGAAGAAACGGCATGGTACCACGGTGTGATAATGGTGGTTATGTGGAGTCATCGAAACATTATAAATCCTAAATTACAGACTTACAGGATAGACGAATGTCGAGATTTCATCCGATCCAACCTTGTTCTCAGCCAAACAGCGATACACACCCATATTCTGGATCCAGTTAGTGCCCTTAACTAAGAGGTCACCATTAGGAAGAACCTGCGACAAAAGAGACAATGAAACAGCCAGGGAGAGGCTTGTGGTTGGTGCCAGTGAATGTTAATGAGTTGTGCATTGCAGAACACAGATTTCAAAGTTACAGACACGAATCAGCTAGGAGCCGACTAACGACTATATATAATATTATGAATATTATATATAGCCTACTGCTCGCAAGCTATAATTGCGCCCCGTGCCTAGCTAATTGCGCCCTGTGCGTACCATCAATTTGGCACCCCACATTTTGAAAATAGTGCATTTTATGAAATAATAAGTTATTCCATCCTGAAATTTGCGCCCTTTCCACATTTGCGCCCTGGGCCTATAGGCCCTGCTGGTCCTGCAATCTCGCGAATAATTCACTTAACCTCGAACACTGAAATTGGAAACATTGGCGGCTGATGGCTACAACAGGCTTGCAATGCTATTATGAACGCTGGCGCAATAGTATTCAAGAACAAAAACGCTCCTTATAAGGACGGTTTCATTTGGGGCCGAGTCCTCAACATCGTCTTTGCTCGGGTAACTGTTACCGTGTTCCGTTAATAACTGGTAGCAACGGAGGATTTTCTCACACGGATCAGTTTTCTGATCTATCTTCAGTGCAGAATCCCTGTGTGGCAAGGATTAGTGTGTACATGTACCTTCATTGGAGATATAGAGTGATCCGAT
>OY365808.1:55943191-56130691 GCA_959347315.1 Bimastos eiseni | reverse complement strand
CTACACCGTAACTTAAGTACTAAGTAAGTATGTTCTGACGAAGTTGAAAATTTCATTCCATTTACAAATCATTTGGTTAAATATTTTAATTTATTTGATTTCGTTAAAAATTGTTGTTGAAATATTTTTGGTGATTTTTTAATCTCTTTTTGGGACACAATTGCGTATTTTGCGTCCATGCAGCGCCGCCACTATTGAGTTGCTTTATTTGTCCTGCAAAATTTCAGGATGTAGTAACATAGGAATACATAATCTAGGGCAATGATTCAGTTTTCGTCGGCTTCGTATCCCTTCCATATGGTTGAATGGCGAATGGTTGCTGAGTCGGAGGCTGCTTGCAATGAGGACACGCTCAAATGATTTCCGTGCACACTCCGTGGATCCTATATTAGCCTAAATGCTGCACAGCGGCAATTGAGCTATGCTCTCACTGACGAGCTGCTGCTGCAATATGCTTGGGCAGTTTTACCCAATACTGTTATGTTTCAGTTTCTTCCCGCTTGTGTGGTTTATGAGTCCATCTCTCATTGTTATTTTTTTATGTAACAAGGAATCGAGACGCCGCCTTAGTAACATTCCCTTTCAGTCGCTAGGTGTCGATTGTCATACTCGGGGTAATATAATATTTATATCTTTGCAAATACTTATATACAGCTTTTCAACGAACTTTTAATGTTCACACAAACATTATAAATGTGCTTAGCATGGTTATAAGATAATTTTTGTAATTCCTTTTGAAGTTTACACTTTACAGTTTTTAGTTGTCGGGTCATCTGTAAATACCTTTTAAAATAACATAATTAAATTTCAAAAACGCGCGACCGACGATTGATAGTAACTCTGGTTTCTCTTCAATCCACGAATAAATCTTTCGCCTTTTACTAAAGATTTCCGTGGAGAGGAACATTACAATGAGTCTATAGACTAATTTATCTCAGCCCCGCCTAACGGTGGGGTGAAAAAGAAACAAGCGAATTGACAGCACTAGGGAAGCTTTTACTAATGAGTCGAACTGTGATCAGTTCAAAGAAATCACGTTTATTCAGACAAATTTCTGGTCCACTTACATTCAACCCCATATTTTCTCTCAGTTAGCTTAGATCTACTAACTTGAACCTTCCTCGTAATGATTGTGTCCTCTACATACTGATAATTCAGACGAAATTTTATATTTACTGTTTTTTAAAAACTCTTACTAAAGTACAATCGCCATTTGCATTCGCATCGTGTGAACGCTGTGCTTATTTTAGCGGGCGCGTTAGCTATACAGCTGCGGCCTAGCTCTGATTGTTCACAACTCCGCCACTGTTTTGCGCGCTGACCGTGACAGTGCCAAGCACAGATAATAGAGGAGGGCCACGCTAATGATCTCGGTTATCACACAGTGTCGTTAAACTGCAACTAACCACCTGAGTGCTCGCCAAATGGTGTACTAGCGATCGGGTAGACTTAATTGGAAACATTTTCACGGAGGATGTAGCGCATCCGCTGAGTTCAAAATCCAATTCCAGGCGAAGCAGAGCTGTAAGGCAATTGAAGTTTGTAACAAAATGATGGACTTGTTTGATTGGCTAAGTGCTCGTCTTCCACTAGTGAAGCAGTTGAAACACGATTAGTCGGCGGTGACACATATTCACGTTGTTTTCGTAGCTGAACAATACTTAACAACTACCAACGCCGTAACAGTAACTGTATTAGCTTACTCTGCTTCCTATGATCTTCTGGAAACCGGACTCTGACCTCCTTCGGATTAGCCTTCGGACAACTCCTATGACTTTGCGCTGCGCTCGTGAATAAGATGGTGCTCTGCGCATGGCTATCGAGCAGTGCTTTAAAAGCTTGCGGATTTACGCATACGATGCGATTTATCGATCTCTAATTAAATAGCCCAGAGACGAACCGTATTCCCTTTCACTCGCTAGGTGTCACTTATCTTATATTTGAGTAATATACTTGTAATATCTTAAAAATACATATTTACAGCTTCTTTAACCAAACATTTAAAGCTTAAAAAATAGTAGAAACGTTGTTAGTATGACTAGAAAATGATTGATTGAAATTCCTTTCAAAATTAGCACTTTACAGTCTTAAATCGTCGCTGTATCTCTAAACACCTTTTTAAATCTCACACTTAAATTTCAAATACACGCGACTTACACAAATTGGTAACTCTGGTTTCTCTTCAATCCACGAATAAATCTTTCGCCTTTTACTAAAGATTTCCGTGGAGAGGAACATTACAATGAGTCTATAGACTAATTTATCTCAGCCCCGCCTAACGGTGGGGTGACAAAGGAACAAAAAGCAAATGGATAAATGTACGATGGATAAATGTACGAAAGTATTTTACGGACAAGGGAGACAATTCGATTCAAAGAACCATTCTTATCAGTTGCCGTTAGCCTATAGTATAGCTCATTCAGGGTTATCTCAGATATCCCGATACTGAATGTCTTCTTTCTGCTGATAAAGACATTTTATATCTCGTATGTTACTGACACTAATCTGTTACTCTTTTAATCTAACAAAGCAACCTCTTCAAATAAGTAAACAGGCTAATTTATCTCAGCTTCGTATGAGTGTTGTGAAACAATTTAATATCAAGCAAATGTGTGTCAAGTTTAAGCCCATAATTCTTTCACATACGCACAATTACCATCATTCCCTAAACCACCAAACCTCTTTTCATTACATTACAAACAGTTGCCATGGTAACCCATCAAACATTGCTGTTTATTACACTCTATTGTTACATGTACTCACTTTGACATCAAGACTAAAGGTCTTAGACGGCCTACAGGCCTAAGCCTTTAACACGACATCCACCAGAAATCCACTGCTATGGATGGTATTGGTATTTAATGCACAAACAACTATCAACCGATAAAAAATCTGAATATCTGTGAAAATTGCAACTGAACAGGTTAGACAAGAGTCATTTTTGATCCTGCTTCAAACACAAATCAATTGAGAAAGAAACTAAATCAACCAAAGTCAAATTAATTGAGTTTATTATTTCACGTGTCATATCAAAAAATAGAAACAAAAACTTCAAATACTAATACTGTGAACGGCAAGGTATACATATCAACCATTCCTTTAGCCGATGCATAAAACAAAATTCAACAGTCTATGCAAGGTCCAATGCTAATAGATGTTTCGGCTTAAGCACTTGTGCAACAGCAGTAATTATCAAACAAGTATATTGTTTACATAATTCATGGCTTCGAACAAACTATCAGTTTCAAATTTGAACAAGGATTTGAACTGCAAACATCAAGTCACAATAACATCCAATGCGCTAACAATTACCTCTTGATGCTTTATACTCTTCTTTAAATGTTGCTCTTTCCTACACACATAATTCTACGCTGTCCTATTCAATCAAAACTTTAAATTTAATTATTTTAATAAATCAGTCCTTAAATGTTAACGTATATGATTATTTCTATTCCTATTCTAACACGTTTTTAACTTTCATTCTATTAATATATCATTCTTAAAAACTTATTCTATTTTATTATTTTCTATTCTTATTCAATTATTCTTCAACATTTATTCAATTCTCTTCATTTCACATCTTTACAATTCATTTAATACCATGTGATTATTTTATATTATAAATTCTAGTCTGTTCAATTTGTAATAAATCTCAATCACATTTTGTTTCACATAACTAAATTTTAATCTATTCTACTAATTTTAGGATATTATTTTTACACACCATCAAAATTGAAGATGTTCCTCAATTAATTCAGTCAATGACAAGTACATACTAGCAAAAATACTAAACAGACACAAAAACCTTACATAATTAAACTTCAGTCTCAACTCAAGGCTGCACTAAACGAAGTAACATCCTTCAAAATAGACTGCGAAAGAAAGCAAACACATTGGAAAGTAAAAAGATACTAAAGCAAATCAATCTTCATGTCATTTAC
Source organism: Bimastos eiseni (assembly GCA_959347315.1). NCBI lineage: Eukaryota > Metazoa > Annelida > Clitellata > Crassiclitellata > Lumbricidae > Bimastos > Bimastos eiseni. The sequence continues at coordinate 56,126,750 of OY365808.1, read as the reverse complement.
AAAAAAAAACGAAAATTGTGCAGAGTAAATTTGGTCCAAACTCTAAAACATTACAAAAAGAAACTAAATCATCAAAATGTTGTTCTTGACAGTATCATGATACACCAATCACATGAATAAATCAGCTTCTAATATCAGAAAAAAAGGCATCCAAGAAAGGAGCTAGAATTAACTCGGATACCTGGTTGTACTATAATATTGCTATACAAGTTCACCAATATAAAACATTTGCTCAAATAACATGAACGAGTTACCAGACTATTTCAGTGCCATCTAAATCATCCCACTTCTATACACAACTATTCTGTTAATTATTTTCATCCTGGACTTTCATCTTAAGATGGTCTTGAAGGATCACTATATGAATCCTCCTAATTAATAAAACGTTGCTATTTCTAATGGACATAAAATATTTCCATTTCGGATCTACAATTCCAAGAACTACCTTAAATATCTTTAGGTTCATATACGTCAATTGTGTAATCTATATTTTCTAGTCACACTTATATTCAGAGTCCAAAGCACTGGTCATCTGTTTCTTCTTTGTCTCATAGACATGGTGGCCGACTGGTTTTAGCAGTCGGCCTGTGACGTGAAGAGCGTGGGTTTGATCCCGATCGTTGGAGTTACTGTGTAGGGACCTTGAGCAATCCATTGTGCAATATAACTGTAATGTAACTGAATCTGAGCTACCTATGAACATATGAAGAGTAGTAAAAAAATGCAGTTCATATTGCATTATACTGAATTTGTAATAGAACAACTGTTATTACTTAAAATACATTGACCACTGTATCTTTGTAATGTTTATCTCGCACACTATTTGCACAACTCTATTGACCCGTATCCTGTGTCCGCCCTCAGTAGTGAAAAAAAGATGAAAAGTAACTGAACCAAATATCGAAAATTGCACTACAGAACTTACAAAAATAGAAAACGAATAAATTAAATACGATCAATGCACGCCTCATGTACAACACAGTTTTTGCAGCTTCACGGAACTATTATGCAAATAAATTGTGGGCAAATAAAGCAGTCAAATCTTCTGGACCAGAATACCATTTGTAACCAAATTAGTTGCTAATGACGCCTGATAGGCATAAAATGTTTATAAAAAGGAAGCGTGACAATTCGTCGACCAACTAAAGAGTATCTATCTACTACCCAGTAACCGTATGAAAAACCACGGATGAAAAAGTCAATGTACGTCCGATCGAAGAAAAACATTGCACATAATGCAGCAGTTACTTCAACGAGATAATCGAGAGTATGTAAAAAGCATCAGTTCAACTAATAACTCAAAAACTTATGAGCGGAAACAAAAAAAATTCAGCGATCGTCTTTCGGTCGTATCTTGCAGTTCCAGAAGGGATCGAGTGGGAAGATTGCAGGATGAACACATTGGCGAAGACTTGGCCTTGGGTTAGGGGGACCGAAATATATTAAAAAATGGTGTTTTGCGCACCAGGTCGAATAAAAATTTCAATTTTCAAACATGGATGCAGCGAAAAAGGATAAACAGTGGAAAACATTGTAGAAATGTACAATATCTTGAAAATACGTTTCAAATTTGAAGGATATTAGCAGCTCCACCTATGCCCACCTGAAATTTTGGAGGGGACCGCTTTCCCTAATTCTCTGCCACTGCAAGAACAGCGTGGCCATCCCCTAGGACTCCGGATGCGCGTACTTCCCTATGTGCGTATAGAATTCGTGGATGTCATTGGACCGTCGACCGCATATGTTGCATCGCAGAGGGTCGTCAAAGTTGTGGTACCCGTTGTGCATACTGTAGAGAATGTAGTCTAGGAAAATTATCCCACAGTGGTGACATTTGTAAGTTTTCGATGGCGACGCTTTGTTCGCTGTGGCCATTCTATTTGCAGCTACCATTCGACCCCCTTTGTCCATTCCTGCATCACCTTCATGCTTCACATCCAAACGAGGTGGCACAGATTTTTCATTACAGTTCTTCCCTGAAATCCAGTTAGGCTTGTCCCCAGTCTTTGAAATTAGTTTCTGTGCGGATGAACTCGATGCTTGCTGAAAATGGTCCACCTGTTCCTCATTCTGACTTTCCCGGATCGGCTCCTTTGACTTCATTTCCATTGTCGGGTCAAAACGCACTTCCGGTTGTGCTCTCAATACAGAAATGTGTTGCGTCCCACCAGTGATGCTGTTGTCACAAAACTCTTGTTGGGTTGGTAGGAAATTGGAGAAGTATTGGGCCACATCTTCGTCGTCGATCTGCTCCATGCCGAGCTTCCGCGCCACTCCCTTGCGACGCGACGGTTTCTGACAAATCTCTTGCACGCAGCTCAGATCCAAAGGAAGAACTGGAATTGTTTCGCGGCGTTGACATGCCTGGTAGTTCATTTCTTCAATAGCAGAGGTGTCGGTAGAACGGTGGTTGTTGGGAGCATGTCCGTTGTCTGAGAAACGAGGTAGACAATGCAGGAGGCTGGGCGACGGCTGTGCTGGACTCTCCCCAGTTCTGGGGGGCGTTAATTTTGGTTTTTCGGACATCAGTCCTGACCCCGGGGAACCATTCAGAGATAGTTGACCACTCTGACGAACGCTACTGAGCAAATGTCTATGCTGACTCGTAACATGGTGCAGCAAGCGACTCCGACTGGAGGTACCAAAGGAGCAGAATTCACAAGTCAACAACGAATCATCCCTGGACTTAGCGTCTACAGCCAGCGGCTGAGGTAGAGCAAAGGAAGGTACCAGCTGACCAGACGATGTCCCCGCCACAGGAAATGCCGATGGCCAGAGATTCATCGATCCGGGCCAAACGGCTGACGATCCAACGTGCCCACCCAGTTGATTCTGTGGACTGGACTGGGAGGCACCAAAAGACTGGTTCGGCTGAAACGCATTCATAGGAGTGGCAAATGCTTCGCCAATCGGTTCGGCTATCGGCAGCGACCCATTCAGCGCGAACCTTCTACGAGTTTTCAATCCTCCTGACCGTCGCGAATTCCTTCGTATGTTGACGAGTCCACTAACTCGACTTCTCCCGCGCATTGCACCGAATATCGGCGCGGGCGAGTGATTCTCTGCGCTCATATGCAGCTGAAGCATGTCTGTCGAAGCTGCAGAATAACTGCAGTCTGCGCAATTGTACTTCTTGTGAGTCTTCAGGTGACTCTTGAGCATGGCAAGGTTTGTGCCTCTGTAGTCGCACAGCGAGCAGGGATACGGTCGAACGCCCTTGTGCGTGTTGATGTGGTACTGGAAATGGTGCTTCAGTTGCGTCACAAACGTGCATTCTGTGCACGCCATCAGTCGATCGGGTGGAAAATGTTCGTATTTGTGTTTATAGAAGGCTTCCTAGAACGAAGTCAACCAAAACAATTAGCACGCTCAGTCGAAAGCATAGTCGCGTATTACTTGTCTGAATATTATGTCAATATCTGTATTAGACTATATAAGGTATCACTCTACGTTTCCATATTATTCTACGTCTATATCTGTCTATCTTGACAACCACCATCACCATAACAACCATCACCACAACCAATGCTACCTCTAGTTTTGTGGAGACAGTGTGCCCTAGGAATTTCGCGTGTGCAACATTTTATAGGTCTGAGGTCTGAGCTGAATGCGATAAATAGTTAAATTAAGATCACATCCAAAGTCTATGGTGATAACTTAAGAAAAATCCCTAAAGATAAATAAGGGGACATATAAGCCAAAGAACCTAAGTTCCTGAAGCAAGGTAGGCCACAGCTGCCTGTGGGAGACAAAATATTTGTGTGTACACTAAATTCTAGTGTGCGCTGGTTCCACGGCCCGTGTACACGCGCGCATGTGCACAGCTACGAGGACATTGACCACAACCATCGCCGTCACAACAATTATAATCATTCCCACATGAACGCTCTGGTACCTTCTCTATGGTCACAAAGGAGCACCTCCTGCATCGCAGAATCTTCTTCCTTCTCATGGGAGTAGCCATAGGTTGCGACGAAGCGCCACAGAGCGAAAACTCGAGACTTCTACCACTTCCAGTGGAATCCAAGCAACCAGTGGAATTCTCTGCAGGGCTCGGAAGTCGTTTGTCCGGAAAAGTTCTTACATCGAGCACGTCCGACACATCTTCACCACCTCCTACAAAGGACACAATCCACCTCAATACATTACCCAACTCATAAATACCTCACCAATTGTGTGGCACAGTGGCCTATCGGTTATAGCGGTCAGCCCGTATAACGTTCAGTGTGCGCTGAGCGAGTGGGTTCGACCCTCTTCCGGGGAGATACTGTGTAGGGACCCTGAGCAAGTCCTTCATGCACAATTGCTATGCAGTACAGCTGCAATTGTGCCGTCGAGGCGTGTGTATGCACTTCTGAGCAAAAAATTTTGGAAGGGCAGTGTCAAATTTCGGTAATAAATAAATACATTACCAAATTGAAAGATTTTTACAGGCATTATAGTACAACTGTTCAGTAACATGTAAATTGAAACATTTTATGCACAAGAAACACCTTCACCTGTTTATCAGCGCTCTCTCTCTCTCTCTCTCTCTCTCTGTTCTGTCATTGTTTTGTCTCTTTCTTTACCTGTGTGTCTCTCACTCTATCTCTCTCCTACTTTCTGCATTTGAATAAACATGCATATATATATATACTTATGTCCCTGTATATAATCCTTTGAATACATATGTTAACGTAGGGATATCAAACATATATATATATATACACACACAAATATTTCATTTGTGGATGATAGAGTGGTCTAAAAATAGGGTATAAATAAAAGTCAATCATACGTTTCCCAATTAGTAGCAATAACTCAAATTCAATAGTACTGGGCAAACGCAACATGCTGACAAACAAAATGGTAAATGGTTTCATATGGGGATACATTCAGGGGTAACACATGCATGCCAACAATCATTCTGTACATCATAAATTTATGGGGTTGTGTCCTGGTATGACAACTACATCGGGTGCTTACAGAGGCCACAAAGGTCAAATAGAAACATCTGACTGGAATAGGAAATGTGAGGGGTAGTCAGTCAGTAATTCATTACTAAGAGGGGTGACTCAGAATGGTGAAGGGCAGCCAAAGGGTAACCTGCTGATGCCAGAGATAGGATGACTCACTGGTTGGCCCAATGCGCTGACCAGTGACCACCCCCAATGTAAAGCAAATGGATGAGACCTATTCACTAAATGACCGCGTACTACTGGCTCACAACAGCTGCTTACAGAGCTACATTGTCTTGTACTGTATTTCTAGATTTATATAGCGCCTCTTCAATAATATGAACTTGAATCAATGATCAAATGACTCAACTGGTTGACCTACTATGATCCTCACAGGCAAAACAATGACTGTCTGATTAAAAGACTATTCAAAATGTGCAAGAAGAAACTTGTCTGTCCGTCAGAGTGTCGTCATTAGCTGTCACGCTGCTTTCTTCACTTCGCTATTCGCAAGATGGCAGCACGCATTTCACTTTCTCTTAGCAGTGGACTGGATTCCTACACTTAGCGTGGTTAACTGATCGATTCGGTAGATGGTTTAGAGGGAGTGGGACTGGGGAGGGATGAAGAGAGGGAAGGGACTAGGGGACATCAGAGGGGAGGGTAATGGAAGGGGCGGAAAACTGTGGGCAAGGGAATGGGAAAACAGGGCAGATGAGGGCACGTGAGGAGGACGAGATTGAATGAGCGGGATAGGGTAGTGGTAGGAGTGGGAGGGACTGGAGGAGTGAGATGGATGGGGAAGGAGGGAAACCCCGATTGGCAGGGAAGTGGGAGTTGAGAAGAGAAGGGAAAGGATCATGGATGGATGAGCATGGATACACCAGGATGTATTGAAGAAATTTCTATAGCTCCACTAAGGTACCTCACACAGCACACGATCACCTTGAAAACAGGTACTTACCACTTGCGTAAAGAAGATGCTCTTCTGAATCCGTCTCTAGCTTCAACGCAACTTCGGGATGCGTTTCCTGCACGCTGCTTCTCGACAAAGATTGCCGTATCTCTGAAGACCTGCTCTGCTGCTGTTCAGCATTGCCACTCCCCAATTCTATCGCTTCCGCAGCGCTACAACCCATCACTGATCTGTTGGTGTCTTTCGGATGATCCAGTAGCGGCACCTCGCTGATCCATCGCTGAACCTCGCAACTTCGCACACCGGGACTTTTCATTTTCGGCTGGGTGAAACTGTTCCTGTCAGTTGGAGGAGTTGGATCTGGTGTATTTGTGGTATCGTTTATTACTGGTTCAGATTTAATGTTGAAGGAAGATGGATTGGGACTCAATGTACCGGAAAAATGAGGGACAGGTAAGGAATTTGGGAAGGAAAAAGTAGGGTAAGGAGGTGAATAGGCGTGTGGAAGGGGGACACTAACTGCGGATGAGAGATTTCTGATCAAATTCTGGGGATTGTCCAACTGGGGAATTGGCGAAGACTTCTTTCCAATCTTTCGTGCTCTCGAAGATTTCTTTCTTGATGCAGAAAGATCCAGCGTGTTGCTTGGCAGTGGACTGCTGTATCCTAAACCCATTGTTTGTTGTCTCAAGTTCTTCACCGACGAAAAACTCTGTCTTGACCGTTGCTGGTTTTCCGAAGCAGCGCCGTGTGCCATTGCTCTTTGATCCATCACGGCAAACTGCATCGGGTACTCCACTGAATCCTGCATCTGCAGGTGGTTTTTCATAAGTTCATTCCGGTGACTCGTCATCCTCGTATAGGTTTCCATCAGCATCCTCCAGACTAGAGCATCGTTACCGACTGCAAGACCCGGCATACCGCCTGGAAAAATCGGAGACGGAACACCGTTCGGAAACCTCATAACCGGAACACCGTTCGCAAATGCCAACGGGGGTGGTCCATTTGGAAAAGCTGGAGCCGGACTGAAACCCTGAGGAAACTGGAATGCATTCTGCTGGGGAGACCTGGAAGAGTCGGTGGTCATTCCATCGGGTCTCTCCATCTTGAAGGGAAACCCTTGCCCACTGGAACTTGGAAAACTGGAGTTCGGTGTTCCATCGCTGGGTGGCCTCTCCATCGTCTGACCTGTCCAGGAAGGGTGGAAGTGTGGAGGCACTGAGGCGGGGGTGTGCTGACCGACTTGGGCTGGCATCAAGTTGCTGTGGTCGGATGGACGGCCATCAAGAGTTATGTCATCATCCTGATTCATCGACAAATCACAACCACCCTAAAAATCAATAAACAAAATCACCAACACATCAAAGACACTCATTGATCTCCAACAAATACAGGAAAAAGTAGTTAAAACCTGTATCAAAAAATGAACACAAATGAGAACAATTCAAATCAAAATCACTTAAACAGAATTATTTCCTGGTAAAAATTGGTTTAAAAAATGCTGATAAGAATGTTTAAGTGAAAAAAATCAAAGAAATGATGTTGCTTTTAAAGAAAACTTGATCTCGATAAATAATGACGTTATTCCTTAAATATGATCATTACATTCAAAGCAGGTCAAACAAATGAATCGACCTACTGCGTTACTGAAGTCACGCATCATTGATGGAATCGATCATTAATTTAAACCAATGAACACAAATGAGAACAATTCACATCAAAATCACTTAAACAGAATTATTTCCTGGTAAAAATTGGTTTAAAAAATGCTGATAAGAATGTTTAAGTGAAAAAAATCAAAGAAATGATGTTGCTTTTAAAGAAAACTTGATCTCGATAAATAATGACGTTATTCCTTAAAAATGACCATTACATTCAAAGCAGGTCAAACAAATGAGTCGACCTACTGCGTTACTGAAGTCACGCATCATTGATGGAATCGATCATTAATTTAAACCAATTAAGCTTAATTTAAAAAATCAGTTAAATTTATACTTTATTATAAGTTCAACAAACTCCTTCTAAATGCAATGCAGTCCTCTACCTGTTAGGGTATTTTATGAGCGACTGTTACTGGGTCTCTAGAGTATCAAAGGTGTTTCGGGCTTCAATATAGGGCTACTTACTAAGCCTTGCGGAGTGGGGTAGACTCAAAATCCTGGTCTCTGGGATTGAGCAGAGGGAACTGTAGACAAATAAACAGCCTACTCAATATTCAAAAATAAGAAGTGGTCAGTGAGACGCAACAGACCGCCTGGGCTACTACATGTCCACGCCGGTCACTGCAGGTATTCAGCCCAGTTAGTGGAATTTTGCTCGCCTACTGGGCTGAGCGGGCCAGAGCCAATTCCTTCCAATTGTCTTTGAAGTATTAGAAGATTCTGGGTTATAAGCGTCCGCCCGGGCATGCATTCAAATAAGCCTTTTATAAGGCATCGTCATGGAGAACGGACAGGCATGCAGACAAACAGGGACGAAGCATCAAAAATAAACATACAAATTTACAACCTGTTTTGAAAGCTATACAGAAACAACGCGCAGACAGGCAGAAGCTTACCGAAAGGCAAACACGCAAATATTAACATACAGCAACAGACAGACTGAAAGACGTACAAGGCAGACAAATACAGGGCCAAAGACAGAGACTCATAATGTGGCCACCGAGGTTGTGGCCACCCTCATTCACCGCCTAGCAATAAATGTGGCCCGCTGCTAGACGGCTCTTATTCGATTACATAACGGACAGACCACGCATAATAATTCTGCCAGAATATGCTCCGGTTCAACACCTAACGGATATCGCCTCAAAGAATACATAATTGTCGGGCAAAATGCAGGCCACAGTACCTGTGTTTTATTACCAGACAATGCGTGTCAAGTTCAGGGTTTGAATCCACGTTCGACAGGTAAAATTGACAATTTATTGTTCAAGCCCAGCAGCACTTATTAAGTGGAGCCTCTGCCTCTGCCACCTGATTCGATAGCCGCCGGAACAAGTTTGAAAGAATATAAGAATGCCGAACCATAAATTTACTGTTGAATTTGCACAGAGATGCAAGTACTTTTGCTTTAAAAGACTTGGGCATCAACACAAAGGTGTGACTACCCGGCTTCACCTTGTTATGGCATAATGGTACCAGTGAGGAATTTGAATGCAAAGTTAAGATATATGCATGCAGAAGCACCCAAGCACAAGATATGGAGAGGCCCAGTCTATGTAGTGGTAAAGGGAAGCAATACGTTTCAAGACGTGGGGTCCATGAAACCAGCTATTCAACCTCAGCTACACGAATATCCTGAACGCATTCCGTCAGCAGAGCTTGCAAGTGAACGAATGAACCCTCCTGTTAAGGCGTTATAGAAATTCACTCTCATAGCCGAGGCCACGCAAATGAATTCGTTGAAACTTCACACCCATGGCTGCCTCTTTAAAAAAGTCAAGTCGTTGAAACTCTGTGTCCATGACTGCCTGTTCAAGGCAAGTAGGCCTAGTTGAAACTTCACACCCAAACATTGGAGAAAACACTGCTAATTTCAACTAGCCATTAAAGGCAGTGTTGTCCACTATACTTTCTTCTTAATTTCCCAAACGGTGAGCGTACGAGTGTTCCAGTCATTGATGGAAGAGATTGAACCGTCACATTTCCGTCCCAGTAAACGGAAGTTGATGAAGGACAAATTGCACCTAGAAGGACAAGCTACACCAAGAAGGGCAATTTGCACTATGAAGAACAAACTGCACCAAGAAGGACAAGCTGCACCAAGAAGGACATGTTGCACCAGTAAACGGAAATTGATGATGGACAAGTTGCACTAAGAAGGACAAGCTGCACCAAGAAAGGCAATTTGCACCAAGAAGGACAAGATGCACCAAGGACACGTTGCACCAAGAAGACCGGATGGCCCGAAGAAACGCGAGAATGAAAAGCGTCCGCAAACGACGGTCGTAACCATTTCTTTGGCACTCGGAACGAACGCTCATGTAATCTCAAAACTAAACAGTCTCGAGTCTCTCATGACGTGATCGGCGGAATCGTTAATAACGACCGCCATTCTTAGTTTACACCCTCGTTAGACACGATCGATCTTTAGGATGACGCAACACAAGGACGACGACGGCATTCCAGGCTTTTATTACCTTCCAACCTGTATTGGCCCGCATTTATTGACTCTAGCGGGGATGGCAGACTGGGTTTGCACTAATGACTTAGCATTCCAGTGACCGTCAAACACCTAAGCACTGCACAAGACATTTATTACCTTCTTTTTGAACTTATACATATGTGCAGTTTAAAGACCATATGCTAATACACTTCAAAACCAATATCTATTCAATGTATTCATGACGTGTGAAGATTGGTGAAGATCCAAGTGTCTCAGAAATTTTAAAAGACTGCGCAAAAAGTTTTTATTCGGCACTTAACATCTGTTTATGACTTTCAAACGATGATAAAGATTTATGTATTCGAGGTTTAGATTTTATAATATGTCCTTCACTCAACGCCAGCATGATTTATAGCATTTTCTCTAAACAACACTTTTCACGTGCAGTACTTGAACTATGACAATTAAATTTAAGATTCCTTTTCTCTTTTTATTAAAAATCTTTTCACAATTTTTTGACTGCAATCATAAACCTAACATTTCTAAGGGCTAAGGCAATGCTCTAAAGCTAAGTGGGCACATGCTTTTTCACGAGTGCTGCGTAGATAGAGCCAATGTGTTCATCCAAAACAACTTTGATATCGACTTGAATTGTGAGATTTTCTGAAAATTCTAACACCTTAATGTAGGCCTAAACAGATGTTTACAGTCAATACAACTGGTTTCACTACCTAAGTCTTCATTATCTTTATCCGTGTAAGAACTTTGTAGTTGACACGCACTAAAAACTACAAAAGCACTTTCATTTCTAAGATCAGAAGCTTCTGCAACTAGTGTTCACACCGGACCACGTCACGAAAAAACCCAAAAAAACAACAGGTTACCAAAAAGAAATGTTTTGCAGCATAGAATTATTATCCGCAATGATGCGCAATCCTTCTCACGCCGTAAATGAAACGCGAGCCAAACAAGATTGGAACTCACCCTGTGCAAAGTCCGCCAACAGCCGCTTAAAAACTCGATCAAAAAACACCTCGACTTGATTAAACCCGATTAGCAAATGCCTATAACACGACTGGCCGTGCCAAAGGAATGCCTTTAAATTTTGCCACCGAAAATGTTTACGCTATTTAGAGGGCGTGCGCTGCCAAACCCCTTCTCGCAAATAAAACAGATGTCTGGCCAGTTTTATCGGCGCCCCGAGTAATTTTACCCGACAAGCCAGGTCAGCCTAACCCACCCCTCTACCCGCTGACCAATCAAACAATGAAAGGTGTCAGATGTCAGCCGAACTGACCAGAGACTGACCACATGGTGCTGGACGCCGTTTTCAGATGCTAATGGGGTTCAGAGACGATAAGAGCTGGACGTATTTGCAAGGGGGGCTGGGTTGAATTTCACAGCGGGTGAGGGTAGGGTTAGACGAGCCCGATTGAAATTCCATCTTGAGTCTACAACTTATTTACACAAGTACTAAGACTTTCCCCGCAGGAGGCCATATTCTCAAGTCTCATCTTCAACCAGACGTACTCGTAAATGACAAAATTCACAGGCACCCCTCGGTCTCCAAGGCTTCAAGCATATGCTCAAACTGTGCCCGCGAAGCCGAAACTCACTGGCTACTTAATTCATAGTCAATTTCATTAAAAGTGTATGCATTTCAAGTAATCTCTGTTACTGTTTTAATGATTGCTACAAAGGGATGTGGAATACGTATTATACCTTTCGTAAACTCCACTGTTAAATTCTCCACACAAAGGTTATCTCAGTCAAACATAAACAACGCGTTCAACCCATTCTTTCTCTGATTTTTAACAACTCCATGTTGTGACAACCCTCAGTGGATTAATCTATGAAACTGTGGCTTTTTAAATCGTTAACAAACCTTACGCAGGTAGCGAGCCAACAATGTTGAATATTCATAAACAATCGCCTCCTTAATAGCAATATGCACCAAAATGGATTGTTAGTACAGAACCATATCAATGAGCAAAATTTAATTCAGTACTGAAGTACTTATCTACAGTAAAAATTTGTTCTCGAATTTAAAGCAGCCTTTGCGGTACATACATAAACACTATAATTAATCTACCAATTACTACATCCAGGTGACTCAGCATAGGGAAACATTGCATGAAAGCAAAAACAAAAAGACATAATATGTAATAATGTCATATTATGGTTCAATCTAAAATCATTAAATTTGATAAAGGAAATATTATTTTCATCAAGAGTGGAAGACTGGAAGTCAGCAATAATAATTTCCACAGAAATTTATAACAATATACACCATTTAAAAGGAAGTTATTAAGCAGTAATTAATAAATTAGTAAAGTAAACAGTAATTGGTAATTCAAGTAGGCAGAACTTAAATAGCCAAATCCACAAAATTCATTAAATCTACTACACGCACATTTCTCCAGGACATTGTAATAACGACACATTGTCCATAGGCTAAAAACAAACACGTAAGGAAGACAATCCTTGATCAGTAAACAAGTTTAATTAAAAATTATTCCTATAAGGTAATTAGCAACATTTCATGAAGAAACAAACTCGCATAAACCCAATCAGGGAGCCTACAACTTAAACTATGTGACCACACTAAACTCCGAGTAAAGGCTTTCTACAAAAGAATTTATATAATGTTTCCTAACAAGATGAAGACAAGAAGAGTAGTCCCTTACTCTAGCCATGGTTATGAAGTGCTAGCGACTTCACTATCTTGGCCTCAGCGTATGAGGATTAAGGACGGGTGGCCAGTCATCTCCCTCGCCGACTAATCTTCTCAACGACTCATTATAGCTGAGTTGGCAATGGGTGCAGGTGAAGCAGAAATCTCAACACACGTCTCTGTTGAACACCTGGTCTCTCAATTGAAAATCAACCACGCTAACCACTACACTATCCAGTATAAAACAAAAATATAATTCAATGAGGCCGCAATACCAGCGGATTTTCATCAATGCGAATTTATTGAAGGTTGCTTTTAGATATTTCCATTTATATCTTCAGAAGTCATGTGTAATGTTAAATGCAACAACAAAGTCTAGTAAGTAATTTCAACAAAATAATACCAAAGTACTGATCTAATTCAGTTTCACATAGTGTCATCCATCTCTAAAGAAGTTTCTTCACATTATCTGATAATCACCCACTTTATCAATTGTCAGGTACAGGTATTTGCCCATCGCTAAGCCTGTACCTTTATAATTCACACCTATGTGCTAATAACTCCACTTTTCCCCTACTCAGGCATTTTCAAATCATAAGATATTTGCTAATAAGTTTACCTTTCTTAATTTCCAGATAGCCGTCACTCAACAGCTCACCTATCCGGTTTCAAACTCCTCAGTTCAAATCATTCGCCGAAGCCCGTTAAAACCAAGCGACATGGCAAAGAAGTTTGAATACACCAATGTGTACCGGCTCTATAAAGATCGTCAGTTCTCAAACACTGAAATAATTTCAGGTTAAAAAAGGGACACTCAAGCAGCAGCATACACACACACACACACACTCAAACACGGACACTTACACACGGACACACGGTGTCACACACACTTACTGGGTGTCCATTAACCCGGTATTACGCACTTCTTGACTCAACCACTGCTGCATGCTGGACAAAAACAAGCCGCTGAAGTGGACAGAGGCTGATAAGGAAAAACGGCGAATTAACAAGCGGACTCAAAAACGACTTTGAACAACGGGTCAAGTATGTTGATCGAGCCAGGCCAAAATGTTCCTCTGGTCTCGCAAAAACTGCCAACTCGACCTCCTCACGTGCCGGGCAGAAAGTCAGACCCGTGGAAACGTGTGAGGAGGCCGTTTGGCAATTGGGTCACTCGCCATCAGTTCAAGTGCTGGCTGTTAAGCATGGCCGCCGTTGAAAAATGTAGGACTGCGGCGTACATCGGTCTAATGCAAGGTCAACGGCTCCGTATAACAGATCCATCTTGACCTCCTCTTGGCCGCATGGACAGCCCGTGAATTGCCCTGCACTTAGCTATAAGTAACGCACTTTTTTTATATGTCTGTTCCGTCTACGAACCCAGTAGTCGGTAGGTTGATTTTGACGGCGAGGGAAAGAACTAGCTATTTTGTAAGCACTATTAATAGCTAATTACGCTGCCCTTGGACTACTTACCCATTGAGTTACACGAACATAGGCCAACTCGACATAATTATCGCTGTTAACCAACAGTATTCGTAAAAACCTGCCTGACGAATAATTTTAAAAAACATCAGCGTAATGTAATCACACAATCAAGTTGTTTGCTTAACCAAAATAAGAAGCAATTAAAACAAAAAATAGGCCTATGTCTTCACTGCGACAGGCAAACAGGTTTCACAAGTGAACACTTAACGTTGTGCCGCTTTGGTTACCTAGTTCCTTTAGTACCATTGTGTCCTAGTACCTAGGACACAATGATGAACGCTGTTTTACCTCTGGGATGCAACTGGACCTAGTGTGCTTATGCACTAGTTTAAATTAATTGTAACTCTATTAAAATGTTCATAAACTCCATATTAATCACATTTTAAAATGACAATGATTATAAAAATACTAATAATAGTCTACTGACAATATAAATAATACTAACAATATTATTATTATTAATGAGACTAATACAAGTAATTATAGTGATAATAATAATAGGGCCCTTACTTAGGGCCCCTATGAATCTTATTAAATTATGGCGACTAGCACAGACTGCATTACCTAGACTGCGCTATGAAAAGGGCGCTGTAGATGAGGTGTTCAAAAGAAGCAGGGTCGAAATGACAGTCATGCGAATGTGATATTAAGAAACATAGGTCTTGACTCTTGAGCTGTGAGTTCCAAGCTGAAGGGCCGACATAGGCAAAGCTCTACGACTGGGCCGTAAGAGAGCGCATTCGCGGAACAACAAGAAGGCCCTTGCAGGTAATTGGTAAAGAGGACACTGAGGTGCATGCAGAAAGATCCTAGGTATGTCGGGGCCACCCCAAGTAGGCAGTTGCGCATAAAGGAAATAGTTTTAAACTGTATACGCTGTTGAACAGGTAGCCAATGAAGTGTGTCCCGAATGAAGCATGAATTGTTGGCAAATTTTGGAATGCCACCTATCAGGCGAGCAGCGGTATCGAGAATAGACTGAAGTTTGAGAGAATTGGTGGACGAAATACCAATGTATACAGCTTTTCCAATGTCCACCCGAGCACATATCATGTATCTTATATATTATTCAATGTGTTCGGAAACAAAGAGGTCTCCCAATGATAGGACTAATATAAAAATAAATAGTAAATGGTCATCGATTTTTAAAATTCCAAAACTGTCCTGATCCTGACATATTTATCCACAAATATCCAATTTAAGAAAGTCCTGGCTAAAAAAAATTAAATCACAGTGACGTCTTTCAATTACAAAGTAATGCGTGGGAAGAATTTATTCAGCTGGTCATATATACTTCTATTGGACAACGACGCACGCGTCACGACTCTTGAGGCTTGTGTTCAGGCCAAAGGCGGACACTTTGAACACACCTTGTATAGTCTAATATCATTCAGATATAAAAATAAATTTGAAACAAATATTCATGGCGGTTTATCGACAACATTTTAAAATAGTTGAAAATTAAGCAGATATATTATGGACAGTTTTTAATCCGTAAATTTTGAAAGAAATTACGTCATTATGACGTCATTGTTGGACGACACGAGCTATTATATTTTATGGAATGCTAGATAAATATGTCAGAAATAAAACGGTTTTGGAAATAAAAAAATCGATGAATGTTTAATATTAATTTTCATATTATCATTAGAGGTCCATTTATTTCCGGGCACAGGGTATATATATATATATATATGTATATTATATGTATTATATATGTATATATATAAATAATGTATTTCAGAATTAACTGGCGGGGTTGAAAAGCGAACCGAGAGTTGAACCATTCCAAACCCCCCAAAAGTTCAATCAATGAGCATATAATATATATAGGCCTAATATTATCTATAATAGGGCTGTAACAAATATTTGCTTTGTATTCGCTTCGGAGTCGAATAGTGGGCCAAATAGCTACTCGGTATTTGACTGAATAGTTGCGGTCGGACCGAATACGAATAGTGGTCACGTGACATCTGTTTCTGTACATGCAGCGACTACTATATCGAGTTGATTGAAGTAGGCCCTAACTCTCTACTATCTGGACCACGATATCGCATTGACGGCCGTATCATTTCTAAATTTATAGCTAAATTAGTTCCATTCGTATAGCTTAAACAGACTGCCAGAACTTAAGAAGGATGCAAAAATTACATGCAGTTAACTGTTTACTTTTATTTTATGTATTAAATTTACTCTACTCAATCTTTTGCTTACCTTTGACTCCAAAAGTTACTTGAGTCATTTATTTGTACTAGGATACGCGCATGCTTCCACTTCCGGTCGGAAAATTGTAATTATCGGTTCCAGACGGCTTTCTGTAGTCTATTTTTCATTATTCTGTGTGAAAAAACTAAAAATGTTCTGTTTCTTTGGCTGACCAGTAGCTTGTTAGTTGCTATATTGGAGATTTAACTTTATTGGTGCGCCATAGCTTTAGTTAGAACTTATGCTATGGTCTACTGAGTCTATCTATAGCCTATAGTAGAAGCTATGCACTGTATGCAGCTTGTATTAATCACTTTCGGCAGTAACGAATACTCGCTAAGCTACTCGACCAAGTACTCAACTCCAAAACAACTCGTTAGCGGCAGCCCTATTTGTGTCAGAGACTATCTTAGGCTTACATGGCATGTTTGTATTTCTGCTTGCATCTATGTATAATTTATTATATTCATGCATGGTGCTAATCAATCCTATATTATAATTATGTCTAAGGACACTTAACTTAGCATCTATTAAGTAGGCCTACATAACAAAGCGCAGAACACGTGACAATAGAGCGGCGATGATAACATTTATCATAAACATCAGGCAGAATCATTAAATCGTTGTTATAATTATCACGGTCGTTAGTCTTTTAGTAAGTATTGTGACAACCATTGTTCGCGTTTTTATAGTCGATTAACATTTAGCTGTTAATGTGACGTTCAGCAGAAGTTTTACAATCCAGGAGCCAACGATAAGAATTTATTGCGGCAAAGTGTTACCTCGGCAATTATTGAAAAGTGAGCCAGAGGTTAATGTACGCGTGAAAGAAAACCGTCAGAGACTACGCAGAGGCATCAATCCCCCTCTGAATGATGGAGGCAAACCATCGGTCCCTAGAATTAGGAAGGCAAGATATTTCCCCCTAAGACAAAAAATTATCCCCCTACCTGAAATTGGAGACATTTGCCTCCGGACCCCCTCTGTGGATGCCTCTGAGACTAAGAGCCTTTATTGCACCCAATACTTTAGTTCCCAAAGTTCCCCAACGGGCGTTGGGTGTATATATGCCTGTAGTTTAGCAGTTATCCCACTCTTGGGATTTAAGCCTTGGTTCATCTGGAGGAAACACCTTTCTCAGGCAAATGGTGTCAGTCGCAAGCGACCCATCCTCCCTTAATTACTGAGCACAACGTCCCGTGGGAGACCCGTTGGTCCCGCGCTTCCGTACGAAGATGTTGTGAAGCTCATGTACGGCGCCCCCGCCTGGTAGGGTAACGTGCTAGCAAGCGACCGTATACGAATTGAGAAATTCCTCTGCCGAATGAGGAGAGCAGACTACTTGCGGGAAGGATCTGAGGATGCCGAGACGTTGGTACGGACACCCGAAGAAGGTCTCTTGCGATCGGTCGAGACTAGCAGCACACACGTTCTGAGTTCGATATTTCCCCAGTCGCTAAAAGTCGTTATGATCTTAGACCTAGACCACATAAATTTTGCCTGTTAAGGATGACAAGAACTTCATCCCTCGAGTCCTATACAGAACTCTTAGATAGAATCTCCAACGAATTCTTGCATTTATTATAATTTAATATTATAATATTATCTAAAACTCAATTGAATTAGACAATGGTACTAAGCAACTAATATATTGTAATGGTTTGCGGTGTGACATTCCATGTTGATCAATAAACGAATATTTATGACATCGATGTAGTTAAGATATGAACCATTCTCTTGTAACAGAGAGGCAGACCGATTCTTGTTACAAGATTAAGAGCTGCGGTTTAACAGTTGCCCTATGATCTCATTGCTTCGATAGGTGTTTTTCTAAAGCATAGGTAGGCTTATTATATTAGTTAGCGGCACGGTTTTTATCCGAAAACACACTATTTTAGGTATGGTATTATCTATGTTTTAAAACTACGGACTATTTCGCAACTGACAGCTCAAGAGATACTCTCAAGTCATCGTAAGACGCATCTCTTTAGATAGATGTCAGATGGCCATTCCTATGTTACACGCCCTGTGATGATATTCTTAGAACGCTCTTTACAAATCACAACCACTACTGCGACGACGATTATCATCACAAAGGCCTAGGCCTGCTTAGTGTTAGTTTGCTCTCACAGTGGCGCTATATATTTAATGTTCAATTAAATCAGTCTTCCTCTCTCATCCGCCTCTGATACTGTCCAATTTAGTAGCTAAAAATGTCAGTAGTGAAACGTTTAGTATTCAACTCTGTTCACTTGTGCATTTATAAAAGAATTATTTAACTGTGATACATAATATAACGTATAATAGAAGGCAGAGAGTAAATATCTTTATATAGTTGCCATGAAAGAAATGTCCAGCTCAAATAATATACCAGTCGAACCTTAACCTTGAACGTGGCTTTGAATACCTCTGATGATTTCTCATATACCTTAGTCATGAACCACTTGGTCCTAATTACCTTTAGGACCACTTCAGGTCTCAACGACTTCTGAGTGCAAATGCTCTTCAGATGCATCATATTAAGTGTTTAGAAGTGTACACACACATACATACAAGCATGTATACGAACACACACACACACATGTACATATACAATTGTACATAGTGAATCTGAATGAGATAAAATACATGCATACATGCAGTCAAAATTTATATGGTGCTCCTTCAAGATCTCTACTTAGAGAAACGCCCGACATAAGTCTGGCGGGGAAAAAGCAGTGTAGGCTTACGTATGTACATATGCATGCACGCATGTATGTATTGAAGGAATGTATGTATGAATGTATATATGCATGTATGCATACATACATACATCCATACATACATACATGTATGTATGTGTTACATACATACATACATATGTATGTATGTATGTATGTGTGTATGTAACACATACATACATGTATGTATGTGTTACATACACACATACATACATACATACATACATGCATGTATGTATAAATCAGCATACATACATACATACATACATACATACATACATACATACATACATACATACATACATACATACCTACATGTATGTATGTACGTATGAATGTGTGTATGTATGGTGATTTGTACATACTATTATGCTTAATGCAATATTGGGATATCTTCTGGGAGACAGACAGACACACACAAGAAGAATAATGATACTACGAAAGGAGTATATTTGACAACGGATATCATCTCATATACATGCAAAAAACGTCACCTAATTATTACTCTCGACAATTGTTGACTTGCCAGGTCAACGGTTCATGGGTTAACTGTCAACTGCCAGTCAGATTTGAGGG
Organism: Bimastos eiseni; assembly: GCA_959347315.1. Taxonomy (NCBI): domain Eukaryota; kingdom Metazoa; phylum Annelida; class Clitellata; order Crassiclitellata; family Lumbricidae; genus Bimastos; species Bimastos eiseni. The sequence continues at coordinate 56,107,130 of OY365808.1, read as the reverse complement.
CTAGGTCAACGACACAGCGTGGTTGACCTCCTAAAAATAGTACAGAAATTACTGCACTTGGCTGCTGGGCCTAAAATTAAAATGCAAGAACGGGGTGAAATCAATTATAAAAACAGTACAACATTCACAAAGTGGCCCACTCAATCATTACTCATAAAGCTAAATGTTGTAACTTAGAATAATTAGACGAGAGTGCCTTCGTTTGCTCAGTTTCTGCTTATGAAAGCAGGTAGCTAGTTCTCCCCTTGCTTTGTGATCACCCCATCTACATTGAAGGGTCATTATGGTCACTATAGGGGTGCAGATGAAGCAGTAAATAATAATAATCTTAAAAAAATGTCTGCCCTGGCGGGGATATGAACTCTGACCTCTCGCTGACCAAGAGAAGATTATGTGCCAAAAAAATTCAGTCAAAATAGATCAACATTCGCAATTGGCTACTCTGCCCAATATATAGGCAAAAAATATTAATGTTATTAAAATAACTAAAACTAAATAATGAATTAATCTGAAGCAAACAGTAGACCATATGAACTGGACCTCGCAAAACTTATGAAACTTAAATACTACAAAAGTGAGAAATTAAGAAAGATAATAGGTTGAAATTCAGACGGAGCCCCCCCCCATGGACGCCTCTGATCCAAGCATGTCTGGCAACAGCAAGACAGTACCAATGACTTTGTTCATCTGAAGAAATAGGGCGAATAGGTGATTAATCTTCATAATCTGGCTGTCCTTCTCTGCGTGTATTTCCGTCTATCTGAAAATCTTTCTGTCTATCTTCTTCTGTGTCTGGCTATCTGTGAATCTGTGTATAGACGGATTGATGCTTAGACAATTTGTTCAGACTTCAGACGAACTGGGGCCCTCGCACTTTAGGAGCCACCACATATCAGTCATGGGCTTCTAAACTAATATTTAGGCCCTGTGAGACCTTGAGTTGGGGTTCGGCCTGGACCCCTAAAATATCTCCGGGGCCATGTGCATTTGCCCTCCCAAGTCCCCTCGGCCGGCCTGCCCCCACAGCTTTGCTGAACAGGACCAACACATTTATCAAATGGTTCTCAAGCAGTCAGTCGGTCAGCCAGTCAGTCGGTCGGTCGGTCAGTCGGTCAATCGGTCGGTCGGTCGGTCGGTCAGTCAGTAATCAGTCGGTGTGTGTCTGTCGGTCTCTCTGTCTGCCTGCCTGTCTGTTTGCCTGCATGCCATCCTGCCCCGCTGTCCGTCTGTCTGTCCGTCTGTCTGTCTGTCTGTTTGTCTGTCTGGATAGTGAAGACGAGAACCTATAAGCTGAGTGTCAGTTAGGGAACATTGTCTGTGCGTGTCATCACCTGTCACTAAGATTCTTACGCAACTGAAAATCTGCCATTTTCCCCGATTCTGCAGCTGACGTAATCAGCGCCAGACGCGGAGGATGGATGACGGACCAGTTGCTAGGCAACCAGACATACAAACAAACACAGGACCAGAAACAGACAGATAAGCGAAACATGGAACATAAATTGGCAAACAGTGATAATACATGTATGGACATGCAAACATGCAAACGAGCAAACACACACACACACACACACATATATTTATATATATATTTATATATATATATATATTTATATATATATATTTATTTATATATATGTATATATATGTATATATCCAGACAGAGACACACAGAGGAACATACCTGCACACATAGAGGGACAAACACACACACTCAGTGACATACGTAATACAGGGACATGCACACACAGTCACACAGGGATATACACACACAAATACACAGACATAAACACATACACAGAGGGACATACGCACATAAACACAGAGGAATATACACACACAAGGACATATACAAACACACAAATACGCAGACATAAACACAGACACAGGAACATCCACAGTGTCAAATAAACTGAAAGATAAACATTAGGGGGTAAATGGCCGGCAACAGCAGTAAATCCGTTGCGTAAGAACATCCACCAACTCTCTTCCAATCCACCCCTCCTACCATCTGCAAACTCTTCCACGCAGACAAAGAAACCAACCCCTTCGCCTACGCCGGGAAAACTGACCACCGGTCAGTGGTCACTCACATCGTTGACCCCAATGGTCATTTATAAGTCTGGGTATGTAATTACGGGCAGCAAGCCCAGATGGGTAAAATAAGGGTCAACGTACACAGCGACCCATTAATAAGAATGCCCACCACTGGACTTCTATAACAACGAGTAAGTGAACGTGAAACTTATACAGACAACATATTATCGCGCGTCCAGTTAGCCTTCCGTCCAATTACAGATAATGAGAAGTTCATGACAAAAACGGATGTTATTTTAAACTCATTGACCGGTTAAACTTCTCTAATGTAACGAGATTATATGGGGCTGAGTGTATAACGGGTCTGCTGACACCGACATCTAACAACCAAGCCCTACATCCTCTCTCAATGCCCCTTATGCGGTTACCCATCCTGGTTCCAGCCACAAGTCGAAATACTAAAACTCCATATTAATTTCACCTATAAAAACGTGAAAACTCCGAAGCTTAATAAGTAAATAAGTAAGCAAAAGTAAGCAAATTCTCTATTAAAGGAGCTACAGAGGACTGAGAATCCCCGTACCATAATGCCAATGAGAATAGCCACACCCCAGTGTGCAAAAAAGCGTCAGACAAATGCGAAATCAATAACACGGCATTCATTCTCATAAATCTTAACTTCCTGTTATCTCAACTATAAAGAAAAATAATATCAACTTTCTCCCCAGTAACGTATTACTGTTACGTAGCCTATATATATATATATATATATATGCAATTATGCATGCATGTAAGTACATGTATGCCTACAGGTGGAAGCATGCTTGTATCTATGTGTACAATATGAATGCGTTTTGTAGAACTTACTCGGAGTTTCGCAAAAGCAGTAACTAGGAATATTAACAGATTTTAACATCTTACTAACAGAACAAAATGGCGACAGATATAATTGATATAACAAATAATAAATAAACAATCGTTTTTTTCTGCTTACGAACATTTTGGAACATTGAACATGCAAACCTAGCAAACCAGAGGTCGTCATTAAAATTCGTCGATTGATGTGAAGAACTCAATCCATTGAGGCTTGGAATGACGGTCACAATAATGGGCAAATCGGCAATGACTGTACTGCTACAATCCAAGTATTTCGTCACATAACATTCGGCCATGTCACTATTCATCTGTGGGAAGTCTTGCATTGGCTAATTTAGTGGATCATTTTCCGGATATTGCCTTGGTTTGGCGCTGCCTCGCTGGTGTGGCCCATGTTTACTTACAGGAGATCTTTTGCCCCGCTCTGAGAGTGTCTTGCACCGTGGTTCTCTCCGCTCTTCTAAGTAGTCTGAGCTACTTGTCCCTTGGTCGCGGACTTACATTATATAGCGCCGTGATATTTCCGCTGCTGGCCCTGCAATATGGAATGAATTCCCAGTGGCACTGCCCATAATGTCCAGAACCCTTGAGGCCTCGCTCTATTCTAAGCTAAAGACTACTTTCTTTAGCCAGAGGTTGGGTCGGGAGCACTCTGGTGTATAATCTATTCATTATCTTGAAAAAAGGCTATATAAATCTGTTAAATGAAATGAAAACAAGTTTAGAGACACAGAATAATTCGTACCTGAAACCGATTAAACGGAAGCGAGGTAATAATGTTACGATCGATTAACTTTATCGAACATTTTAGTCAGTTTAAGACTTCGTAGCAATGAGCAAATAGCCGTTGGTTGCTGGTTAAATTATGACATTTTCTGCCACTTTCTGCAACGTTGTGCATTAAGCGCCGGTCAGTATCAGCAATGCCGGATCTGCACCCGATCGACCCAAGTGGTCAGCTAATGACCACGCACGCAGCATCTACCCCACCGGCTGCAGCAGCAGCCAGGAGTTAACTTCAATCTCAGTACCTCTCGGACGCCTAGCTTTACACCCCTAAACTGGACACTCAAAATGGACTAGTCTGCGATCGACCACCGATGGTCTCTAGTACTCCGGAGCTCGCTAGGGGTGACGGACTTCGGATGAGCGCGTCTTTGAGTATCATGGTCAGATAAACAATCGCACCTGGTATTATACGTCATAGCTCTAATAATTAAATACAGCGGCGCAAATGGAGAAAAAGGTAAAGTAATTGATTTTTGAATGATTAGTCCTTAATGTTAATTGCACTCATTGTAACCTCGTCGTACCACACCACGTGCGACATATTCGTCTCACGTGGTTATTAATATATTACGAGGCGTCATCGAGTGCAGGCGAGTAATTAATCCGGGCACAGAACTTGCTTTACGAAAAAATTTTATAGCGCCATGACTTGACTAAGTCGAGTTTAATGCTCGCCGGGCAAACAGACGGGGCGTCGCCGGGATCGCGTGAAAAACGCTGTAAAAATCGTCCGCAGAATGGAAGATAAGAAAGGGAACGGTCCCTCCGGTGAGGCGCATTTTGCGTCCATTTTGAATCTGCACGCATTCTGTAAACAAGAGATCATGCAGAGAATTCATCCGTCTTACACAACCCTTACGGCGGCGATTAAATCCATCCAAGTCAGTTACTGGCTCGAATTATATTGCGCCAGCTTTCTGATGCGGATTATTATGCGCGACAAGACCGTATTGAAATTCAGCGCGTTGTTTGAAACTGATACGCGCATATTGACGATACGCGTTTATCGTTCGCTGATCTGATAATAAAACTTGTTACTTCGCATGAAGGTCAACATCGATAGAATTTATTGATATATTAATAACGCCCTTTGCAATAAGAATTCGTCTATTGTGAATAGCTGTGGTTGAATGGAATGTGGACGAATATTTATTACCTATTATGATGTTTATATAACAGATTTTACGAGTCTTAGACTCTAAGGTCTTTGTCACTTAGCCTACCGACGTAATAATCGACAGAGCATGGACAGCATGAACATCGATCAAACGGTGATTTTCAGACGTTAAAATGGAGCAATGGACTAGCTCTTCTACTTTAAGTAGGCTAGGCCTATTGCTCATGTAAGGAAATTTGCAACCTACCTTTCAAAGATAACTTATGTTTAACCTTTATTCAGAGTAACTAGAAGTGCTTTCAACATATCCATAATAAACAAGTTTGATTCAACGTGCGGAGCTGGTGCCCTGTTTACATATACGCTTTGATTACAGCTTATTTTGAATCGCAATTAATGTCGATCGATGTTTCTGCCAAATTGCAGCCAAAACGTTCTTTTCAGTTATTATATTCCATCACGGAATATAATAAACGAAAGGAACGTTTTGGCAGAAACTTCTATCGACAATTTCCATGTGTTACTTATAGCTAGAAATTATTGTTCAGCCATTTCCGCAGTCGAAATTTTTCAATAATCCAGTTGTTTAAAATGAGCTTCAAATTAAGTTGAGTTTTAAGAATGTCTTCATTTCTAGTAAGAAAAGTCGGTATTTTACTAAATTACTAGCTCCAGTGTTGAGTGACGCTGTTAGGCTACTATGACCATTACACAATTATAGAGCAGAAGGTTTTTTGCGTCCCAACAAAGACTCACGAACTGGGATTATGACAATTTTTACAAAGCACGTTCTTATGCAAATTAGTACGTCGACGTGACTATTTCCAACAAACAATTTACTTTAAGTTCGGATATTTTGATAATTTTAGTTTCGTGTTGCACACTTTGCCGCCATTCGAAGGAAATAGCGCCAGCCATTTAGAACGCGTCATCTGAAGGCGGGGATAATTTATTATGCAATTAGGCGCGCTAGTTAAAAACGATTGAGTCACTCGGAGAAATCACGCTTGCCAGTGGAACATTCGCGATCGGGTAGAGAACGCAAAAGCAATTTCACTGACTCTTATAGAGGTAAAGTGGTCGTTCCATTCAAATATCTGACCGACGCTCACCAATGGAAGACTCACGATTGGGTAGAGCTAAATCAGCCAGTGAGTTAAAAATTCAATCCCAGACGAAGCTGGGTAGGCCTAATAAGGCTAATTAGTAACCAGGGAGTGACACACCCGGCGATTTCCTGTACGCCTTAGGCGCTGCGGCTTATTGTTACTTCCAAATAATTTCTTGCTCAACTCTCTGACGATGAAACTGTAGGCCTACTAAGTGATTGGGAAAACGAATGCTGGACGTTGTTAAAGTGTTAACACCTAAATTGGCCTGCAAACAGCTATAACGGTTGTCTATAATAGACAATAATTAAGGGCGTCCGTAAAAGGGAGAAGAGAGGGAGTGGCCATCAAAAGGGAAACAGAGAAAGGGACTACACAGACTGCTTTTGCAATGTGTACCAACGTTCAAGCTAGGTGCATTAGGTTATTTCAACACGACATGTGTCTTTAAACATCAACTTTAGCCAGACGGCAGCTTGTAGACTAATTATGTCCTTTCTGTAGTAGGCCTATAGCAATAGTAGTTTGTTTATAAACGAGTTAAAACGACGCTGTGGGATAACAAAGATCATTAGCGTCGCCCTCCTCCTTTGTCCATGCGTGGGACTGGCACTGTCAGAGTATGAACAGTACAAGCAGAGTTTTAATGTATGCGTATCACAGTGGTTGGTTAGTCCATGTTTAACGACGTCCTGTTATGACAAAGGTGATTAGCGTCGCCCTCTTCTTTTTTTGAGGCTTGGGACTTGCACTGCCAGAGTAAGGCAGTGACAGCGTTTCAACAGGGCAGCATAAGTTAGTCCTCATCAGCTTTCCTCAAAGGGAAGGGAAGGGATGGGGAGGGTAGGGTCAGATCCAACCAAGGCAAGGGGAAGTAGAGGTTCAAAGTTGGTACATTTTGCACATCGTTTATCTGAGTACACGTGCTGCATAATGCCTAATTAGTTTTAAAACAAACATGGCCACAAAATGAACACACGTGATTTCGAGTAATAATGTTACAAATGCAGGTATATTTTATATTACACTGATGTTAAACAAGTTTACACAAGTTACAAACGCTTGTAATAAAACAGGTCACACAATTCAACAACTATAGGCCTAGGCCTAGTTTAAGTGTCATACAACTGCAGACAAATTTCATGAGCATTTCATATATATTTACCATCATATTAATCACATAATTATAACATACAACTGTAAAATTAAATCATTCTAACTGTCTCGTTTTGGAAAGATCTAGGATTTGACTTTTGGGAATTTTGAAGTAAAAATCATTTTGATAGATTGTAGCACAAAATGTATAAAAGAGAATTACTAACCACACGATGTCATAAGCTCTTAACTCAATAAAAAGATTAGACAACAAGTTCATGCAGGACACACGGCAGGGTTCCCCATGTTTCAATGGCAAGCATTTGGTTCCATGGCTGACTCTTCTTACGGGAGGGTTCAATTCAAGCCTCAAGGAAAGAGTATTTGCATCCATGAAATTATTATTCTCTCTTGATGTAAATAACTGCAAACCGCTTCTGTATGTGGTTCAAAATTGGCTTATATGTTACTGGGAAAAAATTTTGAATTCCTCACAGATAACATTTCCAGTTCGCTACACTCCTCACACACAGTTTCATGCTGACCATATTTCAATGTGAGCATTTTTCCTGAACTGTTTCCTGCAACCAATGGTACAGAGAACCAAATCATTACATGTACAAAGAAATGCACTTTAACATTTCTTCCTCACTGACAATAAAACCATAATGATTAATAATGGTTTTTGTATTGATAAAAAACAGACTTCAGAAATATTCATATGTAGAACAATCAGAAACACAAAAGTTACATGACTTACAATATGCGAATTTAAATGCATTAAAAACAGATCTGGTTCAACTATTGTACACAAATCTTCAAGATGAACAATTCGATACATAAGTTTGAGTTTCTTAAAGGGCATTTTATAAATGTGAGGTATATAAAACAGAACTTGTACAAGTTGATAACAAATGTATAAGCACTGAGAACAGCAGGAGTTAATGAAGGCATCAAAATGCTAAATAAACAACTGTTATTTACATAAGAAAAGTATTCAAACTATTACCCCACTCTTCAAATATCCTACGATCTCCAGATATAACTTGATTATAAGAAGAATTTGCTGTGATTTTTTAATTAGCTGTTTTCCCACTTAGCGTGATTTCTTGTTTCACATGATTTGTATACATTATATACATTGCTTGTATGATATTTGATCACTATGACATTTAGGCCAGTGCAGAGAGCGCTTCTGAGTAGATATCTTTAAGGGGCGCTATATAAATGCTCGATTACATTACATTTATCAAACAGTACATCATTGAAAGTACAGAATAACAACCACTACGCACAACTACTGGTAACCAAGTTTCTCATTTCGTTTACATCTTAACAATTTAACGACAAACTACATCAGTCTCCCAGTCACTTTCAATAAACTCTTGTCGTTAAATTGCTAACACAGTTGATGTTAGCATTTTGATGATCTCGACAATACAAACAGGCAGAGAAAATAAATCACAGATTGTACCTGCCTGATTAAATTTTCAGAACAAACCAAAATATCAACAATCAAAGTGCATCCTGATGACGTGATAGACATTCAATAAAAAAATAAATAATAATTGACAACTATTTTTAAGCGCTAAAACACTGGTGATATACTATATCATGGGACAAAAATCAGATCACAGAAAATTAGCATAAGTGCAGTGCTTAGCAATGTAAATATAGACCTGTGCTCGGTTCAAGCTCTTGCCAATGAATGAGGTGTGAACTAACAACACTTTCAACATTGAAAAGGTTTGGATTATCAACATTGAAGAATACACAATTACAATACCACATGATTCAGAGAGCAATTTAGGATTTTAAGGGGAATTCAGCTAAAATGGGCAATATTAAGTTATAATAATAATAATAACAAAATAATGATTTAGTTGATCCCACTCTATTTCTGCATCTCGAATGACAGTTTCAGATATAAAATAAGTTATAATAATATGATGAGGTTTAACCAGTGCAGATATACTCTCAGGGATCACGTCTACTTTTTTGTGCAAAAATACTCCTATGAAAAAAATATGCAGCCGGAAAACATTTGACTGGGCACAAAACAAAATTTTCCAGCAATGCTAAACCTTTGAGATGTTAATTGATTGTGATTCTAATCCTTTGATGCTAATCCTTTGATTCTGCTATTCTACGGATGCATATTGGTTGGCGCTAATCAAAGACGCGGTTCTTGCAGATGAGTGGAGCGAGCAGTGACCAAAAGTAGAGCAAGAGGCAGACCCAGCTCGAGACGATCTTCACCCAGACAGCTGCATCGCTGCCATTCAGGGCGACTCGTTCCGTGTTTGGCCTGAAAAAGAACAACAGTTTTTCTTCTGCATTAATTTATTTCAAATTTCTAATTGTAATGGAAAACTTATATAGCGCCACTTGATATCAGAAGTGCTCACGACTCAACACATAGCTAAACGGAAAACAGGAAAGTCTTCAGGCGCCTCCAGGAGGCAGCAGAGGGGAGAGAGAGCAGGGTGATAAACCACGTCGTCCTTCAATCGTGAATCTCTACCTCACAGATATTGAGGAATTTGTGTTCACTGCTTGGTTTTTGTCTTCTTCTCACTGTGCTCGGTATGTTTTACTTGCTGGCTAGGCCAGACTCGAGTGCCCTCTAGCGATGGCTGATCATTAAACCTTAGTGTAGCCTCACACACACACACACACACACACACACACACACACACACACACACACACAAACATTTCCAAATCAGAGACTTGATATAGCACCCTTCAAGATCTCTGTTCTATATAAGATTTACTCTTACACCACCCTATCTCAACATACCTCTCCTCACCATCCCTTACTTACCATGCCTTTCCTGTACCATACCCACCACACGATACCTCATATCAGGGGCGTTTACATTTCTGATTGATGGAGGTCTCCAGCAACCCCAAGAAACATTCTCCCATCAAGACTAAAAAATCCCCCTTACTTGAAACTGGAGGCATTTTTCTCCGGACCCCGCTATCTGGACACCTCTGCCTTGTATGGGGCCGTCCACATATTACGTACGCAGCGAGGGGGAGGGTTTAAAATTTCGGCCATTTTGCGTATGGTGGGGAGGAGGTCCAGAAAATATGTACGTACGCAAATATAATTGTCTAATACAGAATATGAAAATCAGAATTATAAACCAAATCACAGACTATATTCCTGCTTAATCAATTTTATGTATCATTAAAACGGTTTCCGATGCAAGTGTTGTTAGTGTTTTAATTCTTCATAACTGACAACTTTAAGCTGTTAAATATGATGGATGCTTAACAAAAATAAATAGCCTGTGGTAAAACCAATGTCTTATAGATGTTTTTAGCTATTTAACCTTTGCAATGGGGGGTTAGTGTCAAATGTACGTACGCATGGGGGAGGTGGTCCACGAAATGTACACGGGGCAACAGAAGGGAGGGGGGTCCGAAAATCCGATTTTTTGCATATGTAATATATGGATGAGCCCTATCCTACCGTGACAACATACCTGTACCAGTGGGTGAGTGTCATCATGATGAAAAGCGTCGCCACAAGAAACATAAAGTGGAAAAACGTGTAGCTGTATGTGACTGCATCCTCCTCGTCATCCCATACGGCCTGACCCTTGCCCTCCTCAGCAGCTGTGGCACCACCACCTAAATAAATGAATAAATGAATCAATCAATCAATGTTCATGCAGATTGTGTTTGTTCAAGATTATCGTCTGCTCAATTTTGACCCATTTGCTCATCAGTTATACACTCTACATCTCGGATTACAAAGTCATAAATGTAATAAAATGTAAATGTAATAATAACTCTAAATTATGTTTTATTCTCACCCAACACAGTTTTTAAGAACCTATCTGCCCTGGGAACAAAAAAATAACAATAAAAATAGCAATAATAACATCTCTGATTAAAACTACACGGTGATTCATTAAAAAACGTACCCCTAGATATTTAATTGTAACTCCGTCAAATATCGGTTTATGTCAAAAAATTTTTAAGTGAACATAGAGGAATCAGTTCTGAATAGGAAGAAAGTTACAGTTTATGTTCAAATTGACCCCCTCGGGCAGTAACACACGCGCGAAGACGCCTACGCCACTGCCTGACTGACTCATCAATGATGCGCTGATCCATTTCATCCCATACCTCCACAATTCGGTGACGCAACTCGTCGACATCATGTATTCGATTTCTGTAGACTTTTTCCTGCATGACGCTCCATATCTTATAGTCCACTGGATTCAAATCAGGGCTATTAGGTGGCCAGTAATTAGGCGGGATGAAATCAGGTGTTTCAGTTTCGAGTAACGCAACGGTCTCCCGAGCTCTGTGCGCAGGAGCGCTATCCTGCTGGAAGATGAAATACTCCGTTATCTCACGAATGTCAGGCAAGAGACCCTGCATTAGTAGAACATCTCTGTAATATTGTCCATTAATCTTAACACCTGGTTCGATGAAATGGATGTTCGTACGACCGAGTGCAGATACCCCGACAGATACCATAAGGGACTTGCTGAAAGTTGGTCGAGTCCGCAAAAGACGATTTGCTGGAACGTCTCTCTTCCTTGTACCGGCTGAGACATAAATACGATCATTCTGACTGTTACTGGGTGCTGCCACAGTAAACAATTTCTCATCAGTAAACCAAATGAAATTCACTAAGCTTGCAGGATACAACCTCAGTAGCTGACGGGAACGTGTCAATCTTGCTTGCTTGTTGGCTGCTGTGAGTTCTTGAGCGTGTCGTTTCTTTAAACATCGCAAATGTAAATCATTCTTGACAATTCTCCAAACTGATGTCTGACTGATTCATATTTCTCGAGCAATTTGTCTCTGTGTGCGATGCGTTTGCGGCATATCTTCCTGGCTGAGCACCAGCGATTCAACCTTTTCAGCATTGTCGGTTGTTGCTGCCGTACGCGGGCGGCCGCTGCCTGGTCGACGATGGAAAGACCCAGTTTTGTCGATCTTTGAAAGTAACGGATTTAATCCACCAAGAGTCCACTCTTTATCAGGAAATTTCTTTAGAAAACGTTTTGCACTGTACTTTTTATTCTTTCGTAAGAATGTAACAAATTGTTTATCCTCTTCGGTAAACACCATTTTTTCGCGATATTTTCGTGACGTCATTAGTTTCGTCAATCGCGTTACGTCATTTTAGCTTGGTGTGTCAAATGATTTATGTAGCACTTGAATAGAATATCAAGCATCATTATTCTGAAATTTCATTAAAATTAATGGTCATTTACCTGAGTTATGCTAACCTATGTAAGGTACGTTTTTTAATGAATCACCGTGTATATAAAGCCATGCAAACAATAAATAAAATTCATAAACTGGTTGATACCAATAATCATAAATGCAATAATGATACTAATGTTATAATAATGTACAATCAACAATGGCAAATATATTCCACGATAGGACAGTCAACGCAATACAGAGTCAGGGCATACTTATAATCATACTAATTATTAAAGCATATTATTTATAGTTCTTCTATAAGAGGCGCTATATAAATCTCAAAATACAATACCAGAGGCACTGGCTTCCTCCTCTTTTGTCGGACATCCACGCACTTTGTTCAGAGCGGTGTTTCTACTCGATGAAAACCTGTCAACCACGAAAGAGAAGCCTTTACAAAAAACATCATATACAAGGAAGCAAGCCAGTAACACAGACTGTTATGCAAAGCTCATAATGACCGACAGATTCGCAATAAGACCAACTAATCAATATTCATGATCATATCTCATAATCAATTCCCATGATCAAATCTCATAATCAATTCCCATGATCAATGCTCATAATTTTAATGACCTATTCTCATAAGCAATGTTCGTAATCAATTCTCTTGATCAATTCTCACAATCAATTCTTATGATCAATTCTCTTGATCAATTCTCAGGATCAACTCTCATGATCAATTCTCATCAGCCATTGACAGGTAATGCCAATACAAAGAGCAATTTCTGCAATAACTATTCGTTTAATTCAATATATCAAGGTGACACAGCAACTTTATTTACAATAATTATATGGAACAGACATAACCACCCTATCGAGAGACACTGGGATGAGCCAGAAATCTTATGAACTAAATTAATTGGTGGAATTAATTAATACAACACGAACTAGATTTGACAAATGACCAAGAACAATTTATTTGTACCCATATCCGCCAAATGGCGATTGGAACTGATGATGATAAACTAGTAATGTATCATTATGTATTGTGTCTTACCCAGCATAGAAGACACAGATTAGCAATATGACGATTGGTATGACGACGTCGTAGCTAAACGTCTGGAATTCTGGAGCAGTTGATGTTGAGGAGGTGCCACTGCAAGTTTCATTCTGTGCCACTATACAGACGGTCTGAGGATTGCAGTGAGGATCTGAAACAACAGTGCTCTGGATGAGACTGACAATTTAATTAATTAATTAATCATTCATTCAATTTAATTGAGGCTGGTACTAATGGTACTAATCAAGACAAAATTAAAAAGATAGATCTCCAAAAATTAACTCAAGCAATCAAAGTTGACTAATTTGGTATTTGTTACGTAATCACCAAGTTAGATACTACTTTCTGCCTACAAAAAAGGTGATATGTCAGCAATGTGTTTGAATCGCAACAAACGAACTGTTCATTGCAATGAAGACATTTAAGTTTGTTGCTAGTTTTGACTTTTCCACCAGCGTCTACTATAAATGCAAAACAGATTGCGTTATTTTCCATTTAAACGTTATATATTATAATTGTCTGCCATATTGCTTACTCCTAAAATTGGCATGTCGACATCGTGAAACAAGTAAAAAAATAATCAAACAAGCCAATATTAAGAAATTAAAATAATCAATAATTACTCGATCAATTAATTGATCACTATATTCCGAGGTTCACATTTTCCTGATTAAATTCAATTTAACAAATTAATCAAAGACCAGTTCTTACAGTGAACATAAATCTGTCACTGTAAAAATTACACAAGCATGGAACCAGCATGTAAAGACGGAGAAAAAGTGTCATCTCACTTGTTCCGCTGGCCATAGATGACCATGTCAAGTACATGACGTACATACTGATGAATGACGACTGGAGAAGACCTGAGTGAAGATTGACTACAAGACAAAGGACATGACAAGAAAATGAAATAAAACATGTACATGCACCAACACCAAGTGAGTTTAAAAGCACATTGATACATACACACATTTATACCCATGATCACGTCTGTAAATTAACACATCTGTACTGTTAATCTAACCGTCATCCTAGAGACTGAGCAAACCTAAAGAGGCTAGTAGGATTCGAACTTATGTAAGCAACTACACATACCTGCAAACATCATTATATATTTTACATATGTACATACATACATGTGTGGCACGGTGGCCGATTGGTCAGAGCGGTCGGACCGTAACACTCAGTGTCCGCTGAGTGAGCGGCTTCGACCCTCGTCCGAGGAGTCAGGCATTGTGTAGGGACCTTGAGCAAGTCCTTTGCGTGCAATTGCTCTGCAAAACACCTTCAAACGTACGGTCAAGGCGCGCGTACTTCTGAGCAAAACATTTTGGAAGAAGGACAATATCAAATTTCATAATAAATAAACAACATACGTAAGTACCTACACATACATGGCCAATTTTTACCTAAATGCAAATACACAGATAGGTGTGGCGCCCTGAGAGTAGCATCGGGCGTGGCTAAATACCTGCGAATAGATCTGTTGAGTAGCTACGTTTATCGCCTTCCAGAAGTTCTTATAAGGCGCTATATAAATAGCCCAATACATACACACATACAAACAAACATACATACATATATAAGTATAAAGTAAGAACAAATATCATAATATATTTGATATATAAACACATACATACATATTAACATCATTACATATTTGCAAAAGCACATACACATCAACAAATACCTACAAACATATTGCAAATATTACACAAATACGTACTCTTATATAACCAATAAAACTCCACAAAACTTCATAACGATTTTATGTATGTACACACAGAAAAAGTACATGTATGACATACTGAAAAGATATCTTCACTCTTCAAAAAACATGGCAGAAATTAAGGTCTCACTATTTGGGAAATTAACGCTGAACCCGGGTTCATCGTCATTTTATCGAGAAACTCGACACGCTCCAAACCAAATAATATTTATCCAGCATATGTGAGGACCTATTGGTATCAAAAATCTGCATAAATTTTTTCACTTTTTCAAATAACATGGCAGAAATTAAGATTTCACTATTTGGGAAGAAAACGCTGAACCCGAGTTCATCGTCATATTTTCGAGAAACTCGACACGCTCCAAACCAAATAATATTTATCCAGCATATGTGAGGACATATTGGTATCAAAATTCTGCATAGATATCTTCACTTTTTCAAATAACATGGCAGAAAAAAGGATTTCATTATTTGGATAATTAACGCTGAACCCGGGTTCATCGTCATTTTATCGAGAAACTCGACACGCTCCAAACCAAATAATATTTATCCAGCATATGTGAGGACCTATTGGTATCAAAAATCTGCATAAATTTCTTCACTTTTTCAAATAACATGGCAGAAATTAAGATTTCACTATTTGGGAAGATAATGGTGAACCCGGGTTCATAGTCATTTTATCGAGAAACTCGACACGCTCCAAACCAAATAAAATTTATCCAGCATATGTTAGGACCTAATGGTATAAAAAATCTGCATAGATATCTTCACTTCTTCAAATAATATGGCAGAAATTAAGGTCTCACTATTTGGGAAGAAAACGCTGAACCCGAGTTCATCGTCATATTATCGAGAAACTCGACACGCTCCAAACCAAATAATATTTATCCAGCATATGGGAGGACCTATTGGTATAAAAATTCTGCATAGATATCTTCACCTTTTCAAATAACATGGCAGAAATTAAGGTCTCAATATTTGGGAAATTAACGCTGAACCCGGATTCATCGTCATTTTATCGAGAAACTCGACACGCTCCAAACCAAATAATATTAATCCAGCATATGTGAGGAAATATTGGTATCAAAATTCTGCATAGATATCTTCACTTCTTCAAAACACATGGCAGAAATTAAGGTCTCACTATTTGGGAAATTAACGCTGAACCCGGGTTCATCGTCATATTATCGAGAAACTCGACACGCTCCAAACCAAATAATATTTATCCAGCATATGTGAGGAAATATTGGTATCAAAATTCTGCATAGATATCTTCACTTCTTCAAAACACATGGCAGAAATTAAGGTCTCACTATTTGGGAAATTAACGCTGAACCCGGGTTCATCGTCATATTATCGAGAAACTCGACACGCTCCAAACCAAATAATATTTATCCAGCATATGTGAGGACCTATTGGTATCAAAAATCTGCATAAATTTTTTCACTTTTTCAAATAACATGGCAGAAATTAAGATTTCACTATTTGGGAAGATAATGGTGAACCAGGGTTCATCGTCATTTTATCGAGAAACTCGACACGCTCCAAACCAAATAATATTTTTCCAGCATATGTGAGGACCTATTGGTATCAAAAATCTGCATAAATTTTTTCCCTTTTTCAAATAACATGGCAGAAATTAAGATTTCACTATTTGGGAAGAAAACGCTGAACCCGAGTTCATCGTCATATTATCGAGAAACTCGACACGCTCCAAACCAAATAATATTTATCCAGCATATGGGAGGACCTATTGGTATAAAAATTCTGCATAGATATCTTCACCTTTTCAAATAACATGGCAGAAATTAAGATTTCAGTATTTGGGAAGATAACGGCGAACCCGGGTTCATCGTCATTTTATCGAGAAACTCGACACGCTCCAAACCAAATAATATTTATCCAGCATATGTGAGGACATATTGGTATCAAAATTCAGCATAAATTTCGTCACTTTTTCAAATAACATGGCAGAAATTAAGGTCTCAATATTTGGGAAATTAACGCTGAACCCGGATTCATCGTCATTTTATCGAGAAACTCGACACGCTCCAAACCAAATAATATTAATCCAGCATATGTGAGGAAATATTGGTATCAAAATTCTGCATAGATATCTTCACTTCTTCAAAACACATGGCAGAAATTAAGGTCTCACTATTTGGGAAATTAACGCTGAACCCGGGTTCATCGTCATATTATCGAGAAACTCGACACGCTCCAAACCAAATAATATTTATCCAGCATATGTTAGGACCTAATGGTATAAAAAATCTGCATAGATATCTTCACTTCTTCAAATAATATGGCAGAAATTAAGGTCTCACTATTTGGGAAGAAAACGCTGAACCCGAGTTCATCGTCATATTATCGAGAAACTCGACACGCTCCAAACCAAATAATATTTATCCAGCATATGGGAGGACCTATTGGTATAAAAATTCTGCATAGATATCTTCACCTTTTCAAATAACATGGCAGAAATTAAGATTTCAGTATTTGGGAAGATAACGGCGAACCCGGGTTCATCGTCATTTTATCGAGAAACTCGACACGCTCCAAACCAAATAATATTTATCCAGCATATGTGAGGACCTATTGGTATCAAAATTCAGCATAAATTTCGTCACTTTTTCAAATAACATGGCAGAAATTAAGGTCTCAATATTTGGGAAATTAACGCTGAACCCGGATTCATCGTCATTTTATCGAGAAACTCGACACGCTCCAAACCAAATAATATTTATCCAGCATATGTGAGGAAATATTGGTATCAAAATTCTGCATAGATATCTTCACTTCTTCAAAACACATGGCAGAAATTAAGGTCTCACTATTTGGGAAATTAACGCTGAACCCGGGTTCATCGTCATATTATCGAGAAACTCGACACGCTCCAAACCAAATAATATTTATCCAGCATATGTGAGGACCTATTGGTATCAAAAATATGCATAAATTTTTTCCCTTTTTCAAATAACATGGCAGAAATTAAGATTTCACTATTTGGGAAGATAATGGTGAACACGGGTTCATCGTCATTTTATCGAGAAACTCGACACGCTCCAAACCAAATAATATTTATCCAGCATATGTGAGGACCTATTGGTATCAAAAATCTGCATAGATATCTTCACTTCTTCAAATAACATGGCAGAAATTAAGATTTCAATATTTGGGAAGATAACGTTGAACCCGGGTTCATCGTCATTTTATCGAGAAACTCGACACGCTCCAAACCAAATAATATTTATCTATCATATGGGAGGACCTATTGGTATCAAAATTCTGCATAGATATCTTCACTTCTTCAAATAACATAGCAGAAATTAAGGTCTCACTATTTGGGAAGATAACCCTGAACCCGGGTTCATCGTCATTTTATCGAGAAACTCGACACGCTCCAAACCAAATAATATTTATCCAGCATATGTGAGGACCTAATGGTATCAAAAATCTGCATAAATTTCTTCACTTTTTCAAATAACATGGCAGAAATTAAGATTTCACTATTTGGGAAGATAATGGTGAACCAGGGTTCATCGTCATTTTATCGAGAAACTCGACACGCTCCAAACCAAATAATATATATCGAGCATATGTGAGGGCCTATTGGTATCAAAATTCTGCATAGATATCTTAACTTATTCAAATATCATGGCAGAAATTAAGATTTCATTATTGGGAAATTAACGCTGAACCCGGGTTCATCGTCATTTTAAAGAGAAGCTCAACACGCTCCAAACCAAATAATATTTATCCAGCATATGTGAGGACCTATTGGTATCAAAATTCTGCATAGATATCTTCACTTTTTCAAATAACATGGCAGAAATTAAGATTTCACTATTTGGGAAGATAATGGTGAACCAGGGTTCATCGTCATTTTATCGAGAAACTCGACACGCTCCAAACCAAATAATATTTATCCAGCATATGTGAGGACATATTGGTATCAAAATTCTGCATAGATATCTTCACTTTTTCAAATAACATGGCAGAAAAAAGGATTTCATTATTTGGATAATTAACGCTGAACCCGGGTTCATCATCATTTTATCGAGAAACTCGACACGCTCCAAACCAAATAATATTTATCCAGCATATGGGAGGACCTATTGGTATAAAAATTCTGCATAGATATCTTCACCTTTTCAAATAACATGGCAGAAATTAAGATTTCAGTATTTGGGAAGATAACGGCGAACCCGGGTTCATCGTCATTTTATCGAGAAACTCGACACGCTCCAAACCAAATAATATTTATCCAGCATATGTGAGGACATATTGGTATCAAAATTCAGCATAAATTTCGTCACTTTTTCAAATAACATGGCAGAAATTAAGGTCTCAATATTTGGGAAATTAACGCTGAACCCGGATTCATCGTCATTTTATCGAGAAACTCGACACGCTCCAAACCAAATAATATTTATCCAGCATATGTGAGGACCTATTGGTATCAAAAATCTGCATAAATTTTTTCACTTTTTCAATTAAGATTTCAATATTTGGGAAGATAACGTTGAACCCGGGTTCATCGTCATTTTATCGAGAAACTCGACACGCTCCAAACCAAATAATATTTATCCAGCATATGTGAGGACCTATTGGTATCAAAAATCTGCATAGATATCTTCACTTCTTCAAATAACATGGCAGAAATTAAGATTTCAATATTTGGGAAGATAACGTTGAACCCGGGTTCATCGTCATTTTATCGAGAAACTCGACACGCTCCAAACCAAATAATATTTATCTATCATATGGGAGGACCTATTGGTATCAAAATTCTGCATAGATATCTTCACTTCTTCAAATAACATGGCAGAAATTAAGGTCTCACTATTTGGGAAGATAACCCTGAACCCGGGTTCATCATCATTTTATCGAGAAACTCGACACGCTCCAAACCAAATAATATTTATCCAGCATATGTGAGGACCTAATGGTATCAAAAATCTGCATAAATTTCTTCACTTTTTCAAATAACATGGCAGAAATTAAGATTTCACTATTTGGGAAGATAATGGTGAACCAGGGTTCATCGTCATTTTATCGAGAAACTCGACACGCTCCAAACCAAATAATATTTTTCCAGCATATGTGAGGACCTATTGGTATCAAAAATCTGCATAGATATCTTCACTTCTTCAAATAACATGGCAGAAATTAAGATTTCAATATTTGGGAAGATAACGTTGAACCCGGGTTCATCGTCATTTTATCGAGAAACTCGACACGCTCCAAACCAAATAATATTTATCTATCATATGGGAGGACCTATTGGTATCAAAATTCTGCATAGATATCTTCACTTCTTCAAATAACATGGCAGAAATTAAGGTCTCACTATTTGGGAAGATAACCCTGAACCCGGGTTCATCGTCATTTTATCGAGAAACTCGACACGCTCCAAACCAAATAATATTTATCCAGCATATGTGAGGACCTAATGGTATCAAAAATCTGCATAAATTTCTTCACTTCTTCAAATAACATGGCAGAAATTAAGATTTCACTATTTGGGAAGATAATGGTGAACCCGGGTTCATCGTCATTTTATCGAGAAACTCGACACGCTCCAAACCAAATAATATTTATCGAGCATATGTGAGGGCCTATTGGTATCAAAATTCTGCATAGATATCTTAACTTATTCAAATATCATGGCAGAAATTAAGGTCTCACTATTTGGGAAGATAACCCTGAACCCGGGTTCATCGTCATTTTATCGAGAAACTCGACACGCTCCAAACCAAATAATATTTATCCAGCATATGGGAGGACCTATTGGTATCAAAATTCTGCATAGATATCTTCACTTCTTCAAATAACATGGCAGAAATTAAGGTCTCACTATTTGGGAAGATAACCCTGAACCCGGGTTCATCGTCATTTTATCGAGAAACTCGACACGCTCCAAACCAAATAATATTTATCCAGCATATGTGAGGACCTATTGGTATCAAAAATCTGCATAAATTTTTTCACTTTTTCAAATAACATGGCAGAAATTAAGATTTCACTATTTGGGAAGATAATGGTGAACCAGGGTTCATCGTCATTTTATCGAGAAACTCGACACGCTCCAAACCAAATAATATTTTTCCAGCATATGTGAGGACCTATTGGTATCAAAAATCTGCATAGATATCTTCACTTCTTCAAATAACATGGCAGAAATTAAGATTTCAATATTTGGGAAGATAACGTTGAACCCGGGTTCATCGTCATTTTATCGAGAAACTCGACACGCTCCAAACCAAATAATATTTATCTATCATATGGGAGGACCTATTGGTATCAAAATTCTGCATAGATATCTTCACTTCTTCAAATAACATGGCAGAAATTAAGGTCTCACTATTTGGGAAGATAACCCTGAACCCGGGTTCATCGTCATTTTATCGAGAAACTCGACACGCTCCAAACCAAATAATATTTATCCAGCATATGTGAGGACCTAATGGTATCAAAAATCTGCATAAATTTCTTCACTTCTTCAAATAACATGGCAGAAATTAAGATTTCACTATTTGGGAAGATAATGGTGAACCCGGGTTCATCGTCATTTTATCGAGAAACTCGACACGCTCCAAACCAAATAATATTTATCGAGCATATGTGAGGGCCTATTGGTATCAAAATTCTGCATAGATATCTTAACTTATTCAAATATCATGGCAGAAATTAAGATTTCATTATTGGGAAATTAACGCTGAACCCGGGTTCATCGTCATTTTAAAGAGAAGCTCAACACGCTCCAAACCAAATAATATTTATCCAGCATATGTGAGGACCTATTGGTATCAAAATTCTGCATAGATATCTTCACTTTTTCAAATAACATGGCAGAAATTAAGATTTCACTATTTGGGAAGATAATGGTGAACCAGGGTTCATCGTCATTTTATCGAGAAACTCGACACGCTCCAAACCAAATAATATTTTTCCAGCAAATGTGAGGACCTATTGGTATCAAAAATCTGCATAAATTTTTTCACTTTTTCAAATAACATGGCAGAAATTAAGATTTCACTATTTGGGAAGATAATGGTGAACCCGGGTTCATCGTCATTTTATCGAGAAACTCGACACGCTCCAAACCAAATAATATTTATCCAGCATATGTGAGGACCTATTGGTATCAAAAATCTGCATAGATATCTTCACTTCTTCAAATAACATGGCAGAAATTAAGATTTCAATATTTGGGAAGATAACGTTGAACCCGGGTTCATCGTCATTTTATCGAGAAACTCGACACGCTCCAAACCAAATAATATTTATCTATCATATGGGAGGACCTATTGGTATCAAAATTCTGCATAGATATCTTCACTTCTTCAAATAACATGGCAGAAATTAAGGTCTCACTATTTGGGAAGATAATGGTGAACCAGGGTTCATCGTCATTTTATCGAGAAACTCGACACGCTCCAAACCAAATAATATTTTTCCAGCATATGTGAGGACCTATTGGTATCAAAAATCTGCATAGATATCTTCACTTCTTCAAATAACATGGCAGAAATTAAGATTTCAATATTTGGGAAGATAACGTTGAACCCGGGTTCATCGTCATTTTATCGAGAAACTCGACACGCTCCAAACCAAAATTCTGCATAGATATCTTAACTTATTCAAATATCATGGCAGAAATTAAGATTTCATTATTGGGAAATTAACGCTGAACCCGGGTTCATCGTCATTTTAAAGAGAAGCTCAACACGCTCCAAACCAAATAATATTTATCCAGCATATGTGAGGACCTATTGGTATCAAAATTCTGCATAGATATCTTCACTTTTTCAAATAACATGGCAGAAATTAAGATTTCACTATTTGGGAAGATAATGGTGAACCAGGGTTCATCGTCATTTTATCGAGAAACTCGACACGCTCCAAACCAAATAATATTTTTCCAGCAAATGTGAGGACCTATTGGTATCAAAAATCTGCATAAATTTTTTCACTTTTTCAAATAACATGGCAGAAATTAAGATTTCACTATTTGGGAAGATAACGTTGAACCCGGGTTCATCGTCATTTTATCGAGAAACTCGACACGCTCCAAACCAAATAATATTTATCCAGCATATGTGAGGACCTATTGGTATCAAAAATCTGCATAGATATCTTCACTTCTTCAAATAACATGGCAGAAATTAAGATTTCAATATTTGGGAAGATAACGTTGAACCCGGGTTCATCGTCATTTTATCGAGAAACTCGACACGCTCCAAACCAAAATTCTGCATAGATATCTTAACTTATTCAAATATCATGGCAGAAATTAAGATTTCATTATTGGGAAATTAACGCTGAACCCGGGTTCATCGTCATTTTAAAGAGAAGCTCAACACGCTCCAAACCAAATAATATTTATCCAGCATATGTGAGGACCTATTGGTATCAAAATTCTGCATAGATATCTTCACTTTTTCAAATAACATGGCAGAAATTAAGATTTCAGTATTTGGGAAGATAACGTTGAACCCGGGTTCATCGTCTTTTTATCGAGAAACTCGACACGCTCCAAATCAAATAATATTTATCCAGCATATGTGAGGACCTATTGGTATCAAAATTCTGCATAGATATCTTCACTTTTTCAAATACCATGGCAGAAATTAAGATTTCAATATTTGGGAAGATAACGGTGAACCCGGGTTCATCGTCATTTTATCGAGAAACTCGACACGCTCCAAACCAAATAATATTTATCCAGCATATGTGAGGACATATTGGTATCAAAATTCTGCATAGATATCTTCACTTTTTCAAATAACATGGCAGAAAGTAAGGTTTCAATATTTGGAAAATTAACGCTGAACCCGGGTTCATCGTCATTTTAAAGAGAAACTCGACACGCTCCAAACCAAATAATATTTATCCAGCATATGTGAGGACATATTGGTATCAAAATTCTGCATAGATATCTTCACTTTTTCAAATAACATGGCAGAAATTAAGATTTCAGTATTTGGGAAGATAACGGTGAACCCGGGTTCATAGTCATTTTATCGAGAAACTCGACACGCTCCAAACCAAATAATATTTATCCAGCATATGTTAGGACCTAATGGTATAAAAAATCTGCATAGATATCTTCACTTCTTCAAATAATATGGCAGAAATTAAGGTCTCACTATTTGGGAAGAAAACGCTGAACCCGAGTTCATCGTCATATTATCGAGAAACTCGACACGCTCCAAACCAAATAATATTTATCCAGCATATGGGAGGACCTATTGGTATAAAAATTCTGCATAGATATCTTGACTTCTTCTAAGGTTTCATTATTTGGAAAGATAAGGCTGAACCTGGGTTCACCGTCATTTTATTGAGAAACTCGACATGCTCCAAACCAAATAATACTTATCCAGCATCTGTGAAGACCCATTTGCATCAAAATAATTTAATTTACATTAATTCATTTGATTAAACACACACTAATATGACTCAGCATTTAAGCCAGAAGACAAAGCGTTTACCTTCTTGGATTTTCGGAAGGCAGGAAACGATGGAAACAATGACGCAGAGGATGAGATTGAAGCTGACGAAGAACTTGTTGATCTGACAGTCAGAGTTACTCGCGTAGAACACATACAAGATGACGACTATTCCGATGAAGACAAGATAGAAGAGGACGGCAAAGAAGATGAGCGCCACAAACCAACACTTGTTTCTCGAGCTGTCGTAGCTCTCAAGCCAACTGGCGCTCCAGCCGTGAGCGAAATCTACGATCAGGATCAACTGGATCAGGATGAAGAGGAAGCCACCAATCGCACCAATGATCATCCAGGCTACGATCAGACAGGAAGTTTAGACAGATGAAAAAATTTATATTCATTTTTTATTTAAAACTGACAAGTACACAGTGAAATTATTCACTCATTGGTAAATTTATATAGCACCCCTTCAACGTAACTACTCAAAAGTGCTCTCAACTTCCGCTTGGACAAAAGAGTAAGTTTTTGAATGACCATAAAAAGAGCCAACACGCGATTTAGGGAACAGACATAAGGTTATTCCAGAAACTATGACCCACCACCAAGAACGCAAGTTTTTGCATAGTTGCTGTACAGGCAAATAGAAGAACTCTCCTCTCAGCAGAGCGATGGAAGCAACTACTCTGGGCTTTCAATACCGGCTGACAAAGGTCTATCAGGCATTTGGCTGGTGCTAGACCAAGTTGGCATCACCAGACCAGAGAGACAACTTTGTACTCAATGTACTGCCTGACAGGAAGCCAATGCTGAACATTCAACACATATCTTGTGACATGATCATATTTCTTTATTTGACTAATTGATGAGGTGCGCTACAGGTCGCAGTACATGATTAACTCAACAAGACAACCTACTGACTGGTAGACCATAAGAGAGGGTTAAACATTATTCAAGCCATGCTGTAATGATATACTAGCAACGGTTGATGACAAGTTCAACAACGCTGCAAAACAGAAGCTGCACACAGGAGGATGTTACTTTACATCTTACCTACCATACTCAAATGTAGGATCTTTGATGAAGAATGCTCCAATCGTAATACCGACCACAATGAGGATCTTGAAAAACCAAAATCTACAAAGACACATTTCCAACTTTAATTAATAAAAACACAAGAAAGAAAATAACCTACAATAAAAATCCACGTAATAAATAAGAACAAAATCACGCATTTTAAATAATTAATAACAATCCGATTCATCAGTAGCTGAGTTAAATTAAAAATTAAATTTAAATTAAATTAATGAATTAAGCTACTGATTTATTTTTTAGCCCAATCACTTTATTTCTTTTCTATTTTTTCAAATCCCTGTAAGAAATATTTTTCCTCAGCAGTTTGTCGATGGGTTCTTGACTGGCAAGAGACAACTCCCAATATCCGGAACAAAGGGCCTATGTATGCACTGCAGGGATTTTCACTTCCTAACCAGCCTAAGGGTAAGCAGGCTGGGCAGTCAACCCAGAGGCCATGAGTTTCAGGATTTCTGTTAAACCACTCCTTCAGCTTTGGTCGGAAGATTGTGCAGAGAGAGATAAAAGCACTGGTCACCTGCCAAACATTTCCCAAGGCTGAGAAATAAGTAATCGTAGAAGCTTATACCAATGGCTGCCTCTCAAGGTGACCTTAACGTGCTGCTCCTCTCTTCCTTCCGCTGCTATAATTACTCTAATCATTATTATAATACTTATAATTGTGCCCTTATTAAAATTAATATTCTACTTTATACTAGACCTAAATTGGAAACATGTGATGAGAAACAAGCATAAAAGAGTAAGATTAAAACTAGTAATGTACTCACCCATTCTGGATCTTGGATCGAGGATCCTTGGACGACTGAACATTGATCATAATCACCATCAGAAGAAAGAAGAAACAAGCAAGGCCAAGGCAGATGCGATAGACAGCAGGATAGCCAATGAATAGCTTCGCTACACCCGCTGCATCTTTACAGGTCTGTTCCGTACTTGTCAAAGTCAACACAGGCTTAATGGTTGAGCAGAGAGAGTCCACCTGGCAAAACAGGACTCAAATCACACACCAGTCTTTGCATCACAGTTTCATGACAATTGCTTTGAGCAGCAATAATTCACAAGAAAACAGCTCACAATCAATTATGAAGGATTGTAACAAAAAAGCAAAATGATAATTGCAATGTCAGTAACATTATTATGGTAGTTATTTTTTGATCATTATAACAATTATTATTATTATTTTAATTATTATAATTATCATCGTCATTAGCATTATTATTATTATTATTAAATTGCTATCTGGATGGAATTCTCTTAGGTGCCCAGATAAGGTCACACAGTCAGAAGCATCACTTGTTGGGTGCATTCCAGGTTCGGCCATGTCTGTTTACCTGCAAAATGTTCAGCATTGACTGCCTCTCCTGCAGCAAAGTATATACAGGGTCTCTGCCCTAGAATGATGCTGTGTCAGTTGGGTGTTGCCTAACATATTTGAGGGAACAATGCTGCTCCAAATTGAATGTGCTGGTCAAGGCTCTCTCCACTCCTCTGAGCAACTAGGTCTCTATGCATGAACTCAATTAGGCAGCATTGTGCTTGCTCTGTTGCTGGCCCTATTATTGTCAGGAATGAATTCCCTTTCAATTATAACCTGCAGACAAGGGTCTTTCAGGTATGTTCTACACTAAGCTTAAGACTGACATTTTTACTCAGGACTAGGAGCACTTCTGAGGAACGAATAAATAACGAAAATTGCTGCAATTAAACTTACTTGTGAGACAATTAAATATAATAATGACAAAGCATAGAGTTATGAACTGCGATGAAGAAATCTGTGTCACTGATAGCATTGACCAACCTTTAACAGTTGCTCACCAACCGATGGAGCCATGAATATGCAAGCGAGGATGGTTCCCACCAAGAAAAGGCCGAGATACGCAAGTCTTGCCGACACCGAGCTCCGACACCCAGGCAGGCAACCACAGCACAGACTACAGGCTGCCTGACCAAAACAGCACATCAGCTAACACACAAAAATAACACAACATTACTCAGCTTATAAGGCAGCACAGCACATTGACTAGCACAAAATGGCACAACATATTGTCTAGCACAAGAATAGAGGCACCTACGACATAGAAACCTTGGATCAAATGCTCCATTTAAGAAATAGGAAGGGAGAAAGATCTCATTCAGAAAATGAGGGCAAGTTAATTTTTTTTAATATTATACCACGCAAATTGTAAATATTATACCGCATCGAAGGTGGAGCAACAAATCTCGCTCATATATGTAAGGGCCACACCTATGGTCTTTGATTATTTGCAGTTGAGCCATTCTGTTCTATTCTAGAGTGTCAATGTATTTGCCATTAGCTTAGTTCAATCAATTATTCATCTTTCAATAATTATATTAATAGTCCGACTGTAAGTCAAAATTGTGAGAAAATGCATGAAAATGTGTGAAAATGGCGCTTCCCCGTGTTTCAACCCAAATTTTACCCGCTGACCTTCCTTGTTAAATGAGTTTGTGACCATTATTGTCTGAAAGCCTAGGTAGATAACTAATAGTAGGAAGCATCTAATGCATTGATTCATCAACTGCAGTGAGAAAATACACTATATAATGGTTTTTCCAAGTGTTTCGACCTAAATTTGACCTGCATACCAACCTTGTGAAATCAATTTGAGATAATACATATTTTCTGATAGCTTATGTTGACAACTCATAATAGAAAGTGAGAAAAAGCTCAAAAATGGCTTTTCCCAGTGTTTCGACCCCAATTTGACCCGCTTACACATAAAATAAATAAAAAATTGATTTCAAGATATTGGTCAAATTTAGGTCGAAATACAGGGAAAACCCATTTTAGCGCATTTTCTCACTACAGCTAGTGAATTAATGCATTATATTTTTCCTGTCATGAGTTATCCACCTAGGCTATTAGAAAATAATCAAAAACTGATTTGATTCAAATCAGTTTTTTTATTATTTTCTGATAGAAAAGCTGGATAACAATTGATTGATGATGATGATTTTGTTTGAACAATGCGTATAGAAATGTCAAAATTCTGAAAGATTTAATAGATGAATTTGACCACCAGCTTTCCATACGGAATATCTGAATTCGAATGTGAATATCAAACCAACTTGACGGAGGTCTTCAACTGGTTCAGCATGACTTCATTTCGAATGTATGTCAGATTGAAAATTTATACCAATGACACCAAATCAATTAATCTGTCAGCGACAGTCAGACAATAAACATAGGTTATGCTGGATTGTAATTGGACTCGAATAGATAAGCTAGTTCTGACACAAATAGATAAGATAAGTTCAAGTGGTGTGTATATTTTTTTTTATAAAGGGATGGGAGTTTCATGTTAAACCTATAACATACGAGATCTGGGCACGGGTAAAATGCTGATTTGCTGATCGGGGTAGGTAAAATGCTGATCGGAACTTGCTGATTGGTCAGCATTTTACCAAGCACACAATCAGCAAGGTGAATGGTAAAATGCTAATTTGTAAAATTAACAAATTGTCTTTGTGAAGCCTGTAAGCCTTATTGGTTTAAATAACAACAGACAGAGTTCATGACGCATTAATCAATGTACTAATTGCATTAATGACAGTTAATTAGAACTTTGTTGTCTTCAATTATGTTAAAATCAACAAACAGACAGCACTGTTTAGTGTTTATGAAGCATTGATCATCATAGGCCTACTAATGTATTAGTCAAAGTTAATCAGAACTTTGTTGTCTTCAATATTGGTTTAAATAATAACAGACTTAGTTCATAAAGCATTAACATCAACAAACAGACAGCACTGTTTATCAGTAAAGTCAATCAGAAATAGTTGAAGATACTCAGAAGGATGACTGAAAAGTTTATAAATATAGTTGGGGTTACTGTGGTTCAGCTAAGAAAGAAAATGTGGCAGTGATCTATGCGACAGAATGTATTTCCAGGTAAAACCTTAATTTAGCGTGGTAAATTACCCGTAACATAATTCTTTACATTAGTCTAGGTTCCATTTAAGCATGATTTTTTTAATCAAACTGGACAGCTTATGACACTTCTTATGCACACACAAATACTCGATTGTTGTCCATTCAATGTACTGGATCCCACTTATGGAATCTTCTCCCAACATACTCAACACTAACCAAATACTACATTATTTAAGAATAAACTTCGGCTGTGTTTGCGTGAAGACACCTCTAGAGCATCCAGGATCATCCAAGCAAACAAACTCACACTAAATCCACAGCTCTCTCTCTTCACCATCACGGGCACTCAAGAACCAACTCTTTCCAACAACCACTTGTTTGTATCCAGCAAAGTCACATTACTATCACAGTGTTGCAGCAAGAATGGCAATCGGTGTAACTGACACCATAACCAAACGCCCACATACATTTGTGAAGTGTGCAAGTAAAAATTGCTCATGAATTTCTATATATTGTTGATGTTTAGTAGTGTTAACAGAAAACATCGTTAACAGAAAACAATATATAGGCCTACATTCATGATATGTGCAAATGAAAGTTGTTCAATAGTTTCTTCAGATTTGAAATGTGCAAATAAAAGTTGTTTAACAGTTTCTTCATATTGTTGTTTATAAAAACGAAAACCAGCAATAAGCGAATCAGCATGTTACCCATCAATCAGCATGACCAATCAGCAATTTCCGATCAGCAATTTCCGATCAGCATTTTACCTATCCGATCAGCAAATCAGCAGATCAGCATATCAGCATTTTACCCGCGCCCACGAGATCTGTCTATACATAGCCTAGAGCATTTTCTTACAATAGAGTTGGTTTACACTTCCTAATCATGGGCGATCAATAAAATCAATTCGTTAATTTCAAATACTCACCGTCCCGATACAGCAGCCCATTTTCGTTGTTTTCAAACTTACAAGGTAAAAAAACCAGAACAGAATAAACTGTATTAAGAGGCATAAACATTCACGCTTGACCTGTGAAGAATCTCATCCGTAGCTTGTACTCTGAAGAAGCACTAATCAGCGTATACGGTTATATAGCGCTATCACATTCAACGGCATTGGAAAATGCTTTCACTTTGGGCATTATTTGGTCCTAGATGAAGGGGTGTAAAATATCATCTAAATACCATCGTCATGCAAGCTCTTCCCCTCCCCTTACTCTTGTCGCCCTAATTTAGCACCATCTTCCTAGCAATCCGCATGACTGACTCTACCTGGAATATACTAGGTGAACGGTGAGCGGGCATTTTCAATTGCTGGGTCTTGGATTTGATAACTCTCTCCATGTACATGCTAGTCGTCAGTCACCAATATATAAATGACATCAGTGACAATTTTGGTCAGTAGCTTGTACATAAAATCGTAATCGCAATTTCCAAAAAAGCGCCACTCGAAAGTCAAGTGCATTTTGATTAGGAATGTGGCAATATTATAGAAAGGTATAGCGCGGTTAACAATTCTAGTCTTGCCTTTAGTCGCAATGCCAATTGAATAAATAAATTTTTAATCTTAATAATAATATTGAATGCATGCATTGACGCACTGACGCAGTGAGTTTTATTACTGAGTCGTGACGACATTTACAAGTATTACTCAATGGATGGATGGATTCGGGGTTTAACGACAGCTTTTGACAACAGAGGCCGACGCAAAAATTTGATGGGCGTAATACAACACTTTTATTAACTTATCATCAATTGCACTAACTTCCGGTAGTGGCGTGCACTGATCTTACTATATCTATGGTGGCTTGTGATTTCATTATTTGGATGTGGTATTCTACTTTTGATTGTTATTAAATTTTAAGATGTTGTGATAAGGTTTGTAGTTGTATTGTATTATAGCGTCGTTACATCTTGCTAGCTTTGTAGGCACTGAAATATATTGCACTATTTAAAAACTGCAATTATCTCTAGGTGTGCGTGAATTGAAATAGACATGTTTGAAATTTGGGGCCAGGTTTATTTACCAACTGGTTGTGTAGGTTTTAAACTGTGACACTGCACACATAATATCAATCAATCAACGACAACAACCATGGGCTATCGCCCGTATGGGTATGATGCCTTTCTGACCACATCTCGCCACACCTCTCTGTTGACTTAATCTTGGAGTCTTGTTCCACCCCATTCTTTGATGTCATCTCTCCATTCCATGTGGTCTTCCTCTTTTGTTTGTTCCTTCCATTTTTCCAAAGACAAGCGTTCAAAGCTTTCTATAATCCTTCATACTGCAGATGTATTTGAACATACCAAGCTTTCTCTTGAGTAATTTTTGCATGAGAATTTCTGTCATGCAAATTCTTCTGCATGTATAATCTAGCATAGACCTACTATATTACATGCATTGACAGGTAGTGAGAATGTCGACAGAAGAGGAGAAGCAACTGCAGCGGACGTTCCTTCGGGAAAGATTTCTCCGGCTCGTCGCATCGGCTGCCGGCATGCCAACGGAGATTGTGTTGTACAACAACAACGTGGTCAAAGCGAAATTTTCTGTTTCAGACGTTGACGTTCTGCAATTTCAAGTCAGCGATTTGCACACTCCCATCGGAATTCAACCACACGCCATCCTACGAACCACCGATATAATCTCTATGACATTCGATCGCTCGAGTCCATGAGACTTCGTTCAAGACTGGAGCTTTCTGATCTGTTAACCGATATTAATGGTATGATCGCAAAAATCTCAATATAAATGTGAGACAATGACAATAACTTTGATATGGCTAGAATAGAATGGCTTTTTAGTTTTTACATTAAAGCGAGATTTCCCGTGTCTTGCTTGTTCGTCAACATGCCTACTCTGATACAGTACAAGCTTTTGTTTAAATTAGGGTGTACATTTACACTATATTTACTTAAATCCAGTGGCGTAGTGAGGCAAGGCGCCACCTGGGGCAAAGGTACAAAATGCCGCCCATGCCTATTTTTCCATCACTTCGTTCTTGCATATATAGGCCTACCTCGAGATATGCACAAGGAGATAGGCATAGGGCGTCTTTTTGAGTGCTTTCATTATGCTCTTATATACATTATGATTATT
Organism: Bimastos eiseni; assembly: GCA_959347315.1. Taxonomy (NCBI): domain Eukaryota; kingdom Metazoa; phylum Annelida; class Clitellata; order Crassiclitellata; family Lumbricidae; genus Bimastos; species Bimastos eiseni. The sequence goes on along the minus strand of OY365808.1, from coordinate 56,074,581 downwards.
CTATTCAGTATTCAAATAATGGTAGGGCCTACAGTTAGTATCAGCATGCACTTTCAAAATTAAAGCTGTATGTCCTTTGACTAATTAAAATGAATTATCATTAGATATAAAGAAATGAAAATAGAATAAGATTGTATTAATTAAGGGATTAACCAGTTAACAAACAAATAAAGCAAGCCTCACAATAAAGTTACTAAACGTTTTGCAGGCTAGATCGAAAATTATAGAAACTCCCCATAAAATTAAAATAAAACAATACAAATCATAGGGTCTATTCTTTCTCTATACGTATTGAAAAGAAAGTCCTATAGGCCTAAGCAATAATTTAATCATAGTGAGACCCTAGTTAGTATGGTACTTACAATAGATTAGTAACTGATAACTTTGACTAATTGAAGCGCTCATGAATAGTAACCTTGAAGGGGTGCTATATAAATTTTTCGCAATAAATGAATGAATGAACTTATCATACAGATTACGGATACGGTCTCATACTTTCATTATACTTGTCAACTGTTACAATTCAAAAATTTACTTTTCTTGCTTTTCCTGCAGCAAAATTACTAATAATCTTGTCAAAATTAATTGTGCCTGTCAAAGAGCGTTCAACTGAAAGAATTGCTAAATTGGAATGTAGTGATTCTCTAATTGTGGGTCTTAAGTAGGTTTTAATTAGTTTTTAAAAATTAGTTTTTGTTTTGAAAAATACAAATTCTGTATAGGCAGTAGCCTTTTCGTCAACCCAGATTCTAATTAAGAAAGTTTTTTGATAAATCCAACTTCTATTTAAGTTAGGTTTCGATTGTGCATCCAACTTTGTATTAATTTTTTCATCACTCAAAGTAGGCAAAAGCATCTTTCATTACTCAAATTTCTGTTTCCTAAAACTTAATTTGCATCAATACATGATGCATTTTGCAAGTTTTTTCATAAATCAAATTTATATTTAAGCAGAGGTTGTCCTTAATTAATAATCCAACTTTTTACTTAAGAAAGAATGATTTTTTTTATCAATCTAAGAATTTGCGCATTATTATAATTGCAAAATTTATTTCATTTTATAGGTGGGAGTCATGACAAGATAGACAGGGGCGGCATTGCCATTTTGCAGCGTATCTATTAACACTAAGTGCCATTCGATGGTCCTTCTGTATATCGTGTATGTTGGTTTAAGTCGAATAGAAGCAAGAAACCATATGGTGCCTGGTTTAGACAAGAGCAGCAAGAATCTTGAAGAGTGCAATTTATACAACAAGAATTTGTTATTTATTTTTTGCCAAAAATGCCGCCTCTAGGACAAGTGCCGCCCGAGGCCATTTTGCGCATTATTATTATTGCAAAATTTATTTCATTTGATAGGTGCGAAAGTCATGGCAAGATAGACAGAGGCGACTGCCATTTTGCAGCATATCTATCGACACTAGGTGCCATTTGATGGTCCTTTGGTATATCGTATTATGTTAGTTTTAAATCGAGAAATAGCAAAACAGCTTTAGGTTTAGACAAGAGCAGCACGAATCTTGAAGAGTGCAAGTTATAAAGAAATAATTTATTTTTTCCCGAAAATGCCGCCCCGAGGACAAGTGCCCCTTCACTACGCCACTGCTTAAATCCATGTAGCACCAACATTCAAGTTCATGTCAGGCATGCTACATGTATGTCTTTCACTGGCTTTCGTTATTATATTATGGCAGCGTTTGTCTGGTGGTGCTTTGTTGGTGGTGCATCCAAATGTCCCAACATTCAGCAGTGTGAACGTGTCCGATAACCGTTTGTCATATGATTAGCAGATTGGACCTGTAGCCTACCATTTATTAGAGTTGTTGCTAGAAAGCTAGATAAAACAAAAACTTCGCTTAAACTCAAGCTTTCCCCAAGTGTTTGTATTATCATTGTTGGACAAATAGAGCAATAAGTTAAGCTAGACTTGGAGGCACTATAAATCTGAACTGCTCCAAGGTTTCGTATAAATAACTGAAGATATAAGCTAAAAAGAACAGAAGATAATTATAAGCTAAAAATCTAAATGTAATTTAGAATTATGTATTGTATACATCTGGTATCCGATACCTATTATATGCAAAGGAGGCCACGACAAAGCTAAAGAGTTGCAGTGACACGGAGGCCAATTGTTACCCGATCTGAAAACCAATCTTGCCCATGCTGGAAATTATTGATAATACAGCTTCCATTAAATGTGTGAATGCTATCCACCATCTCAATGTTACAACATTGAAATATCTCATGAACTTTTTAAGCATTATACATAGCTAGAGACTATATTATAACATCACACTGAGGCGTCATCAACACTTTAATAACAAGCATGTACAAAGTGTGACTGGGAAATCAATGCAATGCATTTATATAGCACCACTCGAATCAGCAGTGATCTGTGCAAGGGAACAGGAAAGTCTTAAGGCATCACTGGAACTGGCAAGGTGAGAGGGCTGGTAATTCCTGGTGCAGGGACTGTGGCAAGCAGCTTATCAACACAGTGCTACACAAGATTTGTAACAAACAACAACAACACTTTTTCATTTTCATTACTAAACAGAAACCATCTCTGCTGGCTATGTACCTACATGTGACAAAATCCTTCAATTCCTTGGTATTAACATGTTTTGTTGCTGAACTGATCCCTTAGCTGCCAGAATTGTCCTCTCTGCATGCAGAAATTAAACAAAATCATCAACATTCAGTTATAGATAGAAACCTCTGCTTTTAAAATTTAGTGTAATTAAATAATTATTGTATTAATTCTAGCATAGAATTAAAATTCAGTTTATTAAGAGTTTACTAAACAACTATTGCATTCGTTCATGTGACAGTACTTGTTACTCAGGTTTTGCGAAACTGAAAAATTGTCTGCGAACAGACTACATATTTTTCAATCTTAATAAGTTTCTTTCTTGACACTGGACAGAAAACGAAGTCGACAGAAGACCTTTCGCAGCCAGCAGATCAGCTAATTTTCCACGCTATTCGCCACGTGTGTCTAATCCTTCGGCCGGGTGTAGCCTTACGCCTTCTCTTCTACAATTTCAACAACAAAATATTTGTTACAATCAACATACGCATTGCAGTCAAATCAACTGTCCTCTAGCATAAAATATATATATTCTATGATGTTGATAATCTCATAATTCTGCAAGAAGTTATGAATAGTAATGCAAATCTTCAAACTTCTCAGAGTCCCATACAAAAGCCATATCTGGAAGACAAGTCTATTTACTGGCACTGTTTAAATTCAAGTCTACTACAGCCAGGTCTTGTCCATTCCAGTGTCGGGTCTGAATCAGAGAGGACAGCATGGTCCAAAAATTAGTCAAGTCAGAAATCAGGACATCCTAGATGTTTTAGACTTGCCATTTGTATTATTCTGGTCAAGATTTCAGCTTCCAACTCCAAATGGAAGGTGGTATACATTGTTCAGTGCCTTAAACTTAAAATATAGTCATTGGAAGGCATTTAATTTATTCTGGTTCCAAGTGAAATAAATGACATCCATATGAGTTTATAAGTCCTAAAGATCACCAAATGGTTTACCACATTACTCACACAATATTGAGAGGCACAGGTTGTCACACTAGTTGCAAAGCAGCAATAAACTCTTGCAAGACAGAGGCACTACCAGTTGAGCACACAGCTTAAATAGTTGCCTATTCAATCCACTCACTTCACACATACGGTTATGAATTTAACTAAATCGAAAGAACCAAAACAAAAGAATTATGTTACATAAACAATATCTCTGCAACACCTTCCTTCACAGTCGAATCACAAGAAACAATTGACTGTATGCAAAACTGAAAGCCAGCATGTGAACAAGAATACATAGCACCATGCAAAGGAAACAGGAAATTAGTATGAATGCAAATATGGCCTTTAAAATATCTAAAAACTTTTCAATACAAGTTTTTTAACAATTATATACCCTTTCCTCAATTTTTTATGTATATAAGAAAAGTGTAATTCTCTGCATAATCTTGTAGAGCCTTCATAAACTAACTGAAGGTAAATTAGAAACAGTCCAAATGCGAATGAAGCTTTTTTAAATGCTCTCTTTGTTTAGACATGTCATTAACCACCTTATAACCATGGCATGTTATAAAGAGTTTAATATCTAAGGCTCATACTAATTCTGTGATCATGTATTTGAATTTGTGTTATTAAGAAACGTGTTACTTTTCTTAATGATACAAGCCTCAAAAGGCCACAACATTCAGCACTGCCTTATGATTTACATGCTGGACATTTTGCTATTCAAGAGTTAGTTCACAAATAATCATGCAATCACAACAAGCAACTTCTACAGTGTTAGAAATTTGTCCAAGATCCACAATGTTACAAGAGAACCTGAGATTCATAACCATTGTTAAACAGTTGACCAAAACAACTATGGCATCACCAAACATTAATCAGAATAAATTATCTAAGCATACATGCACATCGTGGTATTACTTAGCCGTGAAGTGCTTGTATAATTATTTATACAGATGAAGTATTATAGATATAATTCCGTGTACATTATGGAAGAAGTTTGAATGATCAGAATTACCTGATGAAAATCAAAGACGAGCAATTCAGAAATTGTTAGTAATTAAAACAAACCATGCACCTGTGTTAATTAGCTCACATGAACAAGTAACTACTATTAAAGCACTAAGAACGACAGACAGTTTAAAAATAGCTGAATCAAACTCAATTCAATTTGTTCTAAATAAATCATTATTCATTGTGCTCATTTAACCACGTGAATAGACAGAGAAACCTCAAACGAATGACACGACTAACTTTACCATCAATCAGTTGAAGGTAATTTTTCTCAAGTAATTTTTTCGGACTAAAGATAATTCTTGTTAATTTTCTCAGTTTGAAAGTCAGTGCATTGCAAGCTTTCCATTCTCTTCGTAATTCCAACTACGATAATATGGGTCGTATCAAATGCATACCAGTTAATGGCTGCTAGTGTTTGAAAAGATGTTAGGCACCCAGGCTGCAAATAACTATGGTCTAGACATGTGCTGTTCAATACGTGGCCCACCTACTGATTTGAAGTGGCCCTCCCAAGGTCACAAGTTTTGGCAATTTGTGTAAAATGAAGTAAAAGACAAAGTCAAAAGCATAGCTTGTTTGTTTGTTACTTGACATATATCGTTGGACAATGTGAACACAAAATTCATGCATACATGCAATTATATGATTCATTACGATAAATTCTATAATAAATTTTAATACAGCCAACAATTTTCGATAAATTCTAGTCATTGCCTTTGAGTTTTACAGGTGTGGCCCTCGGCTTCAAGAATACCTTTATCAGTGGCCCAAGGTGTTACAAAGGTCCATATGTACACCTCTAGTTACAAGGAATCTCTGATATCGGGTAAAATTAGTTCTATTGACAATAATTTTCTTACAGTATCCTTCTGCCATTCTAGCCATAAAAAAACCAATGATTATATATGAAACTAAATGACATAAGATCTATGACGTTCAAGCGATGTTACCTATCGTAATCTGCTTCTTGACTGAAAACATTTCAATGTCACACAATCATGCGATTAAAGCAACTTTATCAAATACAGCAGCAACACAGCAAAAGAACTCAGACAACAGACGCTGATAAAGGGCAAACACTGCAACCAAACGGAAACAATGCAAGACCTTCACAACGAAAATTCATGCCAAATACCAAGACAGAACTGAAAACTCAGATTTTACTTTTAAAAGAATCACAAAGATGCAAAAGAGAAATACTTATCTGAATGCAAAGACTATTGATTAATTACTCAGCCATAACAGACAGTCTTAAATTTTAGATTTTCACTGAGGTTAAGACCATTTTATCTCAATGTGCAAGTCAGAGACATTTCAAAAGAGAGCAGAGCAAGACTTTGAGATGACGAAAAAAATACTGTAGTACTTTATCAATGCTTCCCGTTTTGAATGGATTTAAAGCCACTTTAGGTACTGGGTATGAACTGTGCAAGTCCTAGATTAATATGCAATAAATAAATCTCGATCCGTATGCGAAATGTCAACGTCGCCGCCCAAGATGCCTTGACATATGCTTTATCCAATGTAGCCTGTCATCTATCTAATTGTGTCATCTGGCAAGTGATCTAACAGTCACACCAGGCCAGTTATCTAACTGCATCCCGTTATCTAACTGCATCCCAGGCCAGGTATCCAGCCGTCACCAGGTCAGTTATCTAACGATCACTAGGCCAGTTATCCAATTGTCAGTTACCCAATTTTAACAAACTGTTATCTAACTGTGTCACCATGCCAGTTTCCCAACTGTCACTAGGCCAGTTATCAAACAGTCACAAGGTCAGTTATCTAACTATAGCTAGGCCAGTTATTCAACGGCTTCAATAAGGATGCAGAGGTTGTCGAAAGCATTGAAACATACTCTGGATTGCTTTTCCATCTTTCCAAAAGATGGGTCTGATCGCTCCCTCGTCTCGCTTCAAAGCCTCGGCTCGTAGTTCTGGCTTCAGACAGCGTCGAACTACCCTTGCACAAACCCGCGAGTAGTGAATGTAGCTGTTAGCACATAACAATTACAAAAGTCAACATTTGCAACCATTTCTGGCACATTAAATAATCAGCAACAGGTTGGGTTTGACTCCATGCAGTATAATTACTTGAGAATCTGAAAATGTTGTCAATAATATGCTACTAATGATGTCACAAGGCCGATAATCTGGCATAATTATGCGAACATTCTGCGCCACATCACGAAACTTTACCTCTGCTAAACAGGTGACGATAATGGCAAAGGCCCTTTTAACACTCCTTTTATTGCATGCTGACATGGTATGAAAAAGTACACTTTTCTGCACCACCATATGCTACAAAAGGATATGCGACGACAAATACATCATAGGACAGACTACCCTCCAGGTATAAAGCCTGTGACGATTTCTGGTCAACCAATCACAGCCGTGTACCTGCGCCATAAGTTTCGGCACCCGCCACTACGGTTTTGCCAGTGTCTGTATGTACATAAAATACCTCACATGCATTTGCATATGTATATTTATCTGTACACTTCATTCCATTGGGGAGCATGTTGCCAAAGTAGATATAGACCTACTTGCTAAATGCACACAATTATTCTGCTAGATACCTACACAACGCCTCCTAAAGAATCATTGCAAGTTCTTTAACTGCAACTTGCATGTCACAAGATGAATGCGATTTCTGTGAATGGTATCCAACTGTTATTTCAGAATATTCTTATACAAACTGAAACTGGATAATTTAATAACCAACACAACAACATTAGAATCAAGCATTCATGAAGGGTGCGTAGCGAATCGCCGAAACCCGAATCTGATATCCGCCGTATCCCCGAAAACGTAGCCGGATTGATGAAAAGGATTCTGCTTAAATGGAAGCTGGATGGATGGAAAGAATTAACGCAGAAGCTGGATTGATGAATGCTTTTTTGAGACAGTTCAGCGGTTTTCAATAGTACATTGCTGTTTTCGGGGAATCGGGCTTTTTGGCCTTTTCAGCGTTTTCGGGGATTCGGATTTCGATGATTCGGGTTGATCCCTTCATGAGGCACGCTCGGGGATTAATGCAATTGAACTGTTTTGACATTTTGAACGGGTAACCACGTCTACCGATTCGTGTTAAAAGTTTATAACAGGAGCGTGAAACTGTGCTTCAAAATTGCAAAACACTCACGTCAGACCGGCTTGCCTCCAGGCGGACATTTTTCTAGTTTAATTTCAGCTTTTCTGACCTTCACAACACGGCAACTCCAACGACCGACCTACTAGCTAACCACTAGCAGTTTGTTCTGCATCCGGTCGCTGGATGTCACTACGTAATTCGGAAGTGACCAGTGAGCCTTTATCAACTTTATATAGTGCAATGCCTTTATCGTTGTAAATGATTTATTGGTGTAAACGCTGTCGATGGCATCACCATCGACATACCACTTGTCACCTTGTCAGGACAATGACTTCGATATTTTAAAAATACTTTGATGAATAGTCATCTTTCTGCATTATTACTCTGTATAGATACTGTGGTTCCTCTGACACTTTGGAAACTGTATTCAGTATTTCAGATTTCCCTCGGTCATTCACTCAAAAACTGAACACACTACTCTTAGCTTAACACTTAAAGCAAAGATGGCAGTGTCACACACAGTAGCTACCTGACTGTCTAAATCTTATATCGCTTGTCTTACCAGTTGAGTCTCGAATTCAATTTGAACAAAGCGCATGTGATTCATGGCTGCAAATATGGCTTTCTACAGAGGTGCAATAAACCAAGATTTTTAAAAAGCAAAAGTTGTTTTTTTGGTTTATTTGGTTTTAGGTTTTTTGGTTTTTACTTTTCCTTTGGATCTTGTAACAACAGTTTTGTTGTTAAAAGCATCAAACACAGCATGAAAAAGAGCTCCAACTTGTTTGTATAATTAATTTAGCTTGATTTCCGACTGAATAACACACAATTATTTTAACTTAGAATTAATTACACATTGGATAATTTCTGCCTGGCTCATTACCGTAATTAATTATTATTATTCTCGTTATTATTCAACACTTTTCACTTTTACAGGTATATTCAAGGGTTACTAGAAAGACGTATCACAGCGGGTCAAGGACGTAAGCAAAATGCGAGAGCAGAATTTTGTTTACATTTTTAATAGGCATTTTTAGACGTATCCTATTTACTGTTTTCGTGTTATGTTTGATTTAAAAGATTTTGGTTGCTGAAAAACGAACGAATTCGGTAAGTTTTAAGCTTCACGTTGATTAACGAAATAAGTTAGAACGAACACACGTCTACGATGATAACAATTCCTTTCGGCGGTGCAACCCTTCATGCGAGGGGTCGTGCCAACCTAAAGCAGTTTAATGTGTAGTACTAGGGGATAGTTTTAAATTAGGACTTCAACGAAGTCTTTTAAATCTAATAGGAATTATTTCAGCCCGTGTATTCATTAGCAATTGACTGAATATAATAGTGATTGAAATTACACACTTATCAGGAAGAAGTCAGTTAAGAATACAGACGGGTACTTAAACGGAAAGTTGGCAGCTCCAATAGCTATTGCTGGAGCAGCCTTTGGTATGAAATATATGGGAATTCGGGTTCTGGAGGCCCAGCTATCTTCAGCAAATGAGAACTCTTTAACCTGAAGGAAACAATGGGCAATCTTCTCCTTTGCCACATGGTATAATGAGTTTACCAGAGGAATAAGTAAGGCTGAAATCTCGAAACAAACTCTCAGTTTACCGACCAGAACACTAACCAGTAAATTACCATGTACTTGTTTTAAATTGCAGCAGTTTTAACAAATCTGGGCAGATAGGAAGTGAAAGGTCCAGCCAGGTTTTTTAACATAATGTCCAAATTATGATGGAAATTTTTCTAAGGAGGCATGAGATGAGAAACATCTAGGAAGTTTTACTTGTGTAAGTTTGTTAAATCATCTGTTCTGTTTCCAGGGCAGCAGAAATGCCAAAGGTGAAGAAAAAGCACTCGAGGCAGAGGGTAATTTACAATTCATCTTCTCTATTCATCTCTTTGTTTCGTCAGCCTTTGTATCTCTTGATGTCTATTATATTAAGTCTACTAGATTACTTGGCATTGTTGATGCAATGCTGGAAAACGTGTTGTATCCTTAGATTTATATAGCACCTCTCGCAGATTAACTATTCATAGGCACTAGGGCTATGTATCAACCCATGTTGGTATTTATTAGTTAATTGTAACTGATATAGTTAATACATATTGAATAAAGCAAGTAGTCGGATGGATCACTAGTGACTTTCTGTCATGCTTCTATTTTTAATTGCAATTAGTAGCTCCTATAGTGCCGGTATCTAATGCATGAGGCTTTAACTGATGGCACATCAAAATCATGACGTAATCAGGTCAACATCATCCAGAAGTTCTTATGGCTTCTAATGGGTTCTTTGTGTTAATGTCATAGCCGTATCCCGAGCACAGCATGGAATATTCGCATTTCATAAAATCCAGTCGAAGTGGCAGACGAAATGCCGTTGCAAACATTCTTGACGAACCTCAGGTGGCAGCTGATCTGCCAATTCTCACCTTACCTGCTGATCTCAGTGAATTGAAAGTTACAGGTAAGATAATGTACATGTGAGATTATATTCAGGTAAGATAATATACAGGTCAGATTATATTCAGGTAAGATAATGTACAGGTCAGATTATATTCAGGTCAGATAATGTACAGGTCAGATTATATTCAGGTCAGATAATGTACAGGTCAGATTATATTCAGGTCAGATAATGTACAGGTAAGATATAAATATATATAATATACATTATACAAGTTGTTGAATATACAGGTTAAATAATGCATGGGTCAGATGGGTAAGATATTGTAAAGGTCAGATTATGTACATTGTACAGGTAGGATAATATAATATGTAATGCAAGTTGGACATTTATAAATACATTTAACTGTATATACTATGTGCATAATATACACACATACATGAATTTTTTAAAGTGTTTATCACATGCATAAAAAAAGATACATGTTCATACATATATATATACATATATACATATGTGTGTGTGTATGTACACATAAGTTTATATATATATATATATATATATATATATATATATACAATGAGCACTCAAGCTTTTGTATTGCACTGTTTTTTGTACATCTCAGAAGTGTGCTAGATGTATATGAGCGTTTGTTTATCTCGTTTTGGAACCTTTCTGATTTATTTGTCATTTCTGTTTCTAGACGACGTTACTGTCAGTAAAAAGCCCGAGTCATCCGCAGAGACGAAGGCGCTGAAGGACAAGAACGAGTGACACGGTTCGTCGGACAAAGTAAATCTTCATCGAGGACATCGATCGAAAAGGAAGATCGTTGTCCGAGTGCCTAGGAAATTTTCTTTGCATGTCGGTTCAATGGATTTCACTTCAAATCTTTCATGCTTCGGTATGAAAGTTGGGGTGTATACAGTTCAACATTTAATTTCAGCCATTGTTGTGGTGATCTTAGCAGGTTTTAGTTTTTATTGAATGCTGATGTTGAAGCTGATATTTCAGCAAGCAACAGGAAATTTATTTGTAAAATAGACTTAGTTTTTTATAAATTTGTTTTAAGTGTTTATCAAGCAATTATTTGTGAATGCAATTTTGCCTGGGTGGCCGTTGATTGAAAGCTTACATGCATTTCTATTACGATACTGTAGAAGTTGCCAGCATGACCATACATCCCTTAGGGAACCCATATTTCCAAATTGGACCTTACGAGAACTTCGTTGTTCCCATCATTGTTGCTTATTAGCAGAGTTAATTGTTTTCATATCCTGGAAAGAAATGTTGACATTGGTATGAGCTTAACGACTGTGTGCTTCCCATTGAGATTATTCTATGACGTAGCAAAAGGTTTGGAGCGTTGTCGACTTCATATGTTTTCTTGGTATTTGCATGCAGGAAGGACCTGGTTGGTCGACCGGTCTTTACCTCGCCACCGTATCTTTCCACCGACCGTTCATCACTGCTGTAGTAGCCTGTATTGCTACTGTAGTATATGCATACGTGCTACTCTTGTATTGTCGGCATATATCACTACTGTAGTATTGTGAGAATATATTGCTACTGTAGTGTATGCATATATACTACTGTAGTATTGTCAGAATATACATACATTGCTAGTGTAGTGTTATCAGCATATATTGCTACTGTAAAATCTACATATATACCACTGTATTATTGTCACTATAGTATCGTCAGCATATACATGTACTAGCTGTTATAGACACTGATGCATACAAAGTATATACCCACCTGACCGACTGCAAAAGATGGTCAACTGTATACCTTCTACCTGTACGATAAAAGAGGTGTGGCAGACAGATGCAGTGTTTCATCGACATGCTCCTAGTGACTGAAAATTAAACATTCCTTGGGAGGGTGCTGAGAGAGATTTTGGCCCTGGTGACAGGGAAGAGGGCAGCCGCGTGGTTGACCAACCCCTCGACTGCGTGTCCCAGGTGTTCCCCGAGCCAGCAGTGAAGGTTTCGAGTCAATAGCTCTAAAACTGTGCAAATGCATCGTCGGACAGAGAGACACACAGACAGAATCTTCTCTTTATTTATATTGATTGCTGCTGTAGTGTGCATATATTGCAACAGTGGTATATGGTACTGTATTATCTGCATATATTCACTTGGGATGGTGTTAGAACAGATATCTTGGATTATGAGTTAGCGGTAATGATCGTCTGACCTTTGAGTTGAGCTTTTCAGATGCTCGCCTTTGGACCATGGTGAACTCTTTATCCCATCACAGAACTTTAAACTAATTATTTTTAAAGAGAAATTTTTATAGCACATTGCTCCATGTTGATGTGGGTGTTTTACTATTCTTTGATAACTTTTAAATTGTTCTGTTGCTTAGATTCTGAAATACGGTGTTATAAAAGATTGCAATAGGACCTGTCTCTTGTAGTTATGCAAGCCAACATATTTAGCAATAATTGAGTGAATTTTTAATAGTAAAATTTATCAATTATTTGTACTTGTATTGAAATTCGGTCTTTGGTAAAATATTTATAGCCAGATATACTATTCATATTATTATTTATTTTATGCATATTCAATTAATCATGTTTTGGTTCAACTGGTATTATATTATAATGTTATGTTATGCAGGCATTTTTAAATTTTAGTTGGTGTGTGCATTTGTATATATTTACTAACCTATTATATAATATATATTATACATGCATATATATGTATGGTTATATATCTATATAACCTGTGTATATACATATGTATATATATGTGTGTATATACATATGTATATATATATATATGTGTGTATATACATATGTATATATATATGTATATGTGTGTGTGTGTACAGGTTATATATATATGTATAACCTGTTTATACATATATATATATATATATAATATATGTATGGTTATATATAAGGCTTTTGTAAGCAGATTTGTATAAACAAAAAGCTATTAACCGTAGTTAATTTCAGACTTGAAGGGATGTTGTGAGTTATCTTTTGGATTTGTTTTGTTATAATTATGGTTAATTGATATATGGCGATGTATGATGTAGGAGGTTGTTCATCTGTGTGCATTCAGTTATGTCTTCGTCTGCATTTTTTTCATGGTATCATGAAACTTTGACGGACTTGTGTTCGCTCTTCTGAAGCTATTTGAAATCTGGTCAGCTTAAAGACAAAGGGAGGGGTCCCGCGTGGTCTTAAGCGTATATGTATATATATATATATATATATATATTATGATTATTATTATTACTCTGATGCTTGCCTTTCCTAAGATGTCTAAAATTGGATTTTGAAATGTTTTCCTCCTAAAATCAACCTGTGGGTTGCATTTGAGAGGGACACAGTACCTGCTCTCCCCTTCCTCTTCGGTCCCCACCTCCCCTTCTCTATGCCCTCTCCTCCCCTACCCGCTCATCCTCTGTCCTCCTCTTCCCTATTCCCCTTCACATCCATACACGATCCAGTCTCATGCACCATCCTCTTCTTCTCATTCCCTTTTCCCTCCTTATGCCTGTAGTATACCCTCTTCATTCCCTCTCCTGGTATCATACATGTGACCATGTCTATGATGCAGTATCGTGCTTTTCAGTTGTGGGTCCGACTGCCTGGAATGGCCTCCCAATGGATCTTGCAATAGTAACTCTCTATAAACCCATTTCTATTCTACTCTATTCTATTCCTTCTTGGGCCAAGGTTCGACTGGGATCACCTCTGCGTAGATCTCTTGAAGATGTGCTATATGAAGTTTCATTGATCGATTGATCTAAACTTCTAAAGAATCGACAAGTTGACCATAATGTCGACGCAAACAACATTGCATTTGTTATAAATTTTATTGAATATAAAAAGATAATATACAAGGAATTTGAATGAAATCACTTAAATGTGACTTTTATGAGGAAGTAAAGCAGAATGTATTCTCAATATTATAATAAAGTACGTGATTTGCTGCAAATGACACTATATCTAAATTATAGGGTCTAAAATTGAAGAGCATTCATATTATATTTGAACATTTGAGAAATGTATGGTAGAAGTCACAACATACTGGACCCCAGCTTAGAAACTCCTCTGCGCAAGAATTGAACCTCGCACCCCTCGGGGTGGCCGAAGTGACACCCCATATTTAAGAACCGCTGGTCTACTTGGTCGGGTGTTGGTAAAATGCGAACCGGCGAACTGCGAACCGGTAAAACGCGAACCAATCAGGTTAAGGCATCGTGAAGGTCGGTTAGGGTCAGGGTGGGCATCGTGAGGGTCGGTTAGGGTTAGTGTAGTTGATAGATAGGGTCCAGGGTCTAGGCTAGTATCGTTTATAGATAATTGCCGAAAACCTTTGGCCCCATGAATAAAAATATAAATGGCGATAATAGGCGCGAACCGGTCACGTGACTTTTTGCAGCCAATCAAAAACAAGTTCGCAAACGGCTCGCATTTTACAGGTTCGCAGTGTGCGGGTTCGCGGTTCTCATTTTTACCCACGCCCTACTTGGTCTGTGCCTGTGTTTCATGCTCTTGTGCGCTGTAGCGATGACTTGTCCCACGGCCCAGATATTCGTATGACGTAACCAAATTTCAACAACAAAGACCCTCTGCGTGGTTTCTCTTTCATCGTGAAGAGTTTCCGAACGTTTAGAACAGAATTCGTCATCATATTGCGTTCAATCCATCTCATAGCGATAGCGCACCTAGATTGACCTGACCCAGACGCGGTGATCTGACCTAGATGTTCTCGTATCCTGTTTCACGCGAGATTTTACGCAGGTTAGCCGGATATGAGAGCCAAAATGGCGACCAAAACAGACGGAGGAGTTGGCAAGTTTAACAATGAAATAACCACGACGCCATTAAACGGACGCCTAGGCCAGGCGGATTGTACAGTATCTTTCTCACATAAACAGAACACAGATAACGGTTAGTAGATCTTTGCTGTCGTGTTAAAATGTCGTAGTTTAAAGATCAAAATTGTAGATCTTGCGTCGAAAACATTTCAGGATTGTGCTTGCCATGTACGCTATTCGACAGAAATTAAACAAAAGGTGTAAAGTCATCGTGAAATATTATTATAAGGTGATTTCCATACGGGGAAAATGTGCAAGTAGAAGATTTCGTTGGTAGAAATTTTCGAAGAATCAACGTTTCTGGCGTAATTTGTGTTACATTATTTACACAGCGTAGTATAGGCAGGCAGGCATTGCCAGTGCTAAGCTAGTGTGTGACATAAACGATCGTATTAGTGAGTAGTGTAAAACCAGGTCAGCGTATGCAATTGACGGGATGAGGTAAAACTGTCATGAAATTTTTATCTGTTACAGTACAACCTACAAGGGAGCAATTTATTTTCAAATTGAATTTTGTAGCCGAAATTAAAATTCTTGACAGCCCTTGAACGCATTATGGCTAGTTGTTTTTCACAAAATGTTGCAGACTTTGGGTGAAATCACTTTTGACGTCTGTAGGTTATAAGATCACTCTTTCAGCTTGAATGAATGGACTGACACAGACCAGCCGGAAGTTATCAAAAATTTACAAAAAGTAAGTTAGGGAGTAAGAGAAGAGTATTGGAACTACTTTTATTTATCACAATTGCTATGTGGTGTTAATTTGTGATATACACAAAAAGAAATTTTATGAACATATTTGCTACACAACATGTTACCATGTAAGTTAACATTTATTTCCTGCATATTTCAAAAAGTTTTCCTTGATTATGTGAAAAATAAAATTGTAAATTTTGCCAAATTCTCATTTTTCCATATTTTCTGTTTGCATATGCTTTTGCAATGCATGGTGCTTATGCGGCCAAAACTAAGACCTTAAAATTCATGGATAAATTACATGTGTGACCAAAGGTTTTTTGCATATGTGTAAAAATGACTCTGACACTAACCAACCCTCACAGCACCAAACTTGACCCTGTCAGACCCTCATGATGCCTAACCTGACACTAATGACACATACAAGCAAATTTAGGTGTTTTTTATAGTGCACATGTGCCGAAGGTTAATCGTGTGCAAAGGTTTTCACCTGCTAAATTTTTTATGTTTTTGGCCATAGAACTAAAATTTTGTTTCTATTACGGCCGAACTTTTGGCTGCAGAAGATTTACTCTTTTGCAATGTACAAAGTTGTGTTCATTCACTGATACAAAATGTGTAAAGATCTATGCTTATATAGAACTATGTTTTCCTGATTTGGGTGAGCCACCTTTGTGTGAATATGGTATGAATGCCCCAAAGGGGATGACACTCCAGTAATAAGGCTGTCAATGGATACCCGCCCGAGGCTGACTGCCCGGGCAATGAAATGGGTTTTCAGGTGCCCGACATTCCTTAAAGATGCGCAATTTTGCCTGAACAGATAGATACTAGAAAATGTTCTGTGGATCATATTAGCTGACTCCTTGGGCAATGAAATCATTTTTCTGGAAAGCAAAGGTGTTGACCCAAGGCAAGTGGTGTTTGGGAATATTTTAAGTATAATATCGAGTCAAATGTCAGCGAATGCATTGCTATGTTCCCGGTAAGCGATATTGTAAACGTAAAGGGGGCTGCAATCCCAACGGTTGTAACTACCAATTTAATGTAAGGGCGACCCTGACTACAGGATTTTTTTCCTTTAAGGGATTCTACTTTTTCCTATTGACTCCCAGCAAATTGTCAACATTTTGTACCTGTGTTTGTTATTTGGGAGCAATAAAAAACACTTGGTTACGGTTATCATACCATGAAAGCCTTTCACATGAATGCAGTGTGAAACTTTTAAGAGAAAGAAAAGCGCCCTTGCAGTGGTATGGCTGCGTTTACGGCGCCTTATAAGTCGTTGTCATTTTATTATTATTATTATTATTATTAGAGAAGGCATTCGAAGTGATCTGAGAAGTATGCATAATATATAGTACTGGTCAGATTAGTAGTCAGTCACTGGAAACTAGAACTAGAAAAATTCAGACTTTTCTGACTATTAGAAATGAAAGCATTGTTAATACTCAACTTGAAGCTCATTTAAAATAACTGGATTTATTAACAATTTTCATCAGTGGATATGGCTGTGCAGCTATAACTAAAATATTAAATATACTAAATGAAATGCAAGAGTTATAGCTATTAATAACTATATCTAACACAATGATAACAAATGATAATTAAAACTCTTGATTTTTTTAAATATATAACTAATGCTTTTAAAGTCCATTAAGTGACAACTAAGACTTCACTACTCAGCATCTGGTTTATTTGATAATGCTTAATGAGATGACTATTGAACTAAATAGGCCAATTTTAACTGAACTAGTGAGTTAAATTATGTACATGAATCACAGCATGGTAGGCAATACACCTTTGAACTTGGACATTGTTAATGCCATAACAAGTTTAATTGGGCTTCACCTTTTATTGTTCTGAGTTTCCTTTATGACATATTAGACCTTATTGGTAGTTGCGTTATTTCTAGTTTATTATTATTTAATTAGTAAAATTTGTTATTGCCACATCACTGTCTATGACTGTGTATATTTGGAAATACACAAAAACTAGGTCACTACTGGATTTATTGCATCTAGAAATCTCTCTGCTGAATTTTTATAAAGTACCATATATATATGTATCTGAGTGGTTGTTCCCAGTAAATATTTCATTCTGACTAATTGTGTCATTAAGTGTTCTGCTCTTCTTTGGAGATAAGTTTGTACATAAATATAAAACGCTTACATATATGTTTAATCTATATATATATATATATATATTTAATCTATTATATATATACGTGTGTACATATTGCCATATATATGCATTTTTCTGAATATGTATATATATATATATATATTAGTATTATTACAGTAATATATATACATGGTGCACTGATGTACATGTAGTTTCTTGTACAATGTTTATTATGTATTCAGAAGTCTTTGTAGGATTTCTGTGTCATTCCAGATAACTGTGATTTCAAATAACTTTGTTATGTCGATTACTTGCTACTATATACTGAGTACTTTTCTGTGCTATTTCTTTTATTTATGTTGTTTATTTGGATATCTTAGTTGATCTTCTGAGGTTTTGGTATTGCCCAAAGCCTTATCTATTCTAGAGTGCCATATTTCCAGACAACTCTTCGCTCTTACCTTATGATGAAAGCTGATGCTACTAAGGACTTATTTAGAAAGAAAGGATGACTCATGTGGCTTTCTTACTACAAAGAAAGGATCACTTTTTAAATCCTGTTCAAGTTGTCATTGCTTCAGGACACTAATCGACTTGATTAGTACTGCAATGCATTCATGTGATGTGCAACTGTATATATGTATGTAATATATGTATCTATGTACATGTGGGTTTGCATGTATGTATGTGTATATGTGTAGGTATGTATGTATGTATAAGTTACATATGTAACTATATATATCTGCATGTAATATGTTCACATTGCATATGTATTTATGCATTTTCAGTGACTTATGTATGTGTGTAGGTATGTACATATGTAATGAGTGTATGGATATATGTATGCACTTATGTGTGCTTATATATACGTCTGCATGTGTAATCTGTGTATGTATAATTGTATATGCCTCTATATATCTTAGTGATTAGTAGGGCATAACCGGAAATCGCCTCGGACATTCACCTCGGCCGAATATTGAACTATTCAGAAATATTCGCCTTGGCAAATATTACACCCTCAAATAGCTAAAAAATAATATTTTTTCATCAAATAAATTTAGGACTAACGGACTTACTTATAAGTTTTTGATTAATTTAAACTAGAACTTAACATTCCATTGAAGTTCATTTAAAATAATTATGCTAATTTGTTTATTTTAATTTTTGTATATTTTAATATTTTGATTTCATTTCACAGACCTAAACTTGGATTGGTTCCACCCACTTTCCGGTAAACATTAGAGAGTAAAGACATCATTGATAACTTCATATTTCAAATTTTATAACAAGGTTTTACATGTTTTTCACAGATAAAGTTATTAAATAATAAATATATTGTTATAGCCTAGAGTGTGATGATACACTATGAAGGATATTGCTATAGACTCTGCATTAACTATTGATAGTTCTCTGTAGCTGTGCACGTGGCAGGTTAACTAGGCCTACGCTTTGCCTACGGGTATTAAAGTAAATTTTATGAACCCCTCAAAGAGAAAGAATAACAGGCAGCAATGGATTGAAATGGTCACATGATCGTATATGCTGAGGATAAGAAAGTGAAACCGCCAACATTTGAAAGTATCCATTGCAATATCCTATGGCTACAAACTTGTGCTTTGTATGTATGCTTAAATAAAATAGGTTTGTTCATTCGCCCGTGTGTTGAATTTTAACGACACGTTCCATATCGAAGATGATTTGGTGTCGCCTTTCTCCAGGCTTGGGACTGGCACTGTCAAAGTCCAAACAGTGGCAGGGGTTCATTCATTCGCCCATTCATTTAGAGGAATATATCACCCTCCAAAATAAACTGCCCAGTGGAGCTCCCAGCTGAATCCCATCGGTAAAGAACAGTTTTCATATGATTGCAAAGTTGTGTGTGTTAATGTCGGCATACAACTGAACAGTGCCATGAAACTAATTTGATCATGCCCCTATTGCAACGTTCAGGAATGTACATTGAAACCAGGCAGACATTAAGGGCCATTAAACACACAGGAAGAAGAAGTGAGTTTTCAGTTTAGATCGATGAGTGGCAACTTGCAAACACGAGGAAGTGAAGAGAATTCCAGATGAAGTGACCAACAACTCTGAATAAACACCGTCCAAAAGATAACACATGTTGTACATGTGCATAACACATGTATGTATTGCATGACTGCATTTTATGTATATATGTATTTATGACATACGTGTATATATATATATATATATATATATATATATATATATATATATATATATATATATATATATATATATAGCTTAAATACAGGACTGTATAGTCTAGCCTAAATATAGAACTGTAGACCCTGCCATTCGATTATAGTTTTGCTGCAGTCTCGGGAGGTTGAAGGTCAAGAGGGTTTGAATCAACCGGGAAATTTGAATGATTGCAGCATTTAACCAAGCTGTAACCACAGTTCAAAGATCCAAATCGTGTACAGAAATGAGTGTGTTTGCATGCACAATTGCACACCTATCATTCTAGCTCTGTGTGTGTGTGTGTGTCTCTGTAGCTATATGTTTATGTCTGTTTGTATGTATGTGTGTCTGTATATATATATATATATGTGTGTGTGTGTGTGTGTGTGTGTGTGTGTGATGGATGCTGCAAAGTCGCATTAGATGGATAGATTTATACAAGAGACCATCCTGATGCTAGTGCTCGTTTTATTGCTGATTCTGATGTAACACTTATTCTGATATGAAAACCTCAGAAAGCAGTATTTGTTACGGCTCCTGAAGTATGTCCGCTGATCAGAAACGATGACTGTGCGGTGTCCGCTCGATAATCCGAAGGTTTGAGAGTCCGAAGGTTCAATAATCCGAAGAATACTAGGACTAGAAATTTGTTTCAGATTATCGAACCTTTGGACTATCGAACCCTCAGACTATTGGTACAGAAATTGCTGTGCAAGTTGATATTCTTTCGTAAAATCTATGAGCTTACTGTTAGGACCTGTTTCTTGTTAAACGTAATGGACACCATTGGAGTCGATTACGTGACTACACCTTTTGGGGTGTTGTCTTGCCCATCGTATAGGATGTGTCTGTAGCCTTACTATAGCCATTGCTGCTCATCCGTTTTTAAATCTCTGAACTTGTTGGCAACTAGTGGGCCTTGTATACTCTGGCTGGGAATCACATGCCATCGCATTCGCAGATTCATATTCATTCATTTGAGGATTTATATTTATTTTTAACTTTGGCGCAGATTATTGTTACTGTAACCGAATATGGTCGATTGTTCTAATGATGGGCCCAATTACAAGTTGATGAGTCGGTACGGGTACGGCTCTAGTGCACGTAGTCTACAGTACACTAATAGTCTAATACAGTGCCACTGCCTTTAATGTTGCCCCCCCCCACCCCCTTCAACAGTTCATAGGTGCATATACGACTTGCTACAAACCATCGATGTCGCTGAGGAACTGAGTGAAGGACTCGTTGCTGAAGATACCTACAAGGATGAATAATGGATTGAACCAAGTTAATGGAGCACACGTTGACAATGTAGAATAGAACAGAATGGCTCAAATGCAAATAATAATTGATTTTTAATAGTACAATGTTTTAAAAATTTGGCTTCCCCTATTTCAGGGGTGTTAAAGAACCGGCCCACGACCATTTCTGGCCACCGACAATATATTTCTGACCCATGCAGTCTTGTCTTAAGAAAGTACAATTGAGAGTAAAAGGTCTAATTTTTAAGGTTTTATGAGTTCTCTGTGATTTTTTAATTGATAATACATATCAGAATCACTTTTTCAAACCCGAATTCAACTGTTTGTATGGACCTTAGAGATCTCTTCCCCATTTTCCTCATGCGCCTTTGGCACTCTGGCCTGTCACTTGCTAGAAAATATTGCAGCTAGCCCGCCATCACAAAAGGTTTGACACTCCTGCGGCCTAATTTCTCAATGAGATTTGTCTCCCCTATTTCTTGGACGGAGCATTTGCTCCAAGGTTTCAATGGTGTAGACGCCCCTGCCTACACACTACACAGCAACTACCTCTGTTCGTCGTCTAAGTTGCGTTATCTTTCGCAGGCAATGGTTATTCTCGCGTGAAGGGGCGAGTGGGGCAGTCTGTATCTAGGAGGCAACGAGTGAGCCTCCAAACACTCTTGGGCCCTGGCAACCCCATTGATGAAGTCTTATGCCCGTTGCACCGACGTATTTCATTTTGTTTACGCAGAGGGGGATACTTTGCGAACCTGATACAGACCGATTTCATTTAAAACACAAGAAGATTATGTTACTTATATACACAATTCGCTATCTTTTTGGATCCAGGCTGTTTGCTGGCGTCCGGCCTATGTGTTAGAGATCAGTATCACGGTGACAGTTGGAAGGCTGTCTTCTTTAGGACAAGAATGGAGGCCACTGTCAGACGCTAACAGTTCGAGGTGTTAAAATGGGAAGTGTAAGTGTGTTTGTGGCGTTTTATAGCGCTACTCTTAAGAATTAATTCTACGCTGTGTAAAGTGGTTGATGTTATGAACCTAATCATTTACAAAACGACAATCGACCTAATTAAAAACCCAAATACTGTTATTATTAGTGCTAACTGGTTTCAACTTCATAGTGTAAACTGAGGCAAAACAAAAAAGAGCAAAAATTGTGCATACTACCAAACTAAAAATCAAGAAAATGAGACTTTTTAAAAATTCGATACTAGGATTCTGCAAAATTGAACTCACATTACTCAGATTCGACAAGAAATTCAGACTCGGTTGATCCCTAGGACAAATCTGGTTTTTGTGTTTAAGCAGTTAGATCAATTCTGCTCTTCATAGGACTGTAATGCTGTTTGTTTGTAACAAAAACAGGAAAACGTTTAAACTGAGAATAGCAGCGTCTAACCCCACCTGTGATGCGAGGTCAACCCACCCACTCTAGCGGGATTATAAAAGCGTAGGAAGTCTTTAGGAACTGAAATTAATATGCGTTAAACCTCCTCCCTCTTCTGGCAACCGTGGGAGATTGCTTTCCAACCCTCCCTCCCCCATTGGTATACACACTACTTTGTAAGAAAGCTCAACACTCGTCTCTTTGAACTAGCCGACCCTCCACAGACAACTGACTGATTTCTCTATTCTCTCACCTATCACAATAATCAACCTTGCTTCTCAAAGGGATTACGATTTCTTTATGGTGAAAAACGGCGCTATAGAAGTCGGGACTGGTTTAGAACAGATGTGGTACTCGTGTTCACTGCTCCAAATTCGTTGCTGTAAAGCTGAGCGCAGACACCCTTATTCACAATTCTTTTAATACTTTTCTGTTTATTTCAAACTAATAATTTTCGTTTGACTTCACACCGACCAACCGCAGTATAATTACAAGTGCGTCACGAGGGAACGATAACAAATAATTACAGGTGTCGAATTTAGCTGTTCGCTGCCATGCAAGACGTTCATTTCGTTATACATCTAACCAGCGCCGCCGCCTAGCGAATAAGGACTAGCCAACCTTGCGGAAGATACGGGTATCGAACTCGGTTCCTCAGGTCTGCGCCCCATTGTTACACATTACTCTACGGTCACCCTTCCATCTCGTACCGAATAGGATGTCGAAATTATTTAAGATTGAGTAACCGATGCAGTGGTACCCCTTACGACGTCATTTGGGCCGAAATCGATGAATGGATTTGAAATCATATGATTTCGATGACGATAACTAGTCCTCTTGTCGTCTGGTAAATGTCCAGTCCAGTCGTATCGCCCGAATGACGTATTCATCCAATAATTTTCTACGTTCCATATCAATTAAGTGCACGTGCAGTCTGAACCGGTTATATATTAGCTGGTGGTATTACACCAAAATCTCGTTATATATATACTGACACGTTTTTTGTACAAGCAGTGCTTTATGCTGATACTGATGCAGTCATGGATATGAAGTGTTAGCGAATGTATTTTCTTAGGCTCGGAATTCGAAGATGGATGACCTATTATTTTCTCTCCATTGCCACAGAATGTGTTCTTTTTATGGCTAGATGATCAGATGGAGTAGAAATGTCGAACCCTGCAGGGATTTGAATCCCTAACCTCTCGAATGTCAGACAAGCACAACGAGAACCACTACACTAGTTTCAGTATTTAGAGGAGACAAAGCGACCTTGGAACCGTCTAAAGCCCGTGTCATGTTGTTGAATGTCCGGCAGTTTCTTCGCAAGGACAGAGGCGTTATAAATGTCGAATCCGGCTTGGCGCTTACGTGCGGCCTGCGAGTTATCTGCCTTGTTTGTTTATTGTTTTTGCCTATGGTCGCTTGGTTTCACGCTCAGCTTCGAGATTTTGGAACCAGCCGATAAGACGCCGTAACTGACTCCTACCAGAGTGGTAATAGAAGTGGGACTGGTGGTGGGTTCGATTGTCGGCCTAGTCCCCATTGGTCGGGACGTCTTACTTGAAAAACTATGCTCCCAAGGTGTTGAGACGTCTGGCTTGAAGATACAATGGACGTTCGCTGCAACATCTTAGATATAACGTGAATTCTGATTTAACACAGTCGATGCATGCGATACCAAATTTATCAACAATATAAACGACAAATACATACAACTGTATTCGATATATCTCTCATTTCTAAAGGCCAGTGCACTGCTGGCCTTATTGTAGCGTGTGGACTATGCGCTACAATACAACAGGGCTTCCATGGTGCCGAGTAGCTTAGAAAGATGGACTTACCAAGGGTGTCAGTGTCCCCGATGTAGTAGCCCTCTTAGCAGGGCCGTACCGAGCTATAATTGTGCCCTGTGCGTAGCATCAATCTAGTGCCTCACATTTTGAAAATAGTACATTTTATGGAATAATAAGTTATTCCGTCCTGAAATTTGTGCCCTTTCCACATTTGCGCCCTGGGCCACGGCCCCGATGGCCCCCTCGGTACGGCCCTGGCTGTTAAGGAAGCGGCAGTCCCGTTACCAGCCGAGAGCCTTGGAAAATCGACTAACCTTCCAACTATGTTTTAATTATAATATGACCCCTCTTGTGATGGTTCTGGTTAATACATTAATTAAATACATTAATGAAAATATCTTTTTAATGAGTATCATGAATTGGACAACTGTTTAAAGTGCTCACTCCTCTCTGAGATGATGATGTAGATCAAAGTGAACATGACCCCTGTTTGTGTCTAGGGCACATTTACACGGCTAATGTACACATACATTTGAATGCCTGAAACACACTGACAAACACGTTCACACGAACACTTGAATATGCATGGAAATAGAGGCAGGCATAGAGACTGTCAGACACACATTCAAGTACACGCACGCACCACGCATACGTCTTTTGTGCGTGCGGATAAACCTATGTATATTTGTGCATACAGATAGATACTGCACGTAGATGAATGTGTGTACTACAGTCAAACGTAGAGAGCTGAACACAAACCTGTATGCAATAGTCAAACAGAAGACACTGATACACAGTATTACATGCATTGAGCCTTGCTGAGTAGCTAATACTGTAAGAATCTCTTTATAAGTTCTCAGATACCATACTATTGTGCACTTGTAAGAAAACACACATATTGACACACCTATTCACAGAAACACACATATACATACAGATATGCATGGATGCACAAAGATGCACGTAGAAACGCAGAGAGAAAGACAGAGACACAGACAGAGAGAGAGAGACCGAGAGAGAGACAACTGCACACATATACACAAATTAACTGAGGTTGATGGACGCACACGCACGAAGACAGACGCAAATACAGACAGATGGAGACACACGCATGGCATGATTGTTTGGCGTGTACCCTGTCTGTTGACTCTCGCAAATGACCGGATGAGATAGGGGGAGGGAGGGGGGCTGTTATTGAGGTTGTTGGGTCTCTGTCACCTAAATCAATCTGCCACTGTCACTCCCACAATCCTCTTCCCTTTCGGCATAGTTTGGCATCCATCCGTTGCTGTAAAAATTCCACTGCTATAACCGTGGTTCTTAACCGCTATCACTATATTTATACATATCTAGATGTTAACCGACATTCGTATATATATATATATATATTTATATATGGGAAATTTGTTCCTCTTCTCTTCTCCAGCTTTCATGTGGATAAGCAAGACGTCTCGAGGGTTCTAAGTATTGCAGATCTACACGGGTGTGACTCTGTTCGAAACTTTGCTTAGTCTTCGTCCATAAAACAACGACCAATAAAAGTTATTGCAGATTAGATTAGATTTGATTAGAGTTGAAGGTTCTTAATGTGAAGGACTGTGTTTGAGGCACCCTTGAGACAGTCCTTATCATACCTCTTCAGTCATTGGACCATTTACAAAAAATATTATATGCATTCTGAGGTCTAACTGGATTGTCATCATGATGGTTGTCATGACCTTGATTATCATGATTATGAACATAATCACTATTGTATTTCATGCCATCATCATCGCCCTAATCATCGTCACCATTGTAATCATCCAGATCAGTTTGTTTGTCCTTATTATCATTATTTAGATCATCTTTGTCGTCGTTGGTGATTTTATATCGATGAATAGATTTTGGTTTAACTTGAGTTTTTATTTTGAGTTATTATTCTCTTGTGGGGTGCAATTTCTTCTGGGGAGGAGGTTAACGTTATGTCATGTATTGGAGCGGGTTTCAAAATGGTGGTTCTCGTACCATCATCAATACGCCAGTGTTGCTAAGTGGTGCGTGAAAAATTCAATAAAAATTTTATTTTCATTGACGTCATCTCAAAGCAAGCAGGCTCCCTTATTTTGCCATCAAACACTCCAATCCTTGCAAGACAACTTAGGATATTGCACATGGGGACCGTTCAATAGTCCGAAGGTTCGATAATCCGAAAATATTGGGACTAGAAAATTTTCTTTGAATCATCGAACCTTCGGACTATAGAAGGTTCTATTGATACAGAACCATTCCATATAATAACTAGTTACAAGGGGTTTCACGCTTGCCTGTTGTGTTTGGTCTTATACCCTTGTTGGTGGTACGCCAGCTTTCGATTTAACGAAAACCGCTGATGTTCGGCGCTATGGAAAGCTATGTTTTGTCGTTTTGACATGCTCTGTCGTACCACTTTTGTATCTCATTTGTCACGTTCGTTTGTATTGTCTTCACGATTGGTCTGTTTATCTTGTCCATTTTCATGATGACGTCTTTATCTAATTACGGATCTGAATGCATTATCTGATCAGCTGCCCGTGTTTGCTTAGCCCAGTGAACTTCCCATTATTACATATGGGCCACTATGTGTGACATTGTGTACTGTAAAAATTGTATTGACCGTCTCTGTGGTTGTCTGTCTGTCTGTCTCTCTCTCTCTGTAGTTTTGCATTTCCTATTGAGTTCTTTCCTTCACTTGTCCGTCTGTTACTTCGTCCGTTCAGTCATTCATCCGTTTTCATATTATATTCCCCTATTCGTATTTCCACTAATTAATAACTTCTGTTGCGCCGGGGTTAATGCACAAGACTTCAACTGATGGCAAATAAAAACCATGTTGTAATCACTAATCAGGTGAGTGTTCATTTTAGAAGGATATTGAATCATTGAATCTTTGAGTGTTTGTCTATTTCAAAATTGTCCTTTGCCTACTTCCGATCATGTTTACATAATGAATACCAGGTCATGCGGACTGAAACTGTGGAATCTATCTGCTGTCGGCACAGAACTCCGTGCCCAGGCGACTGGCCTATCCAGTCTATGATGACCTAGATATGGTATTCCAAAGGATCCCAAAATGATGAGCTCTAATTCAGGACGCTGGACAATGCACGGACTGCTCAATAAAAAAGCATATCGACGGGAAGGCTGTAACTTCTTATAACGCAGTTGGTCTACATGGTAAATCAACAGAATGATGAGACAGAAGCGTAGGAAGACAAGTAGTAGCAGAAGCTTCAGTTTTACAACACTGTGAGAACAAAGATCATTGGCGTCGCCCTCCTCCTTCATCAAGCATGGGACTGGCACTATGAGTACGAGCAGTGGCTGAGTTAGAGGAAGACAAAGACTGCGCTGAATAGATTATGAAGATGAGGACATAGCCTCACTTGGACTAACACTGTAGTGGAGCAATGGACTGGACAAATGACCGGAGATAATTTGTTCTTACCCATCGCCGCCTTATGGCTGGCGTCAGGAACTTGTGATGATGCTGATGATGATGACATTGATTTTTAGACACATACAGTGGTCTGGACTAACATTGGCTCTTCTGGATGTGTTGAATACAAATTGTGTCAGGTTATTTAAAGTAAAGGAGAATGTAATGTTACGAAACATTCATATAGCGCTCCTTTAAGATTGCTACTCAGAGGCGCTGTCTGTGCTGGCCCTAATGATGTTAAATGTCAGAGTGAGCAAGTGAATATACATTGGCTAAACTATGCACAGTAAGTTGAAGAGAGTCATTGGTGGTGGGCCCTCGCACAAACGTGGAATCAACCAGCAGATTCCCGTCGACAGCTGACAGATGGTATGGATGTTCAGAGTCTCTGGGCCAAGATCATGATACGTCGATGAGTAGAGTGACAACTGTCAACGCTAAACGCAGACACAGTACGTTGTTGACGAGTAGTCCCTCGCTGGTGGAATATGACGTGCGTCCTGATATTCCTAGAAGCACGAGAAGGTTGTATAAAAGGCATTTGTCGTGTGTTGGTCGGTAGATGAATAGCCAGCCGCCTGTGACTATGGGGCCGAGATCACTCCAACGGCCGCTTCAGCTGCCCTCCACCGAGATGAAGACACTCGGCAATAGGCACGCACATGATTCGCATGGCCGAGGCTGGAATGTGTCTGTCACATGGCTTAGGCAACTAGCGAAAGATGCTCCTAAACGCACGAAATAATCAATCCGGTACGCAAATTTAGCCCTAGAAACTCCCACGTGTTCAAAACCACTAAGCAAATTCCGGATTTACACGTAAATAATAATTATTTACGTCAATTTGACAATTATTGCATTATTACAGTAGTCTGTAAGATTGACCAAGATGGCCGGATGTCATTCGCAACATGAGGATATGTAAAGCATGCTAATCATTGCGCTCTTGAACAAGGTAATGTACCTATAATCACCTAACGAAATGCAATAAGGACTGGCTGAAAACAATTTGGAGGATCAATAGACTGTGTGTGTATGAGTCACTGATGAGTGGAGTATTTAAAAGGCCTGGTTGAAATTCTGTGTCTCCTGAAGTTGAAATGACGCTGATGTGCTGTTAGACAGAACTGTTGTTTCTGATGCAGTCAAAAGGTCTTACTATCCGAGGAGTTTACCTGTGGTGACTACAAAGATGAAAGGTAGAGGCACGAAACAAATTCATCTTAGCCTTACGTTGCCTTTTGTTTGGTACAATATGTTGTGTTAATTTTATATTACTCATTGCTTGTACTGAGTACATTACTTTGTATTGATTACTTTGCTTTGGGCTGAATATATCACTTTTTTTACATTATGCTGTTAATTACAGTACTTTGTGTTGGTTATATTACTTTTGTTGCTTAAGTTACTTTTTTCAATTACAGTGTTTTCGGTTAATTACAGTACATTGGGTTCAATTACATTACTTTTCTTGATTACACAATTTCGTGTTGGTCACATTACTTTACATTCCTAACATTGCATTATTTTCATTACGTTGTGTGACGTTCATTGTGTTATTTGCTTACATGTTGTGGTGAGTAGAGCTTTTATTCTCTACCTTGACATGCCCTGTACAGTATACATGTTACCTTGACACACCGTATAAAATGTTCATGTTACCTTGACACTCCTTACAGAATGTTCATATTACCTTGACACGCCTTATAAAATGTTCATGTTACCCGGACACACTTTGTACATTTGAATCTCCAAAAACAACGAGACTGAACTGAACAACAGCAAGGAAACCAGCTTAACCAGGTATACCAAGATATCTTGGTCTACCTGGTTTCCATAACAGTAAGGTAATCTTGGTCAGTGGGTTATGAAGGTTAGTGCGGTCTTCTGTAGAAGTTACGTAGGGGTCGGAGTGCAGAGGTCGGGCTAGCCTTGCATAGAGTATTACCTGTGCGTTCCAGAGAAATGCTGGTTATGCCGCTGGTGTTTTCTTTTTATGCTGGGCTGCGGCGTTTTCCTCTTCCCTGTATGTTTTCACGCTAATTGGCCTGCCTTTCTTCTTTGCTATTGTTCGGTCCAGTCTCATTGGTTTTCTAGATTCTGATGATTTTTCTCGTTTAAGTACAGCACATCTTCTGGTTGCACTCTGCTGCTGCAGGTGGCGAACTGCTAGATACACACTGCCACCTATATACATACATACTTGCATACATACATACGTCCGTACAAATAGATATACACGCTTCTTCCCAGCACACATATCTTCATGCATACACACTTGCTTGTGTTACTGTTGCCGCTCTTGTTGGTCGGTCGTTTCAAGCGGGCACCCTCCCCACCCCCGGTTGAGGTCAGTGGGTCATGAATCTAGGTCAACTATTTCTGGGCCTGGGAGCTGATCCAGCTGTCTTCGCTCTGCTCCTCCCAGAGTCTTGAATCTTATGTCTGCTGATTCGAAACACTGACTGTGGGGCTTGAATGGTCTGAGACTTAAATCGATGAGGCACAGAGCTTATGCTGTTCATCCAAAAGTCCGTCCTATCCATATGCATAGGTCTTTACCCAGTCTTAAAAGGCAAGGACGTTCCAGTTACCCAAACAACTCTGTGGGGCGTGCTTAGTCGTTCAACTAAGACTTCGATGGTTTGCACTGGAGGAGAGAGAATGACAGTTGACCAAATACCACGCAATGCACGACTACATGGACGATATAAAGGAAATGAAAAGAAAGGCAGACGAAGACTATGATGGATAGATAACATGAATGATTACATAACAACATCACTTGGACTGACGCTAGGGAAGCAATGGACTTTACAAATGACCCAGGACAATGGCTGTCATATATTCGTACCATTTGATGACTATGTAAATGCTTGCATAACTAACTAGCTGCCCTGCTGACTAATTGACTTATTATCTTACTAATTATACGTTATGTTACGATGACAATCTGTAAAATTAAATAGATGAACAGCAAAAACTCTGAAGAGTAGCTTACATTTATAAGGTTATTGGGTTACAATGACTGATTATCTAGCTAAACTGACTAAAGTTCTATTTTAAGAATGTGATATGTAAATGTGGATATAACTAACTGACTGCCGCTGACTTTGACTGGTTGACTGGCCCCAACTGACTGACTTTGATTCACTGACCGACTTTGACTGACTGAATGACTTTGTCTGACTCCATGACTTTGACTGACTCCATGACTGTGACTGACTGAATGACTGTGACTGACTGAATGACTTTGACTGTCTGAATGACTTTGACTGACTGAATGACTTTGACTGACCGAATGTCAGCGAATGACTTTGGCTGATTATGACTGACTGATTTTTGAATGACTGACTAAGCGATTGACTGATTGACTTTGACTGACTTTCATTGACTGACTGACAATGATGGGCTGACTTTGACTGAATGACACTTCTTGACCAGATGACTCTGACTGACTGACTAATATGTCAAATGCATTGTCTGCAGATATGTCACACATTGCATCGGAGTTGGAGGAGTACGACAATGTTCCAGAGACGTCAGTTTCCATCGGTCATCGTCCTGAGTCTGGTGGCCATGGCGACCAGGTGGGCACAGGTGAATGGAACGAGGAGAAGCGTGGTTCTATGGAAGGCACCGGAACGGAGCCGCTGCTCGAGAAGAACGGAAAGACGGACTTGTCTTCCGGAGGACAGAAACCGAAACGATTCAGCTGGGGAAAGAAGAAGAAGAATTCGCTCAAAACCGATTCTGGTCTGTTACAAATAGTCTTATGTATCTGGAGATTCTGGACATATGTATTATGTATATTTATATATATGTAATGTATATATACGTATATGTATATATACACGTGCGTGCGTGTGTGTGTGTTTCCGAAAGTGTATATTGCTGTCAGTTTGTCCATTCCACCAGAGTTGCATTGTTGCATATTGGTGTGAGCGGTCGGCCTGTAACGCGGAGAGTGAGGGTACGATCCTAGTACGAGGCGGTTACTTTGTACGGAAAGTACCTCACTCAGTATTACTGCTCTGCAATGTAACTGCAATTGTGCCCTCAACTCTGAACTAATTGTACGAAGGACAATAGCAAATTACAGTTGTAACGATATGATAATTTTGCCAAACGGCCTTGTGTGTGAGTCTGTAGGACAACACAACTATTTTCAGCCCACAATTTACTTTAAATTACTTTATATGAACATTGTAAATTTCGCTCTGATGGCTATGCAAATCAGGCGAGAACGATATATTATATAGGGCTAAACATTTTCTAGGGGTGCAACTTGAAAATTGTAGAGGGCATTAAATTCCGGGTTGCCGAGATAGCGGTCATTAAATTCATATACATACGTGCTGAACGTGATCGATATTCATAATCGAGTCACGACTCATTGACATTCTTTGTTGTAAACTAATTGTTTTAATTGTTTACTGCAAGTGGAATGGCTGTTGAAGTATTGCGTGTAATGCGGCACTCAACGACGTTTAGCTCATCGCCGTATAGCATTAAATGGCTGACATCTAGCGGGTACAGGGTAGAAATAATACAATTGGATAAAGTGGAAGGAGTCAAGAAGATGATTCCTATTCCTCTGTTGGTGATTCACTTGCTCTGAGCATCCATGCCATCTGTCAGATGTCGACGGGAATCCGTTGGCTTATTCCACGCTTGTGCGTGGGCCCACCACTGGTGACTCTTTCAGCTTTTTGTGCATAGTTTTGCTAATAGATACATTTTAACTTTAACATTTAACATCATTAAGGCCAGCACAGAGTAGATATCTTGAAGGACGATATATAAATGTATCATTATCGTTACTTGCTATTCAAGCTGTAGAGAGAGTTAGGCTTAATTCAGTTGGAAGACGAATAATTCCAGTCTTAGGATATATAAACCGTCTGAAAAATGTGCAGAAACTTGAATGTGGGCACGACATAACAGAGATTCATTATTCTGACACTGTATAGACCTTAGAGGCTTTGTGAATTACTAAATGTTTGATTTGGTCAACTATGTTTAATGAACATGGAACCAGTACAGGACAGTGGTTTTAATTGGTTAGATTTTATAAATTTTATTTTTATTCTGTTAATTAAGTTAATTTTTTAGTTGGAGGGGGAGCCAGTGAAGCACATCCAGCATATAGCCGGAGAAATGGCCAAATTTCGGAATGCATCCGACAAAGACTTGCAGCAGAATGCAGGACCCGCTCCAGGCACCGCAACCACCCAGCTGGAAGGCTTGCATGGAGTTACTCAATGAAACAAACTCACACCCATTCACTCTCTCATTGTTTCTAGTTGGAGGCCTCGCTGCATCCTTGTAAAAAAAAAATATTTCTGTGCTCTAATGTTAGAATAGCAAAGCGTCCGTCACGTGACTAAAGACTGGAAGCCACGTTTTGGATATAATTCATTGGATACAATTCATTGGTAATAATTCATCACTCAAATCAAGGTCTCGAGCGTCGACATAAAGCACAGGTAATTGAGCCATCGCCATTGCTCCAAAGAGAAAAAGAAATTGTTTTTCATGTTACTGCTTCCTGTTTGGCCGAAATCAGCTTAAAAGGGTTCCAATCATCGCAACAAATGACGTTGAGTCACCCACTGGTGCAATTTAAAACGTTTTAAAACTAACCATATCAAACTATCAATATCGACCAAGAAGAAGTCATATGAAACATTTGTTGCCCCAGTGCTGCTGCACGGAACGGAGTGCTGTCGCCGGAGAAGGGAAGATGAGAGGGGACTGATGGTGACAGAAATGAATTGATTGCGGAAAATACTGAGCTGAAGCAAGAGACAGGGTCAGAAACGAGGTGACCAGAGAGGAACTAGGACAGGAAGGGAGACAATCATAGATAAGATGCGGGAAAAAGGCTGACATGGTTCGGTCGTGTAACAAGAATGGACAACAAAAGGCTGACAGCTGCGGCTCTATATGGACCTGGATGGACAACGTAAGAGAGGACCTGAAGGTGCTGGACATGAACATGAGAGAAACGGTGGATAAAACTAGAGACAGAGCTGCTTGGTGAAGACTTGCTGAAGCCTCATCGATGGCGTATGCCTGACGGAGGAGACATAAGACAAAGAAGATATCAAACTAGGGACCTGGGAACTAAGAAAATTAAGTCGAATCGCATCTCAAAACAGTGTAAATATTCAAATTGAATAGGATAAACGGTCCAGTTTGATATTCCTGTAGCGTGTACTTGATAGCAGACGCAGTAACATAGTTATCAGTATTGGCCTCATAATTTTTCTGAAGTTTAAAATCAATTAACGTCATTTGTTGCGATGACTGGAACCCTTTTAAGCTGATTTCGGCCAAACAGGAAGCAGTAACATGAAAAACAATTTCTTTTTCTCTTTGGAGCAATGGCGATGGCTCAATTACCTGTGCTTTATGTCGACGCTCGAGACCTTGATTTGAGTGATGAATTATTACCAATGAATTGTATCCAATGAATTATATCCAAAACGTGGCTTCCAGTCTTTAGTCACGTGACGGACGCTTTGCTATTCTAACATTAGAGCACAGAAATATTTTTTTTTTACAAGGATGCAGCGAGGCCTCCAACTAGAAACAATGAGAGAGTGAATGGGTGTGAGTTTGTTTCATTGAGTAACTCCATGCAAGCCTTCCAGCTGGGTGGTTGCGGTGCCTGGAGCGGGTCCTGCATTCTGCTGCAAGTCTTTGTCGGATGCATTCCGAAATTTGGCCATTTCTCCGGCTATATGCTGGATGTGCTTCACTGGCTCCCCCTCCAACAGCGAATCTCATACCGTATCATCTCTTTGGTATGGCGGTCCTTGCTAGGTCTCGCCCCAGCCTATCTTCGCATTCTCTGTTACTCTACTTTGAATGTACTGGGTTGCCGTTCTCTCCGCTCTACTGAGCGAGACCTGCTCATTGTCCCATTTGCCCGTACAACTACTAAACAAAATCGTGCCTTCTCAGTGGTTGGTCCTTCACTCTGGAACACGCTAACATTGGCATTGTGGTTGTTCTCCCAGGGTCAACTCAGACTCTTTTTATACTTGCCTTAAAACCATTCTTTTTAGCCGTGCTGGATTCGGGAGCGCTCCTGAGTAGTAGCCTTGAAGAGGCGCTATATAAAATTTTCGCAATAAATGATCAATAAAAGCAAGAGATTTTGTCGTGGCAGTTCTCACTCATGGGACATATAGTTATTGAAGTTAGTCAAGTGAGAGCAGGGGTCGAACTAAGGTGGGTGAGGTTGGGTATGACAGGGGTCGAACTGAGGTGGGTGAGGTTGGGTATGACAGGGGTCGAACTGAGGTGGGTGAGGTTGGGTATGACAGGGGTCGAACTGAGGTGGGTGAGGTTGGGTATGACAGGGGTCGAACTGAGGTGGGTGAGGTTGGGTATGACAGGGGTCGAACTGAGGTGGGTGAGGTTGGGTATGACAGGGGTCGAACTGAGGTGGGTGAGGTTGGGTATGACAGAGGTCGAACTGAGGTGGGTGAGGTTGGCAGTACGAAGAAACCACAGAGGCATTTCAAGACTAAGCAAGAAGAGGACAGGTAGATGAGTAGATCTAAGGATGAACACTAGCCAAGAGTGGTACCCAATGTGAGTGGTCATACAATATACATAGATCTCGGAAAGTGGGCTATCGCTCTAGCAGCATTAAACGCTGATTGAAGAGGAAAAATATAGATTTTAGGATGACCCAATTATGGAGTTACAGTAGTCCATGCAGCAAGTTATGAAGGCATGAACGATTGAACTTAAGTGGAAAAGGAGACATCGCTCTGAGCCGTCTCAGCTGGAAGTGGCACGAGTGGATGAGGTCGGAGTGTGAGCAGAAAAGGTTGAGTGCTGTCCAGAATAATGCTAAGGTCACGGAAACTAGACGAGGAAGTGAGAGAAGGAAAGCGCTTACTGCGGCTAAAAAACGGATTCAATGAACAGTAAACTGCACGCGCGGAATTTCTCGGTAAGAGGCGTTGCTCTCGGGAAGCCCATTCCAGATGGTCGGGCAAACCACTGAAAAAGCCCGATGTTTCATCGTTGTGGTGTGTATTATGTACATGTATAATTGTATATATGTCTATCTCTATTTCTCTGGGAGTGTTTCAACAATGTATGCTTGCTTGGATGTGTGTATGTAGTGGTTTGTATGTTTCGTGCATGCATCGCCATACACATACTGGAGGGTAACGTGTGGAAATATTTTTGTCTCTCCCCAGCATATGACTCTTTTCACCCATCAAACACTACTCATAGTAGTAAAGTGTTTTTTTAATTATTACTTTTTTAATAATACATTGGCCCATCAGAATTGAGCAATTGTGTTTTTTTACTTATTGGCTTTTCCTCACTTGTTCACCGTAAGTATGAGTTACTATGACAACACCACATGTCATCATTTACCTTGCTCCTTACTTTTTGTGTCCCTGTTGGTTTAGCAGAATTTCTAGCCATTCAGGGACTCTATATTTAGCTGTGCTGCAATGATGTGTTAGCTTGATGATTTTGTCATGTGTTGGTTGCTATGATTGATTGGCTGGTTGATTGATTGATGAATCGATTGATAGATGAATCGATCGATCGACACTGCACCAATCCGCATGCACAGCCCAGTTGTCATTCTACATTTATTTTATGGTACATGGATGACCCTAATAAGCTGGATCGAGGTCCCGCTGAGTCCTGTACTGTTGTGTCCCATTGTGTTCATAGTTATCTACTCTCTATGCTGGAAACAGAAAACGATTGACAAATGGTTATGGTTGTGCCTGCGAATTTAAAAGGGTGCAGTTAGTCCGATAATGGGTGGAAATTGATGTGTTTGGTAGTTCGCCTGAAACTGTCTGCGTAATGGACTTGGACTATTTACACACGAACAAAACTGGTTTGACATTCGTTATTTTGATTTAGAGAATAGAGAGTACTTATCGGGATAGATGCATTGCTAATGGAATCCGATGTTGCTCAGTACTAAATGGCGTGATGTAACTGCTCACAGCGTGAATATTTGATGCCTCTACCTCAGAGGTGTTGAAGCTTTTTCAATGGCGGGCAAGCGGTAATATTTTCAAGCGAGTGGTTGTTTGCAAAAAGCGCATGAATAAAATGAAGTTGGGGTGTGAGAGAATAAAGAGCATGAATATTTAGAGTAATTATGAGTGAAGAACGTGTTTAAGGTTGGCGCTCTTACCTGTGCTCCCCGCATCACAGGCCGAGCGCTCTAACCTATTGGCTACCGTGCCCAATGATGAAGCATGTAATAAACGCGGTTCCTGCATACATAGATGTCAAACACTGTGATCTTTTTAGATGATGTTCTCAGAAAATGCTTATCAATGTGTCCCAATGCAATCACTAAGGTCCCTAGGGCAGTGTCTAGCTACAACAGATATCATTGTGTTCATGGTGCTGTAAGAAGTAGTTTGTGCATAAATTTAAAGTACATGAATCAAAAACATGCAGACATTGCTCACAATCATACAAACATACATACATACATACATACATACATACATACATACATACATACATACATACGTGCATACAAACATACATGCATACACAGTACTCTTTAACAAGTTCCTCTTTACCAACTGGTAGGGATGAGCCAAATGTCAATTTCCTGCGAAGTACCGAGTTTTATGAGTTGAATAGTACCAAGTAAATAAGATTATCCAATTTTCGTTTCAAAACAATAAATTGGAAAGCCGATTTTGATTGAAGCTTGAACCCTTCGTTTGTCTGAGTCAGAATTTATGCCGAGTTCTAACAATCTCCTCAGTGTACACATATGTTTGTGTTATGTATTTATGTCTGTCTGTTTGTACTTCTATGTATGTGTGTGATTGACCCAAGCTCTTCCTGTCGGTGGCTCTGATAAAGGAAAGCATTTATCTTAATTGCTTGCTGAATATGCTCATTTTTTACTCTGCATGAGTGGCGAGTGGTTTGATACTTGTGATGGCTTCAGTTTGCGCTGGTTTTAGGATGGGCGGGAAACTTATGTTATGGCGGCTGGGGTTTAGGGCGTGCCCTGCCTCTTTGCCCATGTTGTTTAAATCTGCTGTTTCATTTCACAGAACTTTTGAACCTACTAGTTTAACGACATTGACCATCATTCTTAGACTTTGGAGCAAGACCAGAGACCAGTTGAACAGAACCACAGGGGATCTTTTGTTTTGGGGGCAGCAGTAGTGGTGGTAGTTTATGTTTAACGACACTGTGTGATAACAAAGCATCACCCTCCTTTATCCAGGCTTGGGCCGGGCACTACTGGAGTGCAAGCAGTTGAAGAGTTTTGGGGTGGCGGGAAGACTGGTTTTAGTTATATGTGAATAATTTGTGTGTGGATGAACCATTTGTTCCCAACTGTCTTCGGAGCAAGGATAGTTCAACCATGCCTTAACTTTATTTAACCTATTTTTCTTCTTCCGGTTTTTTCTTTGGTTTATTGACTAACAACGTTGCTTGTATTTATTGGCACCATGTTGCAACTATTTCTACACGACTTTAGGTTTTTAAAAAAAGTTTTGGTGGTAGTAAGCGGTTTTTTTTCACATTTTTATTTTAACAAAGATATGAACAAATATTATCTGCTTCTCTGTGCCTCTCTTTTCTGCCTCTCTTTGTCTCTCTTCTGCAAGCGCTTGGAGACCATTCTGTTCCATTGAGGTTTCATCATGTTAGGTAGAGAGCACCTCTGTTGAATACCTCTACAAGTGGTGCTATAGAAATTTGCAGTTACAATTGCGGTTATTGCATGGTGTCAGTACTCTCTCATATTTGTTTTGTGAATGGATCGCAGCCAATGGCGATGAGAGCGTAGAGTTACAACCACAACTTCACATTCACATTCATGGCCAGAACAACGGAGGAAATGGCAACAGCAACACCGCATCCACTCCTGACGACAACAGCGAGCAAAAACAACAGATGATCGACACACCAGAACCACCATTGGGTATAATACCACTTTACAACACACCACTTAGTACACTGCAGTTGAAACACTTTTTTTGTAATTTGTTTGAACTGCTGAATCACCGCTTGGTACCTTCTTTTGAACTGTTGAATCACCATTTGGTATAATCCATTTTGAACTAATCAACTACCACTTATTGTACACTTCAGTTGAACACATGAAATACTTCCACTTGGTACAATTGATCTCCTGAACTAACACTTGGTACAATTCTGTTGAACCACTTTGGTGTAATTCATTTGAACTGCTGAATCACTGATTGGTATCTGATTTTGAACTGTTAAATCACCAATTGGTGTAATTTCACTTTGAAACCTTGAACCACCAGTTGATGACATTCTTTTGAACTGCTGACCCACCACCACTTGATATCTTTCTTTAAACCTTCTTGACAACCACTTGGTACAATTCTTTTAAACTTCTGAACAGCCACTTGTTAGGTATTTAATAGTTGGTAAATATTCATACCCAACCTATGAGTATTTGGGATGTTTTTTGCATTTCTTTTAGTCACATTTACCTATATAATGGCTGATGAATATTTATAACCCACCTATGAATATGTAGGATTTGTTCTGCATTTTTATTAATGTTTGGCTATGTGATTGTCGTTCATCATCCACTTATGAATACGTAGGATATTTTCTGCATTTTTTCTTAACAAAATAGCTGATGAATATTCATGACCTGATGAATATGCATACATTCAGGTCGTGTTTCCTACTGGACGTGCTGTGTGGCTCCGCAGAAGTCGCCCGTCAAGCCAAGCAAGAAGGACGTGCGTGAGAAGAAGGAGAACGAGAAGCTGGAGAAGCGCGAGAAGGAGAAGAGTGCCAAGGCCGAGAAAAAGGAGAAGGAGAGGCGCGAGAAGCAGGAGAAGAAAGACAAGAAGAAGAAGAAGGACAGCGGCCTTCCACCCGGGTTCCAGTGTAACGGGGGCGATCAGGTGCAGGCCCCGGTCGCACCCTATGACGACGTGCAGGGAATGCAAAGGGCAGCTGGTGACGGGTCTGATGTCAGAGACGGTAAATAAAGAGAATGTGTTGAGAATGTCTCCGCCATACTCATTTTTTTTGCACCCTATGTGTGTATATTAAGGGCGTTTCTTTCCCCCGGGGTTTCCGT
The DNA here is from genome assembly GCA_959347315.1 of Bimastos eiseni. NCBI lineage: Eukaryota > Metazoa > Annelida > Clitellata > Crassiclitellata > Lumbricidae > Bimastos > Bimastos eiseni. Next base: position 56,034,634 of record OY365808.1, on the reverse strand, counting down.
GCTGAGAATACCTGTGAATAGTCATTCTGTGAGAGGCGCTATATAAATCTAAAGATGTGCTATGTATCTTTCTACTTATATAGCCCACTTGAATCACACAGGCCTATATAATAATAATAATATTAATAATAATAATAGTAATAATAATAATTTTCTTTAATTTATTTCAAACTGACAAATCTTAGTATGATTACAAGTACAGTATGAACGAATGATGATAAGTTATTACAATAGTTGAATTTAACTTTTGGCAGCTATGCAAGGCGCCCATTACATTATGCATCATATTTCTACAATGCCGCTGCCTAGCAAAAGAAAGATTAGTCAACCTTATGGGTAATAGGGGTATCGAATTCGGGTTCTCAGTTCTGCACCCCAGTGTGGTTTCCATTACTCTATGCCCCCTCCACACCCCCATATGATGTTTCTTAAATGAAGCTCTTGCATCTATGTTTGCTTTACATCGATCGGTCAAATGTGCAAAGGATTCTTTAGCCAGAAATTCATAGCCTCAGGTGTGTTTGCTGTCCAAGCCAAAGTTACCATAGTCGTCACTTTACTACCATTAACCTATTTGTCTGACTTCGACTTATATTTTGCCGAATGATGTTGGAAAATTATAGTTTTTTGGTTGCGAGCCTTTTGTCAATGAACCATCTGTTGTCAACTACTTGTCGGTGAACCATTTGTCCGTGACATTGGTTGAGATCCTTCTGCAAATGCCAATTTCAATGTTCACTTCATCGTGTTCGAACCCTACTGTCCGAGATTTCAATCCCTGTTCGGTCGCAACACAAGAGTTTGCATTCAAGTATCTAGTGTCCATCATGTAGCTCCTTTTAATCGATGTTGTGTATTTTCAGGGTCATGTGATGAGACTGGAAGGGTACGACTAGAAATGTCCGGTGGTGATCCAAAAGCAGTCATGCCACACCCCAGACCTTCAGCCGACGGCCAGCACGGGGCACAGAGTTCGGGCGCAATACAGATGATACCCGGCCAGCCAAACCCCTACGAGTCAGGTGAGCCGCTCTTAGAGATCGACGAGTTATTGGTATTATTTTGCAATGGAAGCAGGGTGTGATTCGCTGTGTGGCATCTCGATATTTTTCTTGACTTTAAAGTGGTTTCCTTTATTGCTTACGTCATCTTATGCAATAACAATACAACTCGGCATTTATAACGTGCTTTATCACGACAAGTCGTGCTCGAAAGCGCGCACGCTTCTCGACGACGCAACTGCAGTTGTAATGCAGAGCAATTGTGTGCAAAGGACTTGCTCAAGGTCCCTACACGGTGATGCACCGGACGAGGGTCTAACCCGCTCGCTCAGCGCACGCTGAACATTACCGGCCGACCACTGTAACCAATCGGCCACCATCTTATGTACATCAGAGATGTTTGTTTCTTTAGTCGTGGCTGGGCTCAATTATAGCTTCTTGAAGGGGTGCTATATAAATGCTTAGAATGAACCACTGCTGAAATTTGTGTGTTAATTAGAATTAGCAAAATCTTGTAGCTGATTGATTAGGATTAGCTGTTTGTATAAAAAGTGTCTAATCGATTGGTTGAATTGCTAAATGATTAGAATTACCCGGTAGCTACTTGAAATTGATAATCGAATAGAATTAAGAAAATCTTTTATCTGATCAATTAGAATTAGCTGCGGAAATTTCCACATCGATTAGAATTAGCAAAAAGTGTTGTTTATTCCTAGGTTCTTATTACCTTACTTGGTTCTATGATGAGAGCTTATTACCTTACCTGTTCTTATGATGGGATGGGTGCTTATTACCTTACCTGTTCTTATGATGGGATGGGTGCTTATTACCTTACCTGTTCTTATGATGGGATGGGTGCTTATTACCTTACCTGTTCTTATGATGGGATGGGTGCTTATTACCTTACCTGTTCTTATGATGGGATGGGTGCTTATTACCTGACCTGTGCTTGTGATGGGTGCCTAATGCCTATTCCCTTACCTATTGATACCTATGATGGGTGCTTATTACCTTACTTGTTCCTATGAAGGCTAGTTATATGCAATATTACCTTACATAATCGTATGATGGGCAATGTTCCCTCTAATTATTGGAGATAGTGTGCTCAAGAAATTTTGTGTATCCAAAATTTTATAAATGATTCACATTTACGTACAATGTCCGAGCTGAATGCGATGATAGTTTAATTAAAGACCATATCTAAAAGTCGGTGGTGATGAGTTCTGATAGCCTAAAATATTAAGTCTAAATAAGAGGACTTAATCGGCCAAGGAACCAGAGTTTCTGGAGTAAGGTTGGCAGCGTAAAAAAAATATTTTCGTGCACACTAAATTCTTTTTTCGCTGGTTCTATGGCTCGTGTGCGTGCGCACAGGTTAGAGAGAACACTGATGTTGGGTGCTTATTGCTTTACCTGTTCCTATGAAGGCTACTTATATGCTTATTACCTTACCTGTTTCTATATAAGGTGCTTATTTTTTTCCAGGTTCAGTGCTGAGACAGAATCCGGCTGACCAGCATCAGCAGCTGCATCAGCAGCGCATCATCCCAAGCATCTACGTGCCTACGGTCACCTACCCGTCCCTCGTGCCTAAGCCAGTCGATGAGTCTTTCAACTACAAGCCTCAGGTGCCTTCTGGGGACCGCTTCGACCACGTGCCCCTCAGCGAGCCAGACCTCTCGAAGCAGCCGACGAGGAGCGCCCTCAAGGGCACCAAGAAGAAGGAACTGAGCAAAGAGCTCGAGGTCAAGCTCCAGGAGCGTCTCTCGCTCACCGAAAATGGGTCGCCCCGCAACAGTGCCCACGCCGACGGTTCCGCTGGGAGACCGAGAAGCGGGGGCGGCAGCGGGGTGAAGTTTGGCGCCACGGAGGAGCACAACACGACCCCCACCGGGGCGCTGGCCGCAGGACAGGGTCTGAGCATGAATGCGTACGTAGATATGGGGGTTGAGGGGATTTTCTATTGCTCACTCCTTGTAGATGTTCTATCTACATATAATATATGTAGATAGACCTTGTACATATACAATATTATTGTATATGTACCAGCGTTGTTTTCGTTGGGCTCTGACTCTTCTCGTTTAAGAACACTACTGTAAAGACATCAAGCTAGGAGTTAGTGGTTGGAAAACTACATTTTTATTCATAATAATGATAATATTTGATGAACTGTTCAGAAGAGGGCCAGCCCTACCCCATATGGCACCCCAGGCAAAGCATACATCTGACTGCTGTGTATATTTTGTGTCTGCACAAGCTTCTTAACTAGTACGTTAAGATTGCCTAAGCCGCTGTGCCATTTTTTTTATGTCGAAAGCCTGCTGTCTTATCATTGCCTTAAGTTTGTACTTCTGAGACAGTGCAGTTATCTGTGGCACCAATATCTAGGTGGTGCCAGTATGGGTTTGACAGTTCTATGTTTTCATTTTTGTAATTTTTTTCTATTGCAATGATTACTTTCATTTGAATTCAAAACTCATTTTGGGACATATTTAAAATAATTATGTTTTTGTTGCACCTTTCGTAGTGGGGTGGGCCTTGGAGTGGGGGTCATATGTGTGCTTTGCCTGAGGTGGCATTTGGGGTAGGAGTGTATTACTATTATAATGTGAAGTTTTATAGCGTGCTTTAATGTAACTGAATACACCACGTATGTGTTGGTACTAGTGCTAAACGCCAGGGTGAAACCAGCTCTGATTATGTTGCTATAGAAATGGTTTAACCAAGCTTTACCTTTGCTAATGAAGTTCTACAGAATTGACCTTCTAGTATTACGCTTTATTGATGAATGGCATTGGTGAGATTTTGTTGAACTGCTTACAGGAGACGACTCTTGGCTGGGTCGATTCAAGAGACGGACGAACAGGAAGATGAAATTCCAGACTACGACAATTTACACGGTGACGACAGCTCAGACGACGAAGTCGAATACACAGACCAACAGCGTAAGTGGTTTTACTGGTTGATCTTTGTAGCGTTGTACCCTAATTCCACAGCACGACTTGGTAGCTTCACCTCAATTGGCCTGAAACAGAATCGAATCCTCCGACAGTCTTATGATATCAATGTGGACGACATGGGTGAAGTGTTTAAAATACTGAAATACTTAGCCTCGGATGTGACTGCCATGCAACCTGCGACATAAAGTTCCTTTTATCTGACACCTGAGGCAGGTTTTGTTTCATCAAGTTTGAGGTTGTCTGTGATGCATTTTGTTAAGGAGCTCTGCTTTGTAGATGTGCAGTTACCATTTTATTGTAGCGTATTGATTTTTAAAGAGCTTGCGGTATGGCATTTCATCGCCCTAACCATATCTTCTTGGGTTGTCGTATCTTATGCGTAATTTATGTCAAGGCTATATGATGCTTGTAAAGGCCCCCTGTATTATCATATCTTTTATATAATTCTATTCCCATCTGCCTTAATGCATGTAATTACCTTTCCCAAACAAAATAATTCTTGTTGTTATAAAATAAATATTAATTAATGAAATGCTATGTGCCAGCTGAATGGTGATTGCATTGTGTGTTTTCAGGGTCTCTGCTGGCTAAGGTTTCAAGGAACGATAGCTTAGCGAAACTACTAAATTCAAGACCACAGAGAGGCTCAACTTCAGATCACCACAGTGTCATACCACATCGAACGGAAGAAGAGAAAAACGAACTGCGACAGAAAATCGGCAATCACCTAAACAGGTTTCTCAAACAGTGTTATGTTGTGTTTTTCACTGTCTTTATTAGATTTGGCTGTATCTTACTATTTTCACTGTTATTTAGACATGGTCATGCAGCAGTATGTTCTGTGTTTTGTAACTGGAGGGTCACAGGTTCAAATATACCTAAAGCAACAATGCAGTGACCTTGGGCAAGTAGCTCACCCATATAATTGTCTGTGAGGAAGGCAACGGGAAATCACCTCACTCGTCTGACCCCGGGTGGCACAAAAAGTCTTTGGACAAATAACTCGTCATCATCATTTATTATATGTCTACTCTCAGAGTGTTATTAGCAAATGGATAATGATTACCAAGTCATTAATGAAGTACATGCTTCATTTTTCTTTTGGTTTATCCATGTTAATGAGATTGTTTTTGAATTTTTTTGTAAGTATTAATGAGATTGGGAATTGGTTTACTTTGAGTATGAATATGATTTTGATTTGGAATGAATTTGTATCCTGTGAATGTTATGGGTTTAGTGCTGCAATTTATATCGAGTAGCAAGTTAATTCTAGGGTGCTTTGGGAATGCCTTTTGTCTCAGTGTTTGCAAGTTGAAGGACATTATTATTATTTTTATTAATATTATTATTATTACTATTATTATCATTATTATTTTTTTTAAATTATTATGGTGTGAGCATTTGTTATTGTTGTTATTTATGTTCTAATTATATTGAAAATATACATATATGAATATTAGCTAAGAGTGAGGAGAAGCTATTTATCTTTTCTTGTCTCCTATTTTCTTGGCTCCTATTGCACCGTATTTACAGATTGTAATACTTGTGTTGTGCAATAAATAGTAAACAATAATTGGCGGTTTCTATAGCATTGGTGTCTAATGTAGGAGGAAAGTACCAGCTGATTCTGCACCACAGTTGAACTATTATCAGGTTCAATGTCAAGTATTAATTTACCTGATTGGTGTTTTCGATTGATTTCAATTTTCTCTGAATGTTAATGACTTCTTCATGACCTCTTCTTTACAGACGGTTAAGTCAAAGACCGACGGCAAGAGAATTGGAGGAGAAACACATCCTGTTGAGTTAGTTGTTATCAATTTTACTCCAGATCTAATTCGAGCCGTACCGATTAATCGGGCCGATTATAGAAATATCAGCGATATTGGATATCGGCAAGATAATCGGCGCCGATAGTAAAAATTAATTTTTTTCATTTTATAATATTATTTTCAGTCTTTAATAGCAAATGATGACAGCAACATCATTGGGTCTGTGAAGGACAGCATTCCGTTCGCTTCTCATAGCGTGGGAACTTGGGCTTCTACTTCAGACCACCCAGTATCCATTGTGCTAGACTGCTAGTACCGTGGGAAAGTGTCTACAGCTTTTGTGCAGAGTGAGTCATAGTGCCTGCTTGATTACCCTGGGCACAATCATGTCATTTTAGGCTAAATTGGCAAGTTGTAAAAGTGGCCTGTCTGGGGAGGGAATGGCATCATTGGCATGTTAGAAGAAGGCATCCAATTACATGGATATGTCTTTCCTCTCCTCCGTCATGCAAGATCGACAGCGGATGGTGTTCCTATCTGTATTGGCTGTCTAGGATCAGTCCCTAACTACATGTATGCATCTCCTATGGTGCAATAGGCAGTGGCAGTAGGTCTATCTTTTAAAACCGGTCGTCTTGGGAAACACAATGAAATAATCGGTAAAATAATCAGCTAAATAATCGGCTGAATAATCGGGTATCGGCAAACGAATAATAGGCAATAATCGGTATCGGCATAATTGGCAAAAAGCGATATTGGTACAGCTGTATATCTAATCGAGTCCTCTTCTTTAATAGTAATAATAATAATAATAAGAATAACAGTAAGGCAATTTGTATAGCACTGAAGCACAGTTAAGTTTGAAGGATGGGCGCTGTTATCTTGAGTTTGAAAAGTCGATGGCAGTCCTATGTTCAGCTCATTCTATTTTTTCAGCATTAGGCGCAGACACATTATCAAAGAAAGGATAGTGGCTGAGAGGGAAAAGGAACAAGATTTTGAAAGAAACGAGTGATAGCGAGCATGGTGTTATCACCTTGTGCTGTTATTTCTTGGAAATCTAGCGACTGCCATGACCAATCCTCTCCAGTTTTTTCTGTCCGAAGTGGCATCTCTTAATTCCTCCAGGCTCATTTCAGTTTTTTCATGTATCACATCCATCCATTTTTTTCTTTGGGTGCCCTCTTTTCTTCCTTCCTCCTCTACATGCCAGCATCATTTCCTTTTCCATTCCATTTGATCGCATAACATGTCCAAAAAACCCTAGCTTTCTTCTCAACGCTGTTTGTTGTAACATCTCATCATTCTCGACTCCAATCTTCCTGCGCACTTCTTCGTTTGTCTTCTCCTCCGTCCATGATATTCCCTGCATCTTTCTCCATATCCACATTTCGCATGTGTGGATTTTCTTCTCCATGTTCTTTGTCATTGTCCATGTCTCAACAGCCATATAGTACTGTAGGAAAGATCATTGCTCTCACTAATCTTTTTTTTGTGTCTATGCTCACATGTTTGTCTTTCCATATCTTTTCCAGTCCGTTCATTGCAACTTTCCCTATCGCCACCCTTCTCTTTATTTCCGAGTCACATTTTCCCTCTTTTTCTATTAATGATCCCAGGAACGTGAAGCTTCTTACCATCTCTATTTCCTCTCCGTCTATCTTGAAACTGTCCCAATCAACTGTTGTCATTATCTTCGTCTTCTTTAAGTTGAAGTATAGGCCTGCCTTGTCACTTTCTCTCTTCAGTCTTCTTATCAGATTTTCCAGATCTGCTTTCTTCCCTGCCAGTAGTGTTGTGTCATCCGCATATCTTAGATTATTCAATGTCCTTCCTGCTATCTTTACTCCTTCAGTTGCTTCTTCCATTTCTGCCCTCCTAATTATCCTTTCTGCATACAGGTTGAAAAGAAATGGGGACAGGATGCACCCTTGCCTCACCCCTTTCTTGATTTTAAATTTGTCTGTGTCTCCAAATTCTGTTCTTATCACCGCTTTCTGGTCTTTGTACAATCCCTTTAGTAGCTGTATCAAATGTTCTGGTGTACCCATTACCACATCAGTTCATGGTTAATGCAGTCAAATGCTTTGCTATAATCGATGAAACATATGTGTATTTTTTGTCCATATTCCCTTTGCCTCTCCATTATCCACCTCATGTTGGCAATATGATCTCGCATTCCCTGTAATGATCAATATAATGGTGTTATACAGAACTAAAACCATTTATGTGAATATTGTAACGGATTGAACGCAGTTGAGCGAGTCCTTCGACAACAAGAAGGACAGTTAAAATAAATAATAATATAGATATAAAGAACTTTGAGGTATTTTAAACAAACGTTGTAGAGAAGAGAGAACTACCTGATCGTACTTTGTTTTGACTTTCAACCATCGGTAAATGGAGAGGGATTATGTTTCTGATGTGGAAATGGTTTTTTAGGACAGACTCCGGAAGAAATTAGAAGAGATCGAGAGGAAATCAAGCGCACTCTAATACGCAAGGTGGGTGGAGATAGGTGTGAACGGGTGTGGGTGGCGATAGGTGTGAATGGGTGTGGGTGGCGATAGGTGTGAGTGGGTGGTGATAGGTGTGAACGGATGTGGGTGGCGATAGGTGTGAACGGGTGTGGGCTGGTCGGAGGGAAGTGCATGGGATAGTGCTAATAGTATTACTAGTAAAAATACCGTGATAATGATAGTCATAAATGGCTTACTAGTAAAAATGCCAGTCGAATGATGGTTATAATAGTTTTACTGGTAAAAATTCCATAATAATTGTATTGTATTGGATTTACATATTTCTCAGTACCGCCTAATCAGAGGCGCTCTCAGTGTGTAAAGCCCTGTGGGAATAGAAAAGTCTTAAGAATGCGGGCAGAAGCATCTCGAGTTAAAATTAGAGAGCGAGTCACAGAGGGCATATCATTCCAAAGCAAAATAATGATGGTTATAAATGTAAAAATACTATAATAATGATAGTAATAATTGATTTATCAATAAAAATACCATAATAATGATGGTAACTGTTGTCCTACTTGTAAAAATACTATGATAATGATAGTAATAATTGTTTTACCAATAAAAATACCATAATAATGATGGTAACTGTTGTCCTACTTGTAAAAATACTATGATAATGATAGTAATAATTGTTTTACCAATAAAAATACCATAATAATGATGTTAACTCTTGTCCTACTTGTAAAAATACTATAATAGTGATAGTGATGATTGTTTTACCAATAAAAATACCATAAAAATGATGGTAATAATAGTCTTACTAATAATAATGTAGGCTATGGTAGTTGTGCTGGTAATAAATATTGTTGTTTCTTTTGTGCAGTTGAGTTTTCGGCCGACAGTGGGGGAGTTGAAGGAGCGTCGCATCATCAAGTTCAATGACTACGTTGAAGTTACGGACGCAGAGGACTTCGACCGCAAGGGAGACAAACCATGGATGAGACTTACACCAAAGGATAAGGTTACTACCAGCGGCTGTTGTTTGTTTGACTTGCACTCAAATTACTTTAATGCTTTTTGTTTCTGCTGATTTGATCATCCTGTTCAACTTGAGTGTATGTTTAGCCATATACCATAAACTTATTGCCTTTTGTTTCACACTATTATAGATAAGGGAAACTCGAGACATTTGTTGATTGACAGGAAGTAATGTGAGAGGCCCTTAAGGGACCAAGGTTCTGCTGACATTATTGTCTACCCTGTCAGCAGAACCTTGGAACCCAGAACCAGAACTACATACATTATGTAGACATTATTGCAACTGCCTTTGCAACGTAAATACAAAGACTATAAGGTCTTTGTTGGATAACTAAGATTCAAATTAAAACATGGAAATTGAAACACATTGAATGTCTGTTTGTATGTGGGTGCATATGTTTTTAATTCATTCATTGCGATGGTCTAATGTGGAGCACTTTGAATGTATGAATATGTGTGTATAATGGATGTATGTATCATTACATGTATGTAGGCATTTGATGTAGCATATTCTTGGTACCTTATAACAGCGTTTCTCATTTGACCCTGTGACAGATCTCAACAATTGCATTATAAGACCTTTCAATGTGTATGTGGCAAAGAGTCAAAGATGTAAATCTGTTGGGATACTGCCGTGAAAAGTCGCGATGGACTCAAAGATGAAGTCAAGAAGTGCGGCACCTGCATTTCTCCACTGGCATTAGACCACACCAATCACAGACTATGAATTTTCTTCTCTTTCTCTACTTCTCTTCTTCTTCCTCTTCCACTTTGTCTTGTCTTCCTACTTTGGTTTCTTATTCTTATGAAGTTTGTCAATTGAGGAGTATTATTGGCCGCTAACAAGAGTGTTATAACCGAATGACTAACTGAAGGAACAAATTAAATTACCTATTTGTATTGCTTAGTACCTGGATCAGGTTGCTGTTTAATTGGGTCACATTACGCATGATACTTTACTGTGTTGCACTGTGTGTTACAATGCAGGCTGCCATTCGTAAAGAGTTGAACGAATTCAAAAGTACCGAGATGGCAGTCCACGAAGAAAGTCGACATTTCACCAGGTAAGATGCATTTTGGGTAAAACACTTCTGTTTTCATGCTGCAAACTCTGGATAGTGTTGACTGAATAGCAAATTGGTCAAGAGATAAAAAGCCTTTTGCTTCTTATTGAAACTGGATTTGGTTTCTGGAGTCACGCACGCACATCCAAAACGAAGGGCTGTGGCATTTCAAACAGTAGTACCATGTGATCTTCATTGATTTCATAGGATTGTTTGTTGATTTGATCCGGTATCACTGAGTCGATGAGCTGCTTGACCATCATGAGTGTATTATCTGAGCCCAGATATGTTGCATATGTTTAAATTTATCATTGAGGAGAACAGATGACATCGAGTGCGTTACTATTGTAACTGTTTGCATTTGTTTTTATTTCTGTATTCATTTGGTCCCGCTATTTAGCAACTGATGGTGCTGAGCAACTAAAGAGCCATGCAGAGTAACTGTCTTCGGGAGTAGTCTCGAACCCATGCCCTCCACATCACAGGTCGAGCACTCTAGACCAGTCGGCCACCATACCACATTTATCAGTTCAGAAAGTCATTGACATACCACATAACAACTGTTGTTATCATATCTAAAATAACCATTGCTTCAAAGGTTCTGCTTTTGTAAATAAGGCAAGGCAGTGCGACTTCAGATCATTGTGTTTTTCACAGGAAGGCATTTGGGACTTAATATAGTTAATTTACTCAGATGCCCTGCATTTGATTCCTTTTATTGATTATCATTTTTGTCTGTTTAGGTTTCATCAGCCGTGACCGTCGACACGATTGGACGCTCGTCCTTCACCAAAATGCATTGGACAGATAATTGCCTTCTAAGCTCGTCACCCGATAGAAACATGCCGTGCTTTCGTACGTGCTTGCGTACAACCGCTGCGTGGCGGATGAGACGTTTTCTTTGTGTTTTATTTTTTAAGCCACGGAAATATGTAGTAAACTGCCTATTCTTAGGACCCTCTGATTGAGTACGGTTCTGCGCCGCCAGCTACTTATTACTTTACTTTACGTTTCATGATGTCTGTGTATATGTGTATATAAATATGTACTAGATGTATGTCTGTATATATGTATGCATATTTGTGCATCAGTCATGTGACATGGTGGCCAATTGGTTAGGCACTGTTCACATGACCTGGGGAGCAGGGGTTTGTTTCTCTTGCAAGTGGGCTTTTAACACATAGTCATTTGGGGCATCGATTTATTGGTAGTTGATCGCGATGTGACGGCACTACAAAATATAGACTTTAATAATAATGACGATATCTATTGGCTTTTAGTTGACAAACACATTTTATTATCTCCATGTTCTTTGTTTGACGAACGTAAGAACATTTTTCTGTATTTCGTGTGTTGTGCATTTATCTGTCGACGAAAATTTTCCAGATCCCGGAAGTTGCATTCAGTCGAAACCTATTGTCTCTCATCTCTGACGCGTGGAACTGCTCTGCTTCGATCGCCAGCCGTCTTTTTCTCGGCCTCTACAGTCGTGGGTGTTTCGTTTGGTTATGTTTGAGAAGAATGTTGTTGGTGAAGCAGCGTTGGTGGCTTGTAGAGAACTGGTGTAGTTATTGCCAGGCTTTTGTTGTTATCATATTTAATATAATCATTTGTTCAAATAGACTGCTTGTGTAAATGCAGCAGGGCAGCGCGACTGAATCGTTGCGTCCCTCGCGGGAAGGCGTTTGGGGCTCTGTCGAAAGTGTCTGGCATAAATTATACCTGTGCTGATGCAGTATACGCTAGACATCAAAATGTGCATTGCGATATATAAATGCAACGTGCAAGGATGTGATGTCTGAGCACTTTTGGGGACTTGGCTAAGGAATGAATACACGAACCATACACGACTGGTTGAATGATCATATGGCAAATGAGATGATTGAGGCATATATAAATTATATATATATATATACTTAAAAGAGTCCACACAATATAGTTATGTACCATTTACGTTGATATAAATTATGTGCAAGTAGCAAAGGCTATAGCAGAGTTTTCTTGTCTTATCTTGCAGTTGTATCTTACTATTTTTGCTGTTATTTCATTTGAAGTCCTAGGAATCTGGTGATTACTTATTAGTGTTTCCAATGTCACTTGCAATTAGTGGATCAGCTGTGTCTTGCGACGCTGGACTGCTTGTAAAAAGCGTTGGACACAATTCAGGAAGCTACTGTTAAGAACGGCTACTGCTGCTGCTTTTATCCGGGCTTTGTGACTTTATGCTACAGCAGATCTGATATGAAAATTGTTGTGGATTAAATTTACTCTGGCTGTGTTAGGAAAACATGCCTTTCTCTGAATTCTTACAAGTTAACTGGTACATTGTTTAGTCAGAAGATGTTGCCTTAAATTTATCTCAGTGTTGATGGGTCAGTTGTGCTTTTTGAGCAGTTTTTTTCTTGAGCGTATTGGGAACTATAAGTGATCCACAGAGTGAGATGGAAAGATACATACAGAGATATAGAGAGACAGAAAGAAATTGACATGCGAAGATGGAGTGTCAGAATGCTGGTATGTACAGCCCAGGTATCCGAGTCCATTCTTAGCGGATACCTGACTATCTGTCACTCCATCACTGGATGATAAATCAATCGCCCGAATGGGTCGCATGGGAGTTACGATATACCATTTGACTTTACTGAAGACAAGACTCTGCAGTCCACAGATCCAACATGGACCCATTATTGAGACAGTGCACACTAGAGTCTAAAGAACTTTCTTACTATATGCCTCGCTGACTGATAACTCTCCACAGAAGTTTGATACTTTTGACTTGTTGTAGGCTACTCCAGGTTTTTAAACCGTGGCTGTGATATAGCAAGTCTTTCTAATATAGTCTTTATTCTTTGACTGGGCTTCAAATATATGATTCACAGCGCCGTGTCGACATTCTGATAGATACCCAGGCCTTGGATGTGCCAATTACAGGCCAGTCAAAAACATCTCTGGTCAAAAGAACAATTGCAGAGCTATGAAAACAGAAACAGTAGAGAATAGATTGCAATGAATGTAAAGTGGAAAGAGTTAGAGATGAAGAGTTGGTTAATGGAGCAAGATATAGAATTAAGAACTGACAGAAGCATGCCAAGCAGGGAGATGCCCAGAGCAACAAGAAAGCCAGGGAACTGGAGATGAGAGCATTTGTAGCACGAAATTGACCTTCACTTTCGCCTTGAGTGCGGTCGAGGTGCTTCAGAGTATATATCTCGAAGGAGGTCATGTCCATAAATGCCGAGAAAATGAATGAAGGTGAGAATTGGGGTTTGTTAACTCATTGTCATGCAATCATGGCTTAAGTTCTCCACACTGAGCCGGTATTTATTCGATCTTTAAAATACTGGAATGGAAGTAACACGATGTTGTAGTAATGTGATGTTGAAGTAATATTTTGTTGAAGTAATATGACCTGGCTGCTGTGTGTAATTACTATATGCAATGATAACAGTGTATGTTTGCTGTGAATAGCCAGCCTGGTTTTTTCTCTGCCTTTCTAGTAAAGTACCTCAGTTGAACATATATGCAAAGGATTCTGGTGCGATTTCGGGTTGAAGGCAGCGGGGAATATGACCTATGGGTGACATCGGGGTGTATTCGGATGTGGCCTTGCATGGGAATTTGTCTGCAGAGGTGGGGATAAATTATCAACAATGCAGAACTCTTATTTGGAATTTGAACTTTTAATTGGAGATAGTGTGAAGATTTGAGGATAAATTACCAGTATCCAAGTTTTCTTAAGAGTAAACTAAGGGGAAAGTTGCGCTACATTGGAAATGATCGATTTCGAGACCAGCTCTCCAACAAGAAATGTATGGGGAATGTAACTTTACATGAGAGTTGATCTGAATATTTGACAGGGTCTTTGTTAAATATATGGGGAACATTTTAGTGGGAAATTGTCTAGTTTAAACTCCAATGGGGATTTCTCTGTTCCCAGCCACCCGAAGACAAATCGCACCCTACAGAGGTTGTTCTATAGGACATGATGCTGAAGGACTTGCTCAAAGCAGCACTGTACATTGCTCTGTGTACATTACCAGTAATGTATTAGAAGAGAAATGAATTGGTCGTCTGCCGGGCTGCAATTCTTCGTGCTATGCAGCGACTGCTTTCACCGTAGCTTTTATCCAGACTGTTCGTGGGAGTTTTACAAGTGGTTTGTGTGGTGGCTATTTGTGGTGACTTTTCAATTCGACATGCTATGATTATTAGTATTAGGTTATTGTCAAATATTCTTGTCTCATCTCCTGCTTGACAGGTTGATTCAGTTCTAATTGATTTTCTTGTCTTAGGTTGTTCATTTTGGTTTCCAAGACAATTCCTAGTACTTACGTAACCAGCCTTGTTTTCTGTTTGATTATTATTATTATTTTATTCTACCTGAATATTATTATTTTTATTATTAATTTGTTTAAATCCAGGCATATATTAACCATCAGTAACAAAAGTGAAGTCATTTTGGGACTTTAGAAGATAGAGTTTTAAAAATGTAATTAGTATTATATTTTTAAAAATTTTAATTGGTCAAAATTTAACGAGTTTGTTCTAGAGTGCAGAACGTTATTGTTATTGTCGCTGTTTTTTAGTAATTCTTTTATATTGTTTAGTATTATTGTCATTATTTTTACCCAAGATACCTGTTAGCGATTGAATAGTCATCCTGAGAATAAACAGTTACAATTTTTATTATTTATTATTTATAGTGTTATAATTACTATTATTGTTATTAGAATCATTACACATGTTTCACATAGACTGAGTACAGTTCAGATTCGGATTGTGTATTTTGAGAAAATAATGTTTTTAATGGCTTACAGATGCAGTCAATGAATAGTTGATGTACTCTACAGTTTTAGCATTTTTTTATGATTTTATTTGCTGGAATTTTAAATGTTCATAGCAATTTCCTAAATGCATTTAATAATTTGCTTCCATCACGAGTTTACTTGCTTTCAGAAGCCTTGAAAAGGTTTGCGGGTTTAAGTGATTTTATTAGTTTGTGTGTGCGGTTGCGGTGATGTAGTGACATGCACCAATTGGTTTGTCATGGTCGTATATGGTAACATTGTTAACGTAAGCCTTGTAGCGTGCATCCGTTGGTTTCTTGTGTTTATGTGGTAACATAGTTAATGTTAAGTCATGTAATATGTGCCAATTTGGTTCCTGGGTGTTCTTGATGTGTCAATTTCTTCCTATTAAGGAATATTGATGTCCAATTATGCAGGTGAACCTTCTTGAGTTGAATAATGGATCTGGTCTGTCTTTCTCTTGTTGTTCTGTGAGAATGATCCAGGTTTAGTTCAGGTTATGCCGAGAGCTTTGCAAAATGTCAGCCAAAACATGTGGTTTATTGTAGTGTGTGGAAATGTGTAGCTTTGTATTCGTTATGTGCTAACTGACATATGGTGCGCCTTCTCAGTTGCCTTGATTAAGCGTTACATTTGTCTCTTACCATTACCTTTATATCCTGTCATTACCTTGGTCTCTTACCATTACCTTAGCCTCCTATTGATTATCTTGATATCCTGCCTTATTTTCTTTATGAATATCCTTGTATGCTCCTGTTTGCATTCGATTTACCTCGTACCTTGCCTTTAGTTCTTGCCTTCACGTTTCTGCTAGTGCCTTTCCAAGTAGTTGAAGAAACTTGACAGTTGGGAATATAAGTTTTTCCAGTATTGTATTCTAAGAACACAGAACATTACGACTGGCCAGCATCACAACAAATCGCACTGGTATTTTATAGGCAATGGAGGTAGAACATTTGGTTAGTTTTAGAGCACTATGGGAAAATTTCATAGAAATTAAAGACTTTAAGATGTTCGAGTTTCCTTGCTATTAGAGAGCCGTACCGATTAATCGGTAATCCTCCTAGTCTGGCTGATTATTAGAAGAATTGCTTTTTGCACCAGTTTCATTTTGCGTTTCCAGGTCAACATAAAACCAGTTTGGGGTCATCCATAAAGAACATACTTTCAACCTGACTTAATTTTAACTCCTCCTATTTCCCCTAATACTCTGTTGGTCTTGCAGTGCTAACTTTGATAGAGCTTGTGGTACTTTACTGTTTACTTCAATCAATATCAATCAGCTAATCAATGTTTGTCGGGTAATCCAAAACACAATAATAATAACATCAATATGTCGACTTATATTCTTGCATTTTACCCAGAAAACCCGAGATGGTCGCCAACTCTATAGCGTTTAATTGTAAATAAAGCTGAGTTTCGTCTATGTTTTCAATTCTAGAGGATGAGACTGTGCATTTCTGTATGCCGTATACGGCGGGACCTATTTCCGTATCAGTGTAAGTGCCTTTGACCTCACTTTGCCAACATATCCGTGGACATTAGATGGAACCCACGTGATAGGGTCTGGTGTGAAAATATGGGTATGTTGGCAGGGAATGGGGTATCATCTGATCATAGCTGAATATCGGCACATAAAACTCTCCATATGATTTAGTCAAAGATCTTTGAGTGAGAATGGCATAGGAAGATTTGGTCATAGACAGATTTAAGTTAATTATAAACTTTTGAATTGTCGTCAGTACTGAATTTGTGATATGGTTTTGGTGTACAACTGTACATGATGGGCTTGGTGTTGTATAGTTAACCGTGTCAATGCATACCCGTCGAGTTGCAGTGTTTTGTCATTAATGGCAACCACTGTCGTCATTTTCAGCTTGTTTTATCGTACTTTGCTTTGTGAAAATCATCTGCTTTTTGTTCTGTTCATTGTTTCTTGGTCTTCAAGGCGATGATAATGTAGAGTATCATGGCATAGACACATAACGTGGCACAACCAAAACTAATGAGGCATAGACACAACCACAAGTAACATAGTCTCCATTCAGAGTTTGAAACTTGGTCAGGCTTTGGTGAAATCTCCTGTTTGTCTGTCTGTCTGTATTATATATATATATATATATGCCAGATATTAATTTTCTTTTATAGTGAACTAGCATGGACCTTGATTTGAAGCTCTCTCCCAGTGTCTGTTCCTTACATGGATATAATTTGGGGTTCAATTTAAGACCACCATCAACCAGAAGCTGCCTCTCAGTACTCTTAGCAGACCAATCTTCTGACCTGATTGTGGTTTGGTTTTGGAGCACCATCGGTTGAAGCCTTGTATATCAGACATCGGCGATTTAGAAGTTACTAATTACAAATACTATTTAGAGTTGACTAACGCTTGAAATTATGGTATCTGGTGCATAACTTTCTACCGTCTAAATTCACATTGATAGACCCATCATCAATTCTTCAGTTTTGCGACGACCATTTTCATCTTTGTTTTCTTGCTCTTGTAGCCTGTGCCATTTTGTTGGCGGCTCATACGACTACAATCTTTGTCGTCGACTGGTTTTTCCACCATTTTCATCATAGTCTACTATTGTCGTGTTGTCACAATCTACTTATATCCGTTTCTGGTGGCTTCTTTGACATCACTGGGTGAGGGAGAGGGCTGGACATTCAAGCTAATATATGCCTACGCTATGAAAACCGCTTTTTAAACATTATTGCCATCTTAATTGTAATTTTTTTCGTCTTGGTTTTCTTTAGGGTCATCTTAATTTTATTATTGCCATAGTGATTTATGATTTGTTGCCATTTTAATTTATCATTATCGCCATCTTGAATTTCTTTGTGACCAACGAAACAAACTTCAATTCCTTCCTTTTTGATTTTGTGTTGTCTTTATGATCATATAAATTATTTAAAGCATTAGTTTAAGAAATAGTTTTGTGCTGGTTCAGGGTTGTGTTCCAAGGTCTGCATCATTTCTTTTTACTACAAGTTTTTAGAATGAAAATTTTATTGCTTTTATCTCTAATAAAGAGTTTTGAAACTGGGAATACACTTGTGCTGCCAAAGCGCAAGTTCCATACTAGCCCAAGATTTGAATTCTGCAAAATCCGCCCATCACCCGGAAATGAACCACAATCCAGACGCTCTCTAACAGAGGCGCCGAGATGCAGTCTGTGCTCTAGAGTCTAGACCACCTCTGTCAAGCGGAGTCCACATTCCTTTTCACTTTCAATTTTATATATATATACACACACCACAAATGCCTCTTCCTAAAACACCAAACTGCTTTTCATTACATTGCCCAGTGTTCCTGTGGCAACATATCAAAAATTGCTGTTGAATGCACTCTATTGCAATATAGTCTCATTTTGACAGCAAATATTTGCTCACTTTGACAGAAAAACTAACAGATCCTATCCCTTTAATGAATCAGACAATTCATCAGAACATTAGAAGACGAATGAAAGTTCTTTGAAACAAATATAGTCTGCAGCTAAAAACTAACAACTTGAACTGCTATTTAACCCTTTAATGACCAGTGTGTACTAAAATGTATGGGAAAACATGCAGCTGGCCGTTAGTTAAAGGATTAATGCCACAAGTATTTCCAAAGTATAATAGTGACCTACTAAATTCATTCTCATGGCGCACAGTGTATGGATATATATAGCCAACAGTCGTATTTTAACCGCAAAATCCACATGTCTAAAGCACTACTCTAAAACCAAGTGATGGGCACTGCTTCATTCACAAGCGATTGCATCTTGCAGAGAAGGTTGCCCAGATATTTAAAGAGAAGATCAGAGCCAAGTTGAGAGAGACCATAGAAGGGAACCAGCTAAAGCGAGTTTCGTACAGGACGGGAAAGCTTCTAAAGCGGAGGATCAGATGGACTTAACGAGTTGGAAATGTTATTTCCTTTCGTGTTATAGTTTGCTATCGCTGTCATATAGTCATTCCTGGTCGACGATTTTCCCCACGACAGCCACTGCCTCGATTTCCACCTTGGCACCCTACAAAGACATTGAATAAAATCCAGTAACAAGCATAGATGTACACCTCTGAAAGTGCCTGGACGGAGGAGGGAGCCGAAGGCAATGCTAATGGGCTTTGTATAATCACACAGTGTCAATAAACAGAAACTACTAGGAGGATGGACCCAAGGAAACTACTGTTAAGTCAGTGCTCCATAAATTCCAATAAACAAAAGTAGCGGAGACACTCTAACTACGCCGCTACTCGTACTCTGGTAGTGATAGTCCCAAGCGTTGATAAAGGAGGATGCTGATCATCCATCTCATGAAAGTGTCCTTAAACAGAAATTAACCAACAACCTCTTATTTTGACCTCCCATCTAGTCTTTGCCTGACCCCATGGTTCAAATTCATCACCCACAGTCCTACACCAAACGACTTTAATTATAATCATTTACTTTCAACGTGCCCTCTAGTCAGCAGGGAGTCAATCCAAAGGTCCCTGTCATGGTACATGGACACTCTGTACACTACATAACTTGACCTGCTCCTGAGACGTCAATCCCCTCTGAGTGATGAAGGCAAACCCCTCGGTTCCAAGTGTCAGGAAGGCAAGATATTCCCCCAAGACTAAAAAATTGCCCATCCCCTACCTGAAATTGGAGACATTTGTCTCTGGATTCCCTATCTGGACACCCCTGACTTGCTCCATCGAATGTTGCATTAAAATGCCTTCTGACTGATTTCTAGGGCGCAAAAAAAGTATCTTCGGATGAGAGAGATCGAGATCCTTTAGAGAGAGATCGAGATCTTTACCATTGGTAGATTCTTCACAGCATAAGCAGCACGTGCTGGGTGGTGACTCTTGAAAACTACAAGACAGAAACAATGTCAGACATTCAAATCAAAACAAACGAGAATCTGCTTACAGCGCCTATAGTGATCGTCATTAAGTTTCACTGCTGGGTCATACCAGACTAGGGAAAAACTCGCTGTCGTTTTCGGGATGCCAATCCCAGGCCTTTATAATGGAGGAAGGCGACATCTACGGCCTTGGCAGCCGTGACGGTTAAAATACTGCAATTATTTGAATGGCACATATTGTATATAGTTGAAAAACGAAAACCAATTGTGTATGTATATATTTATGCACGTATGTGCCTCTGAATAGGTATCTTGAAGAGGCGCTATATAAATTGCATTGGTTGATTGATTGATAATAATACTAGGCTACTAATAAGATTGATGATAATACTAACAATTGAAAATATATATGAATCTGTGTACATAAAAATTATGCATGTGGCCCTATGCATGTAATAATTAAGATATTTGATATAGCGCCTTTACTGCACCTCTCAATATTATTGACTATCATACTTACACTTCGCATAAATGGTGTTCATAGCTGGCCAATCGTTGATGTCCGACAGTAGAACGGTTACCTTGACAACTGTATAAATTAAAAAGGAGATATATATATACGTAAAGAATAATAAGGGCAACACCAACGACGACCCTTATCATCACAAATTGTCCTTCAACTGAAACTACTTCAATTAGGCTACATATTCACAATCCAAATGAACTTACTGAAACTATTAAATTAATTCTCCGTTATTTAAAAAAATCGCTTTATATAAAAAATTCTGTGCCTATACTTGACATAGGCCTACGGCTACTTCAAACGAATTTCTAATCATCCATAATTGTAGTGAAGCTACCAAAAACGCTGCATTGTTGCTATAGGGGCCATCCACATATTACATACACAGCGAGGGGTTTCGAATTTCGGCGATTTTGCGTACAGGTGCCTAAGGTGGGGGACCCGAAAATATTTACGTGCGCAATTATAACTGTCTAATTCAATTAGACATTCAATTAGAATATGACACCCACAATACAGAACATGAAAATAAGAACTGAAAACCGAATTCCTGCTTAATCAATTTTATGTAGCATTTAAACATTTCAAAATGCAAGTGTTGTTAATGTTTTATTTCTTCATAACTATTAACAAATTTAAGCTGTTAAATATGATGCTTAACAAAAATAAATAGCCTGTGGTAAAATCAATGTCTTATAGATATCTTTAGCTATTTAACCTTTGAAATGAGGGGTTAGGGCTCATGTGTGTACGCATGGGGAGGGGTCCACGAAATGTATGCGGTGCAACAGGGGGAGGAGGAGGGGTCTGAAAATCTGATTTTTTTTGCGTACGTAATATATGGATAGGCCCTAGGCCTACATTGATACATCGCAGTTGGCAAGAAGCTTGGCTAGGATTGGCGGGCTCAGTTTAATAGTGACAGACCGTTGTTGTAGTCGATTCCAGCAACCTTCAGGAGACCTCCAATGTTCGTCAGAGCCTAAAATACACCACATGGAGGCTAAAGACCATAGGGAAGGTATGAGAAGCAATTTTACGAACATAATTATGGTAGGGTAATGTTTGGTAAGGTAGATTTTACACAGTACAAGCTATGTGAGGTCGGCCTAATTGAGGTAAATCAGAGTAAGATGGTGCTCAGGGCAGAGCAGGGTAGGTAGGCTAAGATAAACTATGGCAAAGCAGTTTAAGGTATATGGTAAGGTTAAGTAAGGTGAATTATATTATGGTTCTCCATCATAACACCATGTCGTCTAATCGACAAGACCCCTACCCAGGTTTCTGTCCTGCCATCGAAACCAATCACATAGCCTATAGCATTAGTGGATTGGATTTGATATAGCGCCGGAGTTGCACTAGTCGCCTTGACGTGGCTTTTTTGTGTCGTTGAGAAATATTACAGATATACTTTACTTATGCTACATTAGGTCTACAGTTGAAGGAGAGCAATGATCACCAAGTCAGCATTCGGAGAATAGTTTAAAATTGAAATACTCAAGTTAACCTGTTCCGTTTCTGGTCCTATTCCACCTGGAACAATTTCGTTGGTGGTAGGATTCACTCCAATTGCTCCGGATAGGTACATGGTGTTGTCGATTATGACCGCCGGGCTGCCATCAAAACCAAAGACAAAATCGAATTTAAAATTGAGGATTTTGATAATACCTTTCCGGAATTTAACCAGCTTCCCGTCTGGAATTAGGAGGGGAATTACAGCAAGTGAACGACCCTGCTATTTCATTTGGTACACGGTCCTATATAAATGCTCCATTACATTACAACGATAGTGAGTTCATGTGTAATTCACTATTCAGAAAAATGCCTCGTCTCAAAGGCAAAAACGGAAGACACTTCTATAGTACTGAAGACCTATATCTCGGCTGTGGCTTAAATTCCTAAAATATAAGCTTGAGTGGCAACATTAAAAAAGATGTGATAATTCAAGTGTTCACATAAACAAGAAAGTAAATTCAATACTTGAGCAACATTATAATCAACGACTTTCAATGATAAAAATCTTATTGGTACAACCGAGAATTGTTAAAATGTGCAATTATTCATCAATTAAAGTGATAAATGAAATAAATAAGCCAAACATAAAATCAAAGATAAAAATAAAGACCATTAATAAGCTTTATATAAAATCTCCACCACCATTTATATATCTTTAAGGCGTGCTATATTAAGTTTACATTGATTGAAATGCATGTTGTTAAGTATGGTTGTCCATAACTTCATGCTGGTGAGCCATGAGGCAGAAAAACGTTCATTTCTGGCGATTCGTATATTCCCAGTTTTTGCTTAACCAAAGGAAACAACGCCTGTTATAAAGCATAAAATGTGTTTCAACGCAAATCTGACATAAGCCTGGTTTACATGTTGACAGAAATTACATATCTAGGGTAAAATCTGTTTAAAACAGAAATTGTTACCATTATAAGAACTTACTATTACGCCTATACCTGTCTGCAGGCTTACCTAGTTCAAAACACGCAACTTCCTAGTTCCTATACCCTCTGATCAACTCTGATCCCCCTAAGCACAGCTCACTCTCTCTTTCTCTCTATCTATCAATCCACCTCTCGCCTAGTTACATGTCTTTGTCTTTTTGTCTGTCTATCAAGTATCAATTCCCATGTCTCTCTGTCCCTGTCTTTCTCTCATGCATACATCTGTGAGACACTGAGAAAGAGTGAGATAACAAAGATCATTAGCATCGTCTTCCTGCTTTATCCAGGCTTGGGAATGACACTGCTGGACTGCAAGCAGTGAAGGAGTTAGGCAACGATTACGCAAATAGTTAAAACTATAATAAGCAATACATCTCATTCTGAATTTGGACGTGGCATAGCCGGGCCATCATACGTGAACACATGAGGCCGGGTTGCCACCCATCCACCCTAATTCATCGTTTTAAAGATTGGATACGCCTACCACATTTGCCATTTCTGGGTTAAACAACAATAGGCCTATATTTACCTGTATGGAACTCCTGACTTCACAGCATTTGGCAACCGTACGATCTTTCGAGTGAAGACTTTCTCACTGGCCATCTTAGGACGAATCGTCGATGCTTTTCTTAAGGCAGTCGATATGGACGTCTGATCCAGCGGAGATTAAGACAAGACTAATAACACATCGATGTTAACTACACCAGAACGTCTGACCTTTGTTTGAAGCTTTAATACCTATTACGATCTTTGAACCATCTTGTTTGCAATGTCAAAGGTTAGCTTGCCTTCTCCCAGCATTGTAAATATAAGCCACGCCCACTTCAGTTGGCAGCCGCAGCCATCCAGCGTTATTGACCATTTGTTTACAGCATTGATTTACAGCTTCCCCACCGCCATCAATGGAGCTTGAAGGGGAGAATGAGCGCTATGAAGTGTCAGTGACTTCAATTTTCTTGGCCTCGGCAGCCGAGTACGACGGCCACATACTGATGTCGCATGTGCTTGGCCTGATCGTCGAGCGTATTAATTTTTTAATTGAGTTGGTTAGATAGCGCAAGTAGACTAGACACAAAAGCATATATTAGAACCTCTGATTAAGTATGGGCTATCGGATGGTTGTTCTGGCTAAGTCTCACCGTTATGTAGCCTGTCATCCTAAAACTAGATTAAACTGACGCTGGCTTTAGGAGGTCTTGTGCGTGGAGAACGCTTGAGTAAACGAACATCAACCGTTGCATGCACCCCCATGTTGAAGGGGTCGATTTGTAGGGCAAGAGATTTGTAGGGAAAGAACAGATTTGTCCCACATCCATTGGAAGCAAAGACCTTCCAATTGGTTATTGGAGTGGGTCATCTCGGTGGATATGGCATGAATCACAGTGTAAGTGGTAATAGTGCCAGAAGTTGGTTGGAACTGGAACGGTGTTCCAGTTATCTTTGGGATAGAACATTTTGTTCCATTATTTTCATCCAATATTTGATAGAAGGTTTAAGGCACAAGACCAAATACATACCATGCTTGCAAATTATGTATTATTAATTTATTATAACAACCACAAGTTCTAAATTCAACAGTGGGACCAGCTCATGCAGCAACACCTGTACAGCACATCATACATAACGCCTGCAGAGTGTAATACATAACACCTGTACAGTGTAATACGTAACACCTGTACAGGGTAATACGTAACACCTGTACACATTTTAATACACGACACGTATAACGCAATAATAATATATTCTCTTACAAAAATTATAATTCATACATAAATATACATGAATAGCAGAAAACAGTATATATGTATTAATCCAGGGATATATATATATATATATATATATATATATACATACACACACTAATCGCATAATATAATTATCACATTAGTATACATAAAATTACACCAGCAGAACCATGATTAAATCACAAGCAAAACTGGTTAAAGAATGCGATTTAAATACAATCGTTTTAGCAAATTTCAACTGAAGTCTGAAAATAAAAATTGGAGCCTCTCGTAACTCTAGCACAGAACCTCCAAGTAATATGTTTAACAAGCAAACTCAAAAACGAAATTAAAATCAAGACCAAACGTCAAAACCCAAAATTAAATCACCCTCACATTCAATTCAATTAGTTTCTGCTCCTCACACCACTACACACCACATAATGGTAATGATCATACGATGATCCTATGACGATCTTCGGGTAATGATCCTATGGTGAATAATGATGATCGTAGAGTAATGATCCAGTAGTGATCAATACAGATTATATGATAATGATTAATAAAGATTATAGGATGATCAATGATGATCCTAAAATAACAATCCAAAGATGATCGATCATAGGGTAATGATCCAATAATGATCAACGACGACTGGGTCATGACCCCAGGGGACAGATTAAATTATGATCAATCGTCAGAGGTTAAGCATGATGATCCATCCTACTTCAGCATAGATTTTCAGATTCTTAGAATCACCTTTTTATAGCACTACTACAAAACTATGGACACGACAGCTTCTGACTCTACAATCAAAGCATCTGGCAAATAACAATGCATAAGCAATGGCGAAAACATCTACGGACTCGAGAAAGGTCTCTATACAGTAACCAAGGTTTGAACCAGGACACATTAGATTACAAGTCAGGTGCTCAACCAATGGACCACCAGATCCACAAAACGGTAATATTATGACATGTAATGCTGTCATGCACAAATGATCACATTTACTTCATGTTTTGCAGGTTGTGTCAATTTTAAAAAGGGTTAAATGTTTACAGCTGAAAGCGTAATCAATGAATGTCTGTAAGCACAATAATTAAATTAATAAATTAGTAAAGGATGTCTTTAAAAAATTTACACATAAAAATCTTGAACGAGGCGGCATACACCATGGCACAATAAAGTACAACCCCAGTTTTGCTCAAATTTCAACTGAAAATATTAAAATTCTTTCACTATCTACTAACTAACAGAAAAATGTACATCGTAGTTCAATATTCATGCTTTCATCATTGAAATATCATTGAAGAACTTCAGAAATGTCCACTTGTAAAAAAATCATGTGAGCATTTACACCAATCAATGACTCATGTTAAGAACAATTTGCTCATTTAGCTGGAGCTTATTTTATGACCACGGCATACCATCAACATTAATAGACAAGCTATACAAAAGCAAGGAATGTATGAATGGTTTAAGGAATAATAAAATTCTCCTCAAAATAACTTTGAAAATTATTAAAAAAAAACATAAAAAATCTTTAATTAAAATAGCACCCTGGTGGGAGAGTCTTGTCCTCAAACGGGTCCCCATAAATTTCACCCAATTTTGGGGGGTCAGGTAGTCCATTAGCAATTAGTTCCATAGCAGATAGTTAGTTCTGTAGCAATAAATTCAATATTTAGCAATTAGTCAGATAGCAAATAGTCCCACATCAAATAGTTCCAAAGCAATTAGTCCGCAAAAACCAATTTCTGACGATCCACTACTATACAGAATCTCATCAAATGGTAACAAAAGACATAATATCGATGAAAAGCAAACAAAATAACCCAAATGATAATTAAAAATAGTAGAAATTCAACAAATATCCTTCTTATTAACTTATTCATCAGGTTCATCTCAAGAGGTTCTTTAGATTATATAGATAGATACTAGACAATAATTGTGCCACAGCATTAGCTGTTAGTAACTGCAGAGCAACTGTGACCCACAACCAGATACTGTGCTTTATATAGTATGCTGAAATACCTAAACAATTATTCATCATACACTTCTCATGGATTCATTATACATGACGGAATCTAATTGCAGATCATTAACATAATTAATTCATTAGATAATGAGAAAGCTCCAACACATTTGCTTGAGTGTGGTTGAGTTTCTGAACGCTACAGATCAGCAGGAAGAGGAAACCAGGAAGGCAGGCAGACAGACAGTTGGGCAGACAAGCAGGCAGGCAGGCAGAGATAGTGAGACAGGTAGAAATCCCAAACTCTTTCTCATCTCAAATATCTTCATCGTCTCATCTCATCTAAAGAGAATATTCTAGATTTACATTTTAACATTCTCTACGTTCCTGAAAAGTTCCAGCAAAGACGCAATGTGACCAAACTGCCCTCAACAGTAATAATATCTGCTAACTATAGACACAGAAAACATGGAGACATTATTAGAGAGGACACAAAATGTCTTATACACTACCTCATCCCAAATTCCCTATTTGAACTAAAGACTACATTTTAATTTAAGGGGAAAAGATTTTAAAAGCTGCTCCAATAAGGTGCTCCATTACACCAAGGACACGACTGCCAAAGTCAGCTATATAAATAACCTCTCTTGACTATTCACATGTTTGCCTGAAACACATATAGCGGATGTTTACGTCCAATATACCAAAACCTCAGCTCAATGACACAATCTCGTCACAAGTGGCTTTGCATTTACTCTGTAGGTTACGCATTAAGAACATTAAGAGAGTGAGTAGTTGACCCAAATACATATGCATATACACAACCTCATCATAAGTGACCTTGCATTTACTATGTAGGTTATGCATTAAGAGGAGATATACCGTACACAACCTCATCATAAGTGGCTTTCCATTTACAATGTAGGTTACGCAATGAGATGTTGACCCAAATAAATATGAATGTGTAATGAGAATCTATCGATAATAATTAGTCCGTCTATTATTGGCTTTGTTCAAATGAGCCACTGAACAGATATCGGACAAGTAACTCCTCCACTGCTTGCAACTCTGGCAGTGCTAGTCCCAAGCCTGGATGACGGAGGAGGGCGACGTTAATGATCATTACCACAACACAGTGCTGTTAAACTGAAAATACTTCTATAATGCCAGGCAAACTGTGCCACTGCCTGCACTCTAGTGGTGCCAGTCTCAGGCCTGGATGACGGAGGAGGGCGACGCTAATGATCTTTGTTATCACAGTGTCATTAAAAAATTCTCCCCGATTTCTGCGTGTACACAAACTATATGATGCCTATTACCTCAAGTATTGCATTCAACCACTTTCTGGTGTATGACGGTATCTGGAAGGCAGACAATAACACAATAGAAACTTTACAAAAGACATAATAATGTCTAGTAACATAGCTCGCCAAGGGCTAGCACCAGACAACAGTGTGTCAGTGTAATCGTTTATAAGCATC
Organism: Bimastos eiseni; assembly: GCA_959347315.1. Classification (NCBI taxonomy): domain Eukaryota; kingdom Metazoa; phylum Annelida; class Clitellata; order Crassiclitellata; family Lumbricidae; genus Bimastos; species Bimastos eiseni. Next base: position 56,006,529 of record OY365808.1, on the reverse strand, counting down.
CTCTTAAGTCTTACACTTAAACTACAGAGATCAGACTCTACTAGGCCACAATTCTAAAACATTGTAAAACATGCAAGTCTCTGGTCTATGAAGAATACGCTACTCTCATATTTGGTCGTTAATTGCACTAATCACAAACAGTCCACTCTGCTGGCTCAAACTCGCAACTGTTGGATCACAGATCCTGAGCGCTATCGAACAGACAGCCACACATGATCAAAGACTACACATTCAAACTTCATTGTGCAAATTCACAATTGAATCCACTACAGCTACACCCCACACCACAGCACGAACCACGTCCCCATGTGGGTTTGTCACCCAACAGAAAAGCACCCCTAATCTAGACCACAAGAGGCAGCAGTGGGCATTAAGTGCTAGCGACTTCATTTTCTTAGCCTCAGCATATGATGGTAGGTTCCTGATTTCTTTCACTGACAGTCTATATTAACTGGCAACCTAAGAAGAAGCAAAGTGCCTACTGTTGGCCCTGAAGCAGCCATGGCGACTTCACTTTCTTAGCCTTGGCATACCACGGTTCTTGGCAACCGTAAATCAAATCTAAACAGTTCATCTCCAAAGAATTCCTGATAAAATCGTTGCAACGGATGATCTTAATTCTGAGACATCAGATGCTATTTAAAAATCATTGCTGAAAAACACAGTATTTAATAATATTATCATAGATACATAGCAGTCAGTCTAGTCGACCTTTATCATAACGCTATTCTCACCGCATCATTCACCCGATGGCGCCCCGCCATGCGATGGTCTAAGGTAATTATAAATAATAATAATAATAATTATAATAATAATAATAATCTTACTGATAACAACAGTAAACCAATACACTGATCGAGTGATATGAACTGTCTGGTCGAGTTAATCGCCAGACGATGTCCAGCCACAAGTGCCTTCCAATAGTCTAAACAAATTCACCAGCATTACACACTGAAATATCAGCTAAATATCCACAGCTCATATCATCAATTAAAATAATAACCATAATTAATTTGCAAGCAGTAAAATCAAGGAGTCAAGTGATTGAGTTAGACATACTTATTTTTCGTTCAAAGCACAAAAACAAGCAAATAACATTAAATAATAATTACTATTAATAGCATTCAACATCCGCTGTAACAATCACGCTACCAGATATCATCGGGGGATCAGATGAGAATTTTATCTCTTTTATTAATCGCTGGACATTGTTTGAAATCAAAGAGGATCATTGCCACCTTTGACAAAGTAATAAGCAGCAGTAATAATAATAATAATAATAATAATAATAATAATATAAGCAAGAACAAAAAGACTAATACTAGTAATAATAAAAATACAATAAAAATAGTACTATTAATAACAGTAGCATTTACAGAAATAATATTACTAATTCTACTAATAATAATATTAAAAAAGTAATACCAAATAACAGTAATAATATCAATAATGGTAAGAACAATGAGAATAACAATACTACTACTGTTACTACAACTAATAATAATAATACCTCAAGTGATAACAAAATAATATAAATAATGTTCAAATAATTTATCGTTTTTTTATTAAAAATATTCCTAATAAATAATAATAAGAGGCAGAGGAGTTAAAGCTACCTCGGGGTAAAAAAGATAATACCTCATTTTTACAGCTGAAAGCTTAATTAATTAATTAATGTCAGTATGCACAGAAGTCCAATTAATAAGTTAGTTAAGGATGTCTTTAAAAAATAACACACATAAAAATCTTGAACGAAGCTGAATACACCATGGAACTATAATGTACGACCCACAGCTGTTTGGTCATCCACCTCTGTATTCAACAACCCTTAGTCTATTTACCCATAGGTAGATAATAATAATAACATTAAATAATAATAAAATAATACTAATAACAATACTAATAACAATAGTACTACTAATAATAATAATAATAAAAATTACACTAACAATATTAATAATAACAGTAACATAAAAAAATGTTGTTAACATTTACTAAAGCCATAATAATACAATAATAAGCCTTGATAAATAAAATCCCGACACAGATCGTGTCAGACACGACCTGTCAAACGCGAAAACAATACGCACGACAAAACAAAAAATCTCATCCATTAATAGCAAAATACTTCCGCCGCCGAAGACAGACTGGAGACGGCGTCTAAAACGATCGCAGCAAATGGGAATGTTGAATATTCAGCAGATGGCGACGACGTAACCATGGCAACTGGTCCCCATGGCGACGAAAGGAGGAGGAGAAGGTGGCGGCACCTAGCACTTGCAGCCCGAAGGGGGCGGCTCGGAGCTTTCCGTCAGCTGTTTGGTCATGTGTTGGCTGAGAATGGTCGGATCGGAGTCGAGGCTTTCCGACATCTTGTCACAGATTATGTCGACGAGACGTTCGAAGACCGCCTTCACGTTAGAATTGTCCTTCGCTGAGGCCTCGAAGAATTCCAGGCCTAGGAACAGAAAGCAGCTCAGTTCAATTCAGTATTCATTTTATAATTATCATTACAATTAATAAGAGAACCATGCTGTCGCAACCGCGCAACTTAGCTTACAAAGACATTCATTTTTATCAGAGATGAACTGAGTTTGAATTTCTTGCCGAGTCCGAGTGCAGAGTTTTACAAGTTGAATTTTGCTGAGTCCACGTTTCGAATATTTAAGAGTCAGAATCTCTTGATTTGTTGACAATTTGCACAACTTTATGACGTGTTTCTAGTTAACCTTAGTTTAAACTAAAATAGTCCACGCTTTTATTTAGGTCGATTGTCATTTTGTTAATTAAAAACTCCCGATTTTCGTTTCAAAACAGAAAATCGGAATGTCCGAGATTATGCAAAGCGCTACGAAACTCGGGGCAAGCCGGGTTCAGAGCCGAGTTTAGGTTCACCCCTAAATTTTATGTAGATATAATTAAACACAAACATACATTTAATGTTCACACATATGCATACACATATCAATCAATTCATAGATATTCACTGCTCCATCCATCCACCTCTTCCACCTCAATCGATTTGAATCTCTATTCCTATGTTTCATGAATAATCCATCTATTCATTTACTATACATCCTTCATCCTCTCCATCAATAAATATCCAATCCACAAATAAATAACCAAAGAAGAAAAAACCTGAATAAGAAAATATCTGTAGATTTGAATAAAAGCTCTTGTCTCAGTTTTTGTGAATTCAGCAAGCATAAAGAATTTCAAAATAAAACAAGAATAGACTGCATTAAACAACAAGATTAGATGTAAGTTGCTCTAGATTAAATAAGATTAGATTAGAATATAATCTCATCTTAAACAACTTAGTCTAATTTGATAAAGAGCAATTTAATATATAATCAATAATATTGAGCAATCTAATTAGATTGTTCAGTATGATAGATCTAGATGAGCTTATAACGTACCCATCTGCTGAGCCAGTTGCTGTCCTCGATCTGTTGAAACGACTCGCTCGTCTTCAAGATCCGATTTGTTGCCTACGAGAACGACCTGCGCGTTGTCCCACGAATAGGTCTTGATCTGCGTTGACCTACAGCAGGACATCATGACATCACCACACGATGACATCACCACCACAGGATGTCATCACTGCACGATGACATCACTACACGATGACATCACCACACGATGAGATCACCACAAGATGACATCCCCACATGATTACGACATCACCCATGATGACATCACCACACGATGACATCACCACACGATGACAACACCACACGATGACATCACCACACGATGACATCACCACAAGACTACGACATCCCCACGATGACATCACCAATGATGATATCACCACATGATGACACTACCACGTCATCTTATCACCACAACATCATATATCACCACACCATATGACCACATAATCATATGACCACATCAAACAGAAGCGCGGGACCAACAGATCTCCATAGGCAGATGACCGGCGACAAGACTGGCTGAAAACGGGAAGACAAGAGCACTCTCTGATGTAGTGTGATGCCCAACCGACCATCGAAGCCCCTCCTCCTGTGATGAACAGAGGGTCTTGAAGGTATCCCTTCTCAACTGGAGGCCAAGGAATACAGCATGTCGCACATATAAAAATATTATAGCAAGCGACGATTGAGGCATGTGAGCAACAATTCGAGGATTAACTGAAGCATTAACGTTTGCGGACATTTAACTCCATCAGGTGTCACCTAATCCAATAATAACCGAACGTCAAAAATGTCACCAGGTGTCAAGGCGTCGTTACAAACGTCACCAGTTGCAATGACATTTAATGCTGTCGCAAAATAAAATCTTCAGGTTGACTACCACTAGATCCATCAGGGGTTAAATCGTTTACCGCAAGAGCCGAACGAGCGATGGAAGAACGCAAGCGCAAGGAGGACGACAAAGAAGGCAGAAAGGCAATTTCCGTGGCATCTGTAAAAGTCATGGACGTGAATTAAGGTCACGTCTTTTCAACGCAACGCTTGGTCGCCTCCTGTGCACTTAACCGCTTGCATGTCAGAGTGACCACTACTTGAATGCCAGTAATTGGCAGGTAATATATATACATATATATATATATATATATATCGAGATTTCTCCACAAAATTAATGGCAACTGCTATTTTTAAATACCTAATGACAACACAACTTTACTGCTACACACCTAATAGCAACAAAACACTAATAGCTACATACCTAATGGCAACTGCTAATAGCTAGGGTATAGACCTAACTAATGACATCTGCTAAAGAATAAAGAGTCTTTCAAAGACCTAATGGCAACTGCTATAAAGAGTAAATATAATAAAGCAAAACTAAAGCGTAAACAGAGCAGAACAGCTAATAGCAACTGCTAAAGATATTCTATTCCATCCAAGGAAAGGGAAGGAGATGAAAGCCAAGGTGATGTATGATGGAAAGACAACTACTCGCCAATACAATACAATACAATACAATACATGCAGTAGACGTCAACAAGTCAAGCATTTATTTCAGCATAATTTACCAGAAAATGAGCAATTTCTCAAAGCGTGGGCTGCCAGATAATCGTGACAGATTGTCTCTCATACAACTGGTCTTTGCAAATGGTTCGTTTTATGACCATCGGCGTCTGTCACTTCACATTGACGGCTGATCGACTGAACTGTATATCCGTCACCAATTGACCAATGTACCTTAGGACGGACTACACTTTTAATGTGACCGATCTCTGAAACATCTAGACACTAACGCCCCTGAACTGAACACTAACCGTCCGCATATGAAGCCAATTTCAATGCCTTTCCTTTCCTGGACTTACCTTTCATTAGAACACCTGATATTTCCTATCCTTACCTCAACTTACCTTTAAATATCTTACTTTGCCTTCCCTAACTGGAACTTTTCTTACCTTTTCCTACCTTTTCTTACTTCTCAACATCTTATCCTGCCTTCCCTTACCTGTGTCTTGCCTTAGGAGTAATTAAACTGTTTTGCAAATGTAGCACTTAATACAAGCCACAACTCAGTGTCCATTATCAAACAGTCACCTACTCATATATTGTCCACATTTTTATATATTGTATTGCATTGTATTTAATAATTTTTAAAGCACCTCTAGTAGGGTGAACTGTTCAGAAGCGCTGCTAGTGCACAAGTCCCCGCTAAAAGAAGCAGGTTTTGAGAAAAGCAGACTGCCAGATGGAATCTTAGAGCAAACAGACGGAGAAAGCCCATTCCACACAGAGGGACCAATTGAATCAAAAGATCGAGACTGACCATAGCTGATCTAGTTCAAGAATCCAAGGACATCCGCCACGGCCCTTATTCGAGCATTTATATAGCGCATCCACAAGACAATCACTCCCAAAAGCATTACCGATCCGGCCTAAATGAGACTCAAAATGGCGCTGTACTAAATCAAACAGACAGCAAGCAGTCAGTGCACGGTAAAGGATATCAATTATTCATTGAAAAATGAGCAAGGTCCAAGTCGCATACTATGGTCGCTAAATAAAAACAACCTAGCTTGGCATCTTGCTGATGATGCAAGAAAAAGCTTCACCACTGCTTGCAATTTGAAAGTGCCAGTCTCAAGACAGGACAAAGAAGGAGGGCGACGCTAATGATATAATAAATATCACACAATGTTGTCAAACTGAAACTAATAATAATAATAATAACAATAATAATAAAAAGAGAAAGAGACCGGACGGGCAGACCCTGATACCGTGGAGTGGGGGGCGGGCCTTACTTTGGGACCCAACTGTGGTGGACACAGTGGCCGCTTCTTATATCCCCGAGACAGCTTCCACAGCTGGAGGAGCGGCGGAGATAGCAGCCACAAGGAAACACACAAAATATTCTGAGCTAGAGAAGAAATACACTTTTGTTCCAATCGCTATAGAAACCTTCGGTCCCCTCAATAGTGAGGGCCTCGCCTTTCTGTCTGAGACTGGACGCCGACTTTCGACAACTACCGGTGACACCCGAGAGACAAACTTCCTTTTCCAGAACTTGTCGGCATTGATCCAACGTTTCAATGCGGTGGCTTTTCAGGGCACCATGTCAAGATTACAGTCCACTGACAAGCGGCGACCCAGATAGCATGATGACAGATCCGTTGGCAATGCCAATGATGAATAATAATAATAATAATAATAATAATATATATATAATATATTATAATAATAATAATAATAATAGTTATTTTTTATTGTTATTGTTATTATCATTATTATTATTATAACGAGTTGTACTAAAAACGACTGGGAAACCAGTGTAACTGGATGCCAAGGTGCTAAGCCCCATCTGGTTCCACCAGACTGTGGATGGCCTCCTTGTAATCGTAATCTCCAAACTTCCAAAGCGCCACTCGAAAGCCAAGCACAGGGCACCAGCTTATTCAGAAGCGCTGGCAGAGAAGACCGTCACGAGTGACGAGGGGATGCCTATTACCAGACAATACAGGTGTCATCACAATCCTGTCACGTCTCAACCGCCATGCTTACGGACAATAAGACACGTCCTTTGATCTCAACCAAATACATCAGTCAAAGCTGTTAATTAATAGACGGTCTACTTTGATGTGAAGGCACCGCTATTCGTTTATAATCGAATTTAGTCAAAAATCAATTATCAGCTTACATTGAATCAAAACGAGACGGTTAAGCATCTTAAGAGAAAGTAATATCCGCACACAGACAGACACACAGACGGACGGACGGACAGACATACAGACAGGTAGACAGACAGGCAGCAGGCAGGCAGACAGACAGACAGACAGGCAACAAGGCAGCAGCCCATGGGTCCTGAGCTCTCGCAGGTCATGTGACTTGGACGGTAATCTAATTCAAATTGAATCAAAATCCAATTTACGCTAAGTTAATCTAAGTTAATCAAAACCAATTGAATCTAATCTAATTTAATTTAATGAGAGAATAGAATGTGATGAATGAGGACCTACCAGTCTTGAACTGCATTGAATGATTCTTCATTCGTGACGTCATACATGAGAATGAACCCCATGGCCCCTCGATAGTAAGCAGTTGTTATGGTTCTATATCGCTCTTGACCAGCTGTATCCTAAACAGAAAGACACGTTCTCGTAATTTTAATAGTATGTGAGCATTTATATGGCGCCTCTTGTGCAAAAGTAACCGTAAAGGACCACCTTATAAAAGAATGGACTCTCAAATTCATAAGGGTATGGTCTTCATAATTTTTAAGGGAATGATAGTCTCGATTCATAAGGGAATGGTAATCCCAATTTATAGGAGGAATGGTATTCCAAAGCTAAAAGGGACTCAATCTTCAACGTTATGGTCTCCCAATTTATAAGGGAATAGTCGTTCCCATTCATACGCCAACATTGGTATGTCAACCGTCAACCTCACCCCATGGGAGCATGGGACATAGGCTTCAACCAATGTAGCCAATCGTGCCAGCAAGGGTCAATTCAACATTTTCTGGAGGAAGTCTTGCCATTCTTGTTGATCCCTCAGTAGTCAATTCCTGATAACACACTCAATCAACTCTTCCAATTATTCCTCCTCATCATGCATTCAGAAATAGCCACGTTTCTTCTATAGTGGTGATCAATCGCATTGACATTATCATAGTCGTCGTCGTCATCGTCGTCGTCACCGTCATCATTGCAATCATCATAATAATAATAATAATCATCATCATCATAATCATCATAGTCGTCGTAATCGTCGCTGTCATCATCATCTTCTTCATAATAATAATAATAATAACAACAATAATCATAGTCATCATAGTCGTAGTCATCATCATCATCACCACCACCACCACCATTATAATAATCATAGTTATAGTCGTCGTTGTCATCATTATCATCATTAGTTCCTGATGTCTCCCATCTTAAGGTGCAACTCTAAAGCTAAGCACCGTAATTGTAATGAATGTTACATATTTCAACATTTATATGGCGTTCGATGGAGCAAATAATGAAAAGTCGTCTCTGCATCATCTATATGCAATGTAATGCAAGTTGCCATTTTGCCATAGCACCCCTAGAGATATCTACTTAAAGAGATGATCCGATATGGAATAAGTTTCATATCAATCTGAATTCTTCTGTCAATCTAATTTATTCCCATCCAAATCCATGCATGTAAATGTAATAGCTTTCTTCAGTCAACTCTATCAAATGCTTTTTCACAATCTACATATTCCATAAAATTCCACGTAATTTGTAAAAAATCTGCTCTAAACACATCCCGCATTTAATACAGGATGTTTAGAGCACATTTTTAATAATTATATAGCTGTCCACACTTGTGTGTAGCTTCAAAGCAGAACCTGAATAGGTCATCCAATACCAGCCAACCCAAATAGGTCATCCAATCACCAGCTAACCCAAATAGGTCATCCAATCACCAGCTAACCTGAATACAAGCAGGAACGAGCCGTACACATCCAGTCGTTGAAGAGCAGTTCCTAAATTAAGCCTCAGAGGCAGTCATCGGTATGAAGCGTTAGCGACTTCATTTCCTTAGCCTCGGCATATATGAGTGGGCGGCCAGGCCAGTCCTCCCCTCGCCGTCTCATCTTCCCACGGCAAACGATCCGTGTACTAATCACAGCTGAGATCGTGCACCAGAAAAAAAAAGTCTGCCTCACGGAAACTTGAGCGCAAGACCACTACACAAAAATATAATTAACTTCAACCGTAATTAGTGAAGAGGATGGAATCGACACTGTCAACTAACTGTCACCGAAAACGATAAGAGTTATATAGCAAGTACGCTCATACTGTTTTTCTAAAACAATAGCAGCAGGAACTTCACGAAGCAATATGTTTCCACCTCCCCTAAAGATATCCCCTAAATTCATTTTTGATAACCCTTTCAACATCCCCAATTTATATTGTATACGCCTTTCAATAACCATTATATCCCCTTTGGATATTCCCTTTGGATATCTCCTATATCCCACGTTCAATATCCCATATGGATATCCCTTCTGGATATCCCATATATCCCCATTCAATATCCCTTTTGGTCATCCCCTATGGTACTTTGGATATCCCATACATCCCCCTTTCGATATCCCCTTTTGGATATCCTTATAATCATCACCCGTCTATCTCATGTATCCCTATATATCGGAAATAAAAAATGTTCTGCCGATCTGAGCCACTCCCTACGCGATCGTTAGAGACGAAACAACTCCATGAGCAGTAAAAGCAAAAAAACAGCTTATGAGTGAAGAGATGGAAAAAGGAAGCTCTAGGTCCGTTGTGAGCCTCGTATACGTCACAGAGCAAGTCTCTACTCAACGCTTAAACCATGCGTCCTTCCGAGTCCACTTCCGCTTAATCTCTGACGACGCGCAACTCTGGCTTCCCGGCGCCCCTCCCCCCGCAGATAAGACAGACAACACAATCAACTATACAGAAAAAGAAGGCGTAGTGGTATGTTCTGTGTTTTGCAACTAAAGGCTCGCAGGTTCGAATCTACGTTATGTGACGGCATGGTGACCTTGGACAAGTTGCTTAGCCATAAATTGTCTGGGAGGAAGGCAACGACAAACCACCTCACTCATCTTATCACCGGGTGGTGCAAAATCAATGGACCTGCCTCTGGGGAGAGAGCTCATCGTCGTCGTCGTCACCGCCACCACCACCACCACCACCATCACCACCACCACCACCACCACCATCATCATCATCATCATCATCATCATCATCATCACCATATAATATGAATGTGCAAATAATTATACTCCTTATAATATACATAAATTGTATACAACTAAAGTCCTTAATGGGTTCGTTTGATTCAATCATACTCCATCCGGGTCTTATATTTACTACACAAACACCCACACAACCCAACATACTCACACACACACATGCACACACACACACACACACACCTACACACACACACCTACACATACAAATACACACAAAGACACATACACAGACAAGGACAGACACATATACAGACATATACGCACAGACACATACATAGACACACACACACACACATAGAGACATACATATGACAACATGCATACATTATATAAGCATTATTGCATTTCCCACATAATGCACACATCAGTACTCCACACATACAAACACACACACGCACACATCCAAAGACGAAGACGGTAGAGGCTTAGAGCAGGAGGCGACAGACAATGAAGACCTTGCATTGGAGCGCCACCAAGCGACAAAGGAAGGAACGACCGACGGACTAAGCCTCCCACATCATCATCATCCGGGCATTCAAGTGGGCGACGTAGACAGGCGCACCATAAATCATCGGTGATATCGGCGACAATGGGTCCAGCAAACGACCCGCGTGGGTGTGACGACAGATGCAGAGGTATAAATAGACAACGAATAAACCAGCCCGTAACTCCTCCACTGCTTGCATTCTGTGGCAGTGCCAGTCCCAAGCCTGGACGATGGAGGAGGGCGACACTAATGATTTTTGTTATCTCACAAAGTCGTCAAACTGCAACTACTACTAGTTCAATTGATAAATCGGCCACTGCGTGCACACTGTGGCCATTAGCTATAGGGATGCTAGGCTAAGTGCTGAGGTTTGCCATTGCATGCCAGATGATGCGACATCTACATCATCATGCATCATGGGCACATCGCCCGTAGATGCATTTTCAGACGCCATTTTCACCAGGCTCTTCCACTTCTGTCGGTCCACTGCAGCGTGTGTAAATTCTTGTATTGGTTTTTCGTCCAATCCATTATGTCATCCATCCACCACTCTCTATTCAGCCGTCCTCTGTTTGTTCCCTCCATTCAATCAACATGTACATGTATAATATTATATGGTAATTGAAAGTTGGGCTAAACTCAAGATCTCTGACAAGAGCAGTCCCTGAATGTAATGTAATCAAGCATTTATATAGCGCTGCTCAAATCAGCAACGCTCTCAACGGGCGCCATTGCGTGGGAACAGAAAGGTCGTCTCCGAAACTGGCAAGGTGAGAGGGTCAGTAACTTCAGGCGCAGGGACTGTAGAAGACAGCTCCAAGCTGAAAGGACAGCATAGGCAAAGCTGTGCGACTGGGCCGTGGCAGAGCGCATGCACGGAACGACAAGAGGGCCGCGAGTGGAAGATCGCATGGAGACCCTTACAGGTAAAGAGGACACTGTTCCCAAGAGGAAAACTCCGCGCAGTCATGATGAATCGTTGACGCCATCAACTTCACTTTCTCAGCTTCGGCACATACGAGGGCAGGCAGTCCAGTTTACCCGTTACAGCTCAGCTGGGTACGAGAAGCAAGTGGAGCAAAGGTCATTACAAGGTGCCTTTGAATTGGTATTTCAAAGGGGCGCTATATAAATGCTTCATTACATTACATTACAATGTAGGCAGCCAGTCCTCTCCATCGCCCATTGATTCTCAATTCAACAGCGCACGGGGCCAGTGCCCTCATTTTAAACCGACGCCTCTTAGGGACAACACTCGGAGTAAAAGCCCGAAGAAGAAAATTATGCAACCCTACGATCTCCACTAAAGAGCGACAATTCTGGACAACTTCCATACGGGGGTCGGTCTCACCGCAGGTACGAGCACACTCGGAGCGTATTCCGAGTACTCTCTGTAGCGACGTGGAACAGGTGCTGGCAGAATAAGCAGAGTGAATAAGAGAACGGGTCGGTGCACATTTGGCTGCAGGGTGAAAATGGTGGATGAAGCTGTTCCACTTAGCGGAGTTTAAACCATAAATGAAGAGAGAATTGAGAAGACAAGGGAGATTACATCAAATGGATGGAGTCAGGCACTGATAATGATGATGACGACGATGTTGACGATGTTCATGTTGATGATGATGATGATGCTGATGATGATGACGACGACGATGATGACAACGACCACAACGTTGATGATAAAGGCAACTAAATTGTTAGTGATGAAGAAGATGCTGACAACCACAATGTTAATGATAAAGACGACTAAATTGTTGGTGATGATGATGATGACGACGACGATGATGATGATGATGACGACGTTGATGCTGCTTCTGATGATTATGAAGATGATGATTTCTTATACTACATCAAACTTCGATCAAAGTGCATGTGATTTGTGTTACGGTCCTCGAATATAAAACCTAGCAATTTCCCAACGAAAGAATTCTATAAGAGCAAAATTCCACACCCATCACACCACCCCTCCACCCAACCACCCTTTCCCAGATGGAGGGAAAGCCCCAGAGATGATCTGTCCCAGGACAGACAGGGCAAACAGCCCGTCCACACTATTTGCTCGGTCCATTCGCTCGGATTGTAAACTCCGATCTTGATCAGAGCAGAAGTGGAGCCACCCCGAGCGTCGTCCCGTATACGTACATCATCCCTCTGCTTCATCCAATCCTCTGCGCTCTGCTCCCACGAAGCAGACGACGCTTGTGCGTGGGAGTATTACGCCCTCCGTCGTAGAAAATCGATAGGACGAGAGTCTTCGGAGACATGCAGACAGACAGACAGACAGACAGACAGACAGACAGACAGACAGACAGACAGAGACAGAGAAACAGACAAAAGACACAGACACAGACAAAAAGAGACCAAAAAGCTGAGAGGGGTCAGACAAATACAGAGAGAGACAGACAGACAAACAGAAAGGCAGGCAGGCAGGCAGACACACACAGAGAAACAGACAGAAAGACAGATACTGACAGACACTGACAGACAGACAGAAAAACAAAAGGCTGATAGGGGTCCGACGCTTACATAGAAAGATAAAGACAGGCAGACATACAGACAGACACAGACAGACAGACAGACAGAAAAGACAGACATACAAACAGACAGACTGAGAGGCACACTAACAGAAAACAAGACAAAGACATAAGGCCTACAGACAAACACATACCGACCGAGAGACAGACAATAACAGAAACAAGACAGACAGACACACACACACACACATACCAATAAACAGACAGAGACAGACAGACCATGCGCAACATCTTGCTCAACCGTTTTATTACGATGACCTACGTAGAGACGTCGTCGTCGTCCAATGGCGGGATTTACGTGGTTCACCTGTTGCGTATGCATTAAACGACGCCTCTCCGTCTCTGTCTCTCTCTATCGGCCGAACGACAGATGAGCCATTCCATTCTAGGGGACAGAGGGTCACCCGTCCCTCTCCCCCCACCCACATCCCACATACAGCGAACAGGGGGGGACGGGGAGTGGATGGAAACGGTCTTAACCGACAGAGTTGAAACCGTCTCAGATAATGAATTAAGGACACGACGTGTTCGATGTGAGAGCAAGAACTGGGATTTCACTTAGGCACTTTATACGCCCCATATTAGGGGCCGTTCACATATTATATAACGCTCAAGGGGTAGGTGGGTTCCTGTTTTGTTAGCGCTATATTGTTTAGGGTGGGGGGGAGGTTGAAGGTTTTGTTATATAGGGTGACTCGATAGGTCGAGAACGATTTTGAATGCAGACAAATATATGTTATACACAATATAATATGGAAAGTTGTATACTGGAGGATAGGTTGTTCAAATGAGAATGTTAGGGGAAAAAATTAGATCACTAGCTCACTTACTAAAATTGTAACGCCAATATCCGTGACGTCATCAAAGCAAACGTAAACAAGCAGCATTATCATTGACTAGTGAATACGTCGATTAGGCAATGGCGGCCTTAAATGAATCGCAAATTAGAGCTTAAGCTATTACATTATTGGAAGAAAAGTACAGTTACAGTGTTATAGGAAAGAAATTGGGTCGTTCTAAATCGTGGATTAGCAAGTGGGCCAAACGCTACAAGCAGAGTCCAAACGAGATGCTGCGGAATCGATATCACGGTGGTAGGAAGTCTGCTGCCGCTCAAAAACTGATCAAACAGTCTAAATATAGGCGAGGACAGAGTTTGCGAAAATTAGAACGTCGGTTAAAAGACAAACGCCTTGCTGGAAGCAAAGAGATAATCAGGCGTTATATGCAGACGACGCTGAAATGGAAGAGTTTCAAGAGACCAAAAGTCCCAAAGTTAACTGATGCTTCTTCGCGAAGAAGTTTAAGGATATTGATTGGTCGCGTGTTATGTTCGGTGATGAATTGCCCTTCAAACTCTACCACGTACCTAACAGTAAGAATGACGTTGTGTGGGATCACAAGAAAGTTCTGTTCCGTGCGCTCCACAGGTGAAGTTCAGTCCCTCAGTTCTGGTGTGGGGAGGCATGACATCTCTTGGATTAACAAAACTTCATATCATTCCAAATAAAACTTCAGTCACTTCGAGTTATTACATTAATGAGATACTGGAGAAAGAGGTCAAACCCGCATTCCAGCGAACTGCAGTCTGCGCTCAGTTAACAGCCACAAAAATGTTTCATAATAACGGCAAAGGATTATTTCAACAAGACGGTGCACGTGCACACACATCAAAAGCCTCAGTCGAATGGTTGAACAAAAATATCACTGGATACATCTCACCGGGGGACTGGCCACCTAATTCGCCGGATTTGTCACCAATAGAAAATGTTTGGAGTATTATGGCGGCAACTGTTTATGCCGATCCCGAACCCCAGACATTGAACACCTTAAAACGTCGGCTTCGTAAGGCATGGTCATCCATATCTCTGACAACTCTGAAAAATCTAATCGGCTCGATGCCTAATCGACTTGAGACTGTAATAAAGAGTAAAGGAAACATTATTAAATACTAAATGATAATTTGTATTAATTAATTATGTGTGGATTAACAATGATGGTCGTATAATATTGTTTTCGGCGTAACTGGACGTTTGCTTGTCACGAATTTGATGACGTCACGGATATTGGCGTTACAATTTTAATAAGTGAGCTAGTGATCTAATTTTCCCCCCTAACATTCTCATTTGAACAATCTATCCTCCAGTGTACAACTTTCCATATTATATTGTGTATAACATATATTTGTCTGCATTCAAAATCGTTCTCGACCTATCGAGTCACCCTATATAACAAACTTTTTTCAGCGTATGCTATATTGTCTGTTTGCCTGCTAATTGGAAATTACATGTACCACGGACCTTCATTGTTTTATTGAAGTTCACAATACGTTGCGAACCAAAACCAGCACCATCAGCTGCCACCTGGCGAATTGATTTGACGTTCTTACTTATTATTTAGAAATCCACTTTTAACAATTTCCTGTTTACAGTTTTAACAATTTCCTGCGCATAGCTTCAAACGGTCTTAAATTCAATTCTGTGTGATTTGTTTTGATTCTGGTTTTAATTAAAAAGTAATTCACTTGAAATAATTATTTCGATACGTATTATCCAGATGTTTGATTTTATTTTCTATAGTATGTGTAAATAGTTTATATGTTTGCTTAAATTCCCAATTGTAGTTGTAGTATACACTCTGTATCATACGCTACAAAATAGGTAGAGTTGTACCGCGAACCTATCGATAAATACCTGATAGTGCAATATTAAACCAATCGATTCTGTGTGATACTGTAATCCTCATTTCTAGGGCAAAACAGGAGGGAAACAAGAATGGTGTTTTTAAATAGGATTTACGTCACTACCATGTATTATCATGCTGTATTAGTAGGCCTACATGTAGATACACGGTGACAACCGTAGACTGCCAATTAGTTGCCATAATTAATACAAGTGAATTTAAGGCCATTAAAAGTCCGATTATTAAGCTAATTACGTTCTATAAATTTTAAAGTATTTTAATATGGTTTGAACTCTTTTAAAGGTATGCTGTCTTCATGCTGTACTAGTTAGCTTTATTAATGCATCTTGCATTTCAAGTATTAAACGATTAATGTGCTAATTTGCATAGTCTAGTAACTAAATTACAGTACTGACTAACAATCTAGTCACCATTAAAGTACTAACTGACATTGTACTGTTATAAAAGTTTCAAATTGTGCAATACATTATGCCGATTGTATGTCTTTTAATGTGCTTATAGACTGGGGTAGGGGGGTAGGTAGCATATTTGTTATATAATATAGGGACGGGGGTCACAGCTGCTGTTATATAACGTTATTAGGGGTAGGGTCAAAAATTGAGATTTTTGCGTTATATAACATGTGAACGGCCCCTTATACTAACTTTTGAAATCGTGTACAGCGGTCTTTTCTTCGGCTCGTCTGACATATGGCGCTATACAAATAGCCTCATTATTATTATTATTATTATTGTTATCATGATTATTATTATCATCATCATCATCATCGTCGTCAACATCATCATCATTAATATTATCATCACCATCATTAATATTGTTAATATCACCATCATCATCATATGAACATGATGAGCATTATTGTTATTATTATTGCAATTATTATTATTATTTTGCACCTTTAATAGGTAATTACTGATCCCTTAGACTATTTTCTGGAGATTATTATTATAAAATTTACACAATTTTAATGAATTATATAATTTTGCCTTAGTTAACAATAGGAAGTAGTAACTCGTAAGCACTAACAGCAGCAGTATTTGTGTTTTTAGTTAGGTCGATTGTCGTTTTGTAAATAAAAAATCCGATTTTTGTTTTCAAAACAGAAAATCTGAAAGATTAACACTCGGACCCATTGTTAACCCGAGTCTGGATAATGCCGAGTTCCAAGCAAATTGGACGGAGCAGAGTTCCGAATCGAGTTTCGGTGCATCCCTATTACTAATACTAATATTACTATTACCACTATAATCAATATCATCCTGCGTTAGCTTTTCTGCAGAATTTGTACTGGTTTCATCAGTCCGAGATGCAACTTCTTCAGTAATCCTACTCTCCGGTGTTTAACAACGTCATAACGTCACCCTCCTTCAGGCCCTATGCTTGGGACTGGTTCTACCTGACGCTAGATGCATAAGAGGCAGCAGTAGGGCATTCAGTTTCCTGCAGTTCCGTTAAGGCTGTACATGTCACACACCAACGGACACTGCAATTTAGGTCACAGCAGTCGCCTCTGTAATATTCATTCGGCCAATCTATGGGCAATATAGCTTCGGTCACACACGTAGCTGCATCAATTCAAGGCATTACTGTGTGGGTGATTGTGGGAGGGTTGGTAATACTAATACAGCTGGTGAAAATTTGGGTCAGCACAAACCGGAGTATCTCGATTATTTAAACGAAACTCAAAAGAAATCTAACTGGACTACGACATCTCATAACGCAGAAATATCTGAATCCTTGGGTATCACATCCCTCCTTAGATCCTTATCATCCACTCCAACACTGCCAAACACACGCCCACACCCAAACACATTTGTTTACACGCCCACATTTACACAGAAACTCGCCCACATCCACATAAACTAAAAAACGCACATACATTTACCCATTCACACACACAACGCTTCACGTTTCTTTGTTTCTCTGTGCAAAAGTTTCCAATTGAGACAAAATACTGTCTCTTATAACGAACCCAGACGCATGCATAATATACAGTATACAACACTTACGGTTCACACTACTACAGGCGCTATATGAATGTTTGACTACAATAGTACTCACTGTCAATTCTCGTACGTACATACATGTACGCACTATCATACTACCTCACAATGCTACACACATAAAATTTTCTTAATCCCGTAGACTACACACCAGCGTATGGCACGAGATGAAAACCTCGAGGCCAAGACCAAGACCGAGAAGTCCAAGACCAAGACTAAGACCGATACTATTTTTTTATTAACAATTCAATTTACTAAGCCGCTAAAACGGAATAACACGCTTAAAAAAATAACGCTTAATTTTATTGCTGAAGTATACTAATCTTAATAATGGTCCAGAAAACAGTTTTACCAGCCAGTCTGAAGTTTTGAGGGTTCAGCCCTTGGCTTCGGCCTGAGAATATTACAGCATAAATTACTTACAGTATACGATAGGTAAATACTTTAAGACATCTGAACAAGTAGATTAACGTTCCGTTTGAATGGTGTACTCGGAATTGTAGGTAAACCGTGTCTACACGTGGCCGACCACATCATTATTAGATTGTTCCAAAACCTTAAAATTTATTAAAGGAAATTTTGAAATGGCTGGCTCGTTGCAATGCATTTTTTTGCCCATAGTAACATGTATATGTATACATGTAGAAGGTCAGCACGCCAGAAATCGATAACAATCGTGTACGCCATAGGGCCCAATCATCCAGTGTTTTTAATAATCGAAAATAACCAACAAATATAAAAAAAATTGCTCTCATACTGCAAATGACCAAGAACGCTAATCCAAGACGGAGACCAATCCAAAAACCGTTCCTTTAAGACCAAGACCGCAGTTTTCCGGTCTCGAGACAGTCTCGAGAGCAAGTCCGCGGTCTCGAAACCACATCCCTGCTATACACACCAACCATAGTTACTGTAGTAATCTCAATTTAACGACACTGTGTGATAACAGATCATCAGCCAATGATTAGTATCGCCCTCCTCCTCTATCCCGGCTTTGGGTCTGGCATTGTCATCCAAGACTGTATATCTTCTAAATTTCTCAGCATGTCACAAAATCTGCGGCAAAAACACCAGCCGCTCATTCGCTGGACCATGTCCTGACACCCCTCCTGTAAAGTTGGTTTGATTACTTAGTGTAATCGTATCATCGCAATTTAGGGTGACCACGTTTCTTTTCTGCCATTTCGGGACACCATAGTTTCTCCCATCTAAATCAAATTCAATTGGGATATTCTATTTTTAAATTGTTTAACTTGTGTTCTTCTTGGTCGCCCAAGCACCACAGAGGTAATAAAACTGTTAACTGCTTATCGATAGTTACCTTGTAACTATACTACTGCTAGATGTATAAAAGCAAATTTTGATTGATAGATTGACTGACTGACTGACTGATTTACTAACTAATTGACTGACAGTGACTGATTGATTGAATGACCGACTGATTGATTTGAAGTAAAAAAGTGTGCTATATTGAACTTAGGCTTCTTAGAACATTACTGACATGTGGAAATTGGCCATGAAAATAGCCCATTAGTATCTCAAGTGACCAGACATTAGTGTTAATCGGACCGTTAGTATAGGTCTATAGGAGACGTTGTTGGATGAGGGAAGGCAGGGCGGCATAGTGTGGGTCTAATGCGGAGCATAATCCGGCCTTTTATGATTGCCGCTGAAATCAAATTACTTCTGTTGATACTTGGCAATTATTAATGACCAAAAAAAACCATTGATGAATTGCAAATTATCAATTATGACGCGAGTAATTTGCCGCCCGGGGTCACGTGGCAAAAGGGCGGTCTGAGAGAGAAACAGAGAGAGAGAGACAGACAGACAGACAGAGACACAGAGGGAGAGACAGACAGACAGACAGAGACACAGAGAGAGACACAGAGAGAGAGAGAGAGAGAGAGAGAGAGAGAGAAAGAGCATGAGAAAGAAACAGAGACAGACAGTGGGGACAGACAGACAGATAATACAGAGACAGACAGACAGATAAAGAAATAAAGATAGACATGCAAACAGACAGACAGACAAATAAAGATACAGATATAAAAATCAAGACAGACAAAGAAAGCGAATCAGAGAAACAGACAGAAAGACAAAGATATAAAGATGTACACAGATAAAGAAAGCGAATCTGCAAGACAAACAAAGAGACAGACAGAAAGACAGACGTACAGATAATGATATAGACAGACAGACAGACAGACAGACAGACAGAGTGCCGAGCAATGCTGTTGAATCTCAATGCAGAGAAATGCTGTGTATGACCGATAAAGAGCCTCTTGTAGTATTCAGCTCCTCATTAAAATACATTTGATGTCCGACCGCCCACAACTTGGCCCTCGACACATCGAATATATTTGGCTTAATAAGCGCAGACACCAAAGCACGTGGTACCTACACATGTCAACATACAACGCCCTTTGTCTTAAATTATTATTATCAATCTATTGTTATCATTGCATGTCTTCAAAATATGGTACAGTGTGTGATAACTTTTGAGGTGAGTCTAAACATAGGGGGCTGCGCAGAATAAAGGGGTGCACATTAGGGCATAACCGGAAATCGCCTCGGACATTCGCCTCGGCCGAATATTGGAATATTCGGAAGTATTCGCCTCGGCAAATTTTACACCTGCAAATAGCTAAAAATAACTTATTTTATAAAATAATATTTTCTCATCAAATAAATTTAGGACAAACGGACTTACTTATAAGTTATTGATTAATTAAACAATTTCTTGAAGAGACGCTTAACATTCCATTGAATTTTCATTAAAATTATTATGTTAATTTATATATTTTAATATCTTTTGGTTGCATTCTCCAGGTGGCAAACAAATAAAAAATCCTGCTTTAATTGGCACCACCCACTTTTCAGGAATTATTAAACAGTAAAGACATCGTTGATAATTTCATATTTTAAATTATATAACAAAAATGTTTTACATGTTTTCACAAATAAAGTTTTTAAATAATAGATATATTGTTACAGCCTAGAGTGCGACGATACGCCATATGAAGGATATTGCCATAGACTCTGCATTCACTATAGCTGTGCAAGTGGCACGTTAACTACGTTTTGCCTACGGATGGTACTTGCTGAGTCGCTGGCCAGATTTTTCGCTACTATTCGGTTCGTACCCGGATCCGGCAAATAGTGCATCCAAATACTCGGATTCGGTACTCGGTGGAAATTGTCTACTCGGTTATGCCCTAGTGCACATGGGGACAGGTGAGCCAGCTGAAACGGGCCTAGGACTCAAGATGGTTACAAAAATATCGCAAAGTGCTATATAAATGTTGCTTTATGGTGTGGTTTCCTTTGTGATCTAAAGTCTCTTATTACCTTCCGGTTTTAGCGCGTGATGCAAGGATGGAGGACATTTAATACAAACCTGGGACTAATATGAAAGGGAAATGAAGCCGCAATGTGTCAGTCAATCATTATCGTCCTTTCTGGTACACTGCGGACGATATCTACGATTGGCCATAAAATGAATAAAGAGACATCCGGGTACTCGGAAGGATAACTTTGAACACAAAATTGCCCAAAAGTTATCTATATTCATGCTACTCCAGTCAAAAAATCTTCCTTCAAACAGATTTCATTTATATTGCAAGTTCTATATATTAAGTCGTTATATTTCGTTAACAAAATCAAACGCAACTGCTGATTTATCCTGTAAAAGTCCCGGATGTAGTCACACACATAATCTAGGTCAATGACCAAGTTTTCGTCGGCTTCATATCCGTTCCATACTAGTCCCATTTATATACCTTGAAAAGATGAAATCATATAATCATGACATCATCATAAATAATAAATAATTAAATAAATACCAAATTACTTAGTGAGCAGTTTGCAGCTAATGCTGCTTATATGTCTAATCTGGTTTCGGTCTCTAACCCGCCTTGCATGGAGGCATGTCTTCCATATGTTCATATATCTATAGAGTTTAAGTAGTCTGGTAGGACTTCTGCTTCTGAACTGTTCTGGTAGTGCCAGTCCCAAGTCTGGATAAAGGAGGAGGGAGATGCTAACCATCGTTGTCACGACATGGCGTCGTTAAACAGAAACTCACAGTAAACAATAGGTAGATGACCAAGAACAAGGAGATCAATTTTTCGTACTCATAGCCATCTAGCGGCTGGTGTCAGGAACTGATGATGATGACGACTATGATGATGATGAAACTATGGGTGGGAAGATTAAAACGTGAGGGAGTGGACTGGCCACCCAAACACCTCCGTGTGAGGGAGTAGCATTGGCCACCCACTCACACTCGTATGATGAGCCTAAGAACACTGATGTCAATAAAACTTGAAGCCTACGTCAAGGTTGACAGATGTTTCTCGCGATGTACACATCACAACTGGATCGTTACTGTCGTAGTAAACACCGATTTATATAGAGCCAAGGACCTATATGCACGGGACTGGAAAGTCCTATGTTCCTACGAGTGTAGGACATTTGCCCCTCCCGACTAGGACAATTGCTCCCCCCCAGTGTAGTGCATAAGCTCGCCCAAACTATACATACGTACAAACTATACGTACGTACGTACGTACATACATACATACATACATACAAATCTTATCACTTTCAAAGTTAATCCCATAATGTTCAGAGTTGATCTAGCTACTTTCAAAGCTAATCTTATTGCTATCCATCTGATAATGTTCAAAGCTAATCTTGTAACTTTCAAAACTAATTCTCTAACAGTCAAAACAAATCTTAAAACGTGCAAAGCTAATAAACAATTTCAAAGCAAATTTTAAAACTTTAAAAGTTAATCTTATAACTTCTTTATACCAATTGTTTCACAAGAGGGCGTAGACTGGTGGGGAGGGGCTGATGTGATCGAGAATCCCCAACTTTTTTTTCTTTTGACTCAATTATTGCTGATTTAGAAGGCTGTAAAATTGTTACATGTATTTTTGCATAGTATGTCTCTTAGTTAGGCATTGTCATGAAATGGAAATTGTTGGGTTTATGGCAGGATGTGCCTTTGCAAGCTGTTACTTTTCCATTTGATTTACCAAAGTGTTGGCAAAAATCTGTTTTTTTAATTGTTGCAACTTCCAGATGGCCCTAAGTAGCGGAAACAATTGATCCGTAATTGGGCCTCCTGGGCAGTCTAACTTTGCTGTTTTTTTCTCTCATGCATTTTTGTTCTTTGCTTATGTTTTATTGCCAAATAGACGAATAAACCTAACCTAACCTAACAGTTCATTAAGTGGTGTGTGCATGCCCATCCATAATATAAAAAAATTCTGCCTACCAATAGTACACCCTATAGGGTAGCTCAAATCCCTACCAACTGCCAGATGTAATAAGGGTAAAATAAGACTAATACAATGGGCATAAGTACAATTATCATGACACAAAAGATACATAACAACGGCTTTTAACGAAGGCCAAATAACAGAGGACAAGATTCAAAGGCCACATCTCAAAAGCCACATTATAAAGGCCACACCACGAAGGCCACACTACAAAGGCCACGCAGCTATAGGTCACAAAGCTGTCTGCTCGAGCACATATACAAAACATCTGCTGCGTGTGTCTGCTGCTAGGAGACACAGCATGCAAGCGAGTGTGGCCTTAAACCGAAAATACTCTCATAATTATAAGAAGCAAATGTAAAAATGTTTAACTCAAACACCTGAAAATTATTGCAGTTGTGACCTCCAAAATTTAAGGCACTTCTCTAAGCTAAATGCAATGCACCAACTTAAGAATTACATTCATGAGTGATGCAAAATAGATAACAAGAAGCAACTAAAAACAAAGAAAACTGGAAAAACTAATAACTAAATATCACAAAAAATGGCAGATAAAACACTGAACGCAGAGAAGAAAAATCCGAGTAAAACAATTACATAAATAGAAAGAAACCCTACAAAAATCAAACCAAAGAACAACATGTGACAACATTTTAAACATATAAAAAAACAGAAACCTGAAAATACCTAGCAAGTAAAGCAAAGGCAACAAACAAAACCGAAACAATGCATAACTAAAACTTAAGAAAACAAAAAAGACTCCAAAAACCAAACTGAAACGCAAAACCAAACCACAGAAAAGCCTTAAAAGAGTGAAACCGAAGACAACAAAAACCAACAACACCGAAACCAAAACAACACCAAAAACAGAAACCACCAGAAAGACCAACACCACCCAAACGGGCAGAAATCGACAAAAAACACATGCCCCAAAGATCAAACCAAAACAGAAGCAGATAGGAACCGTGTCCATTTCAAAAGGCACTAACCCAGATCTGAAGTTTGACTCTCTTGTCTTGCCGAAAGACCGTCTTCACCTTAAAGTCGATTCCAACAGTGCTAACGAAAGCAGACGTGAACGAATTATCCGCATAACGGAAAAGAAACGACGTTTTTCCGACGCTGCTGTTTCCGATGATGAGGAGCTTGAACATGTAATCAAAGTTCTGATCGGCTGCATCTTTAGATGCTTTGCCGTCACTTGCCGTGTTATTCGTGTCGCCCTTCTGCCACGGAATGTAATTGACGTTATCCATCCTACAAACAAACGTAATTGAACATTTATATAGCGCCATTCAAAGCGCAATGAAAAACAAATCACAGGCAATCTCTGTGCTAGTCTATGTGCTGTCAAATGTAATCAAGAATTAGACTCGGTCAGGCAGTCAGTCAGTCAGTCAGTCAGTCAGTCAGTCAGTCAGTCAGTCAGTCAGTCAGTCAGTCAGTCAGTCAGTCAGTCAGTCAGTCAGTCAGTCAGTCAGTCAGTCAGTCAGTCAGTCAGTCAGTCAGTCAGTCAGTCAGTCAGTCAGTCAGTCAGTCAGTCAGTCAGTCAGTCAGTCAGTCAGTCAGTCAGTCAGTCAGTCAGTCAGTCAGTCAGTCAGTCAGACAGTCAGCCAGCCAGTCAGGCAGAGGGGCAGGCATTGGGGCAGGCAGGCTGGCTGGCAGGTCTCAGGCAGTCAGTCAAGCAATCAATCAACCAACCTGACTTAGCATCCCTTTAAGATACCTACTCAGAGGCACTTCTACACTAGTCACAGCTGAAGAGAACGGCTTCCAGAGATGAGTAAAAGACCCTGTATATGTCCTTGGGAGCAAGTGTAGCTACACTGACAGAGATGACTGGTTGTCTGCCCTTCTTATGTGCCGAGGCCAAGCAATTGCAGTGGCTGGCACTACCTACACAGGGAGGGCTGTGTGGTGACCCCTTAGCCAACCCAGCTATGATGAGTAGACAGACCGTACACTGTCGGTGGGGTGATGAGATGGCGAGGGAGAAGACTGGACCCCCGCCCTTGTATGCCGAGGCTAAGAAAATGAAGCCGCTAGTACTTTATATCCATGGATGCCTCTCAAGGGAGAAATCTTCAACTTCTTCTTCATCATCATAAGGAAAGACTCATCAAGGGCTGTCCAGATTAAACAACAGAAAAATAATAGGTTACAAGATAGGTTCATTCAATAGTCATATCTTGTAACCTATTGTTTTTACTCTAATGTCTATGTAAATCCAATACGACCAGGGAACTCACAATGAAACTTTATATAGTGCCTCTTTGTGAAATCTACTCAGAGGCGCTCACTGTGCTACCCTATATGATGCAAAAGAATACGTTACTCTGGTTAATGCCTTTGTTACCAGTCGCCTTGACTATTGCTCCTCAATATATGCTGGGCTCCCCAAGTTCGGATTGGGCGTTTGGAGCGGGTTTTGCGTGCGGCTGCGCGACTGATTGGTGGGATTCCCAGAACAGGTCAGGTATCCGAGTACATGCGGGATGTCCTACATTGGTTGCCTCTACCCCAGCGCATCTCATTTAGGATATCTGCCTTAGTTTGGCGCTGCCTTGGCGGTACTGCATCTGCTTATTTGCAGGAGCTATGTCGCCCTATCACTGCCAGTAGTGGTCGACGACCACTTCGCTCCGCATTTCCTGGCGACCTATTCGTCCCTTTTGCACGCACTTCCGTAATGCAGAATCGGGCTTTCTCGGTCATGGGACCTACAATCTTGAATGGACTTCCCATAGAGCTCCATCTCCAACCTAAGAACACCTCATCTTCATTTTACGCCTCTCTTCAAACTGTCCTTTTCAGCCGAGGATTAGATATCTTGAAGGAGTGCTATATAAAGTATTTTTTATTGATTGATTGATTGATTGAACAGTTAACAAAACAGTGCACAGTAAGCTGATAGAGTCACTTGTGGAGGGCAGACCCATGTACAAGTGTGGATCCAACCAACGGATTCCCATTGACAGCCGATAAATAGATGGTTCAGAGTCAATGTCGAAAGATGCTTCGGAACATGTCAGAAAGTTGGACCGACCACAGGGAGTCAGCGGATGTTTTGGTTGGAGGTACAACCAGGTCACCTTGTACAACAAAGTAGAAAGATCTACAGTGAAGAATGTAAGACACACATGTGGTTCACATGTACATAGACAGTGGAGAGAATAATAATTATTAGGGACCTGTGATTCACAGATTTCAGTTGATAATGACGCGAATTGAGGCAAACATTCTAAATGAAATTGAATCTCAAATCGAATCAGCAGCCACCAGTTTGATTTAGAGCATAACCGGAAATCGCCTAGGACATTCGCCTCGGCCGAATATTGGACTATTCGGAAGTATTCGCCTCGGCAAATATTGCACACGCAAATAGCTAAAAATAATTCTTTGGTTCAAATAATTTTTTTTTATATAATATTTGTTCATCAAATAAATTTAGGACTAACGGACTTACGATACTTATAAGTTATTGATTAATTAAACAAGAACTTAACATTCCATTGAATTCTCTTTAAAATAATGATGTTAATTTACATATTTTAATTTTTTTGGTTGCATTTCCAGGTGGCAGCCGAATCAGTAATTTTCCCGCTTGAATTGGCTCCACCCACTTTCCGGGAAACATTGGAGAGTAAAGACGTCGTTGATAACTTCATATTTCAAATTTTATAACAAAGATTCACATTTTTTTCACAAATAAAGTTATTAAATAATAAATATATTGTTTTAGCCTAGGGATATTGCCATAGACTCTGCATTGACTAAAGATAGTTCCTCGTAGCTGAGCACATGGCAGGTAACTACGCTTTGCCTACAGATGGTACTCGCTGGTGGTAGTGGTGGTGCTGCATGGAAGCAAAAATATGCAATTGTGTACCAAAAGAAAGATAACAGATCAATTTTTAACAAAATTATGGTACACCTTTAATATGTTTTAAATGAAAATCACGTGCGGAACATGCGTATTGCCGCTATTGCGCAAAAAAATTTCAAGGCCAGCGCCGCCATTATTCACTGGCCAGATTTGTCGCTACTATTCGGTTCGTACCCGGATCCGGCAAATAGTTCAACCAAATACTCGGATTCGGTACTCGGTGAAAATTGTCTACTCGGTTATGCCCTAGTTTGATTATATCATTTTAACATTCAAGTAGGCAAAGACTTGGTCCTGGTTTGGAGGGGGACAGGTGGACAAAATGGGGTTATGGGGACAGGTTGGAAAAAAATTTTGATTCCCAAACATGGATGCAGAAAAAAGTGGCGAACAGTGGAAAAACATTGTAGAAATTGATAATATTTATGAAATGAATATGAAGTGTTTGAGATATAAGCAGCTCCTTCCCCCTGATATTTCGGACGGGACCGTCCCCTCCTGTCCTACTCTGAGTCTGCACCCCTCTACTTGATAGGACAGATGTACTGCAGTAGTCAGTATACAAATGTACGTCAACAACTATTCTACATTTTAAAATAAATAAAAATAAAAATAATGAACAGAATTAAAATAATAAATTACTCTTAAGATAAAAACCAAAGAGGCTAATGATTTATCCAGTCACGGCATCACGAATCGAATTGAATACCGTCGTCTATAGTCGTCTTCTAATCGAACATTGATGCTGCACAGATTCCGGAGTGCAATCGCGTGCAAGACAAAAAGCCAATAATAGTCTGTCATCGCATGTATGCGGCAAAAATACTCGACGAAGTCGTACCATTCTAGTCTGTCATGTGTGTCACAGGTGCATCAAGGATCAGCGCTTTGTCTCACGTCGATGAAGCTGTGTTGGATTGGGGTCAAATCTAATCTAATCACTTCTACAGCACCAGATCAAACTGTGAGGAGATTAAATAAGACTCCAATCACAACCATTCGAAAAGTAGGTTGGATGAGACGGGACAATGACCGACATGTTATAATGCAATGTAATGTAATCGAGCATTTATATAGCACCCCTTCAAGATATCTACTCCGAGGCGTTCTAGGTGCTGGCCTAAAATGATATTGAATGTCATGGTGATCGAGTGAAAATGTGAATACATCCGTTAGCAAAACTAAGCACACAGTAAGCTGAAAAGAGTCATCAGCGGTGGGTCCACTCACACACGTGTAACCAACCAACGAATTCCCATCAACATCTGACACATAATGCAATTTCTTTGCACCCATTGATGTCAGATGCTGGTGGTGGTCAAGGTGGCATTGGTAGTGGTCAGGGCCGGCCTTAGGTAATTGTGAGCTATAGGCAAGGACAAATAATGCCGCCCCTGTACGCTTGTTTTATTTAACATACTTTCATCGAATATTGACTACAGTGAATCAAAAATATCTATAGTTTAAGTTGCTGAAAATATTATAATTATCGTTACACATTTTAAGCTAAAAATGATTAAAACACAATTTGCAAAGCAGCAAGGCAAGTGTGCAGGCAGTGCAGCAGTGCCAATATAATTTCAGTTCACGAAGTCTAAAGATGTTTAAGAATCAAATCATTCAAATGATCCATTTATAAATATGGACCAAAATTTCTGATGATCCATAGTCTTCTTCCCATAACGCAGTTGTCAGGAAATTACGCAAGCCTCTGATTAATAATCGTTTTGAGCATGAGTTGAAAGCCTACAACGTGGATCAGTTGTTTCTATAGGCCTATATATATATACTAACTGACAGCGTTCATAAACTCACTGCATTGATTCAACTGTAATTAGTTGAGCTGTACAGTCTCAATGTTGACTTAAAACGTTTTGTGCTATAAAATATGCCAAGTAGTTTTCTGGCGTTCTTGCACACGCTACGGTCTTGTTTTGGAACTTCGTCTGTCAATCTGTAGCCCCAACTCTAACTTTGTTTACGACTAAAAGATAACTATCTATCGATGACGATATTCTGTCTGCACAAAAATCAAATACTACAATGCGACACTGTCGGCAGCCTTGTTACCTGAAAACTTTCGAGAAATTCGCATACCTTGCGTGAACATTCTAGGCCGCACGAACGACATTTTACATGGTCGTAGGTACATAAAACTGTCCAGAACCCAGCCCGTGGCTTAGAACAAGTCCTGAAATTGCTATACACTCACCCGAATTTCTGTTAGATGCAGCCGATTGCTCGATACTATTTCAATAAATAACAGTTAATAAAGACTTTGTTTATATATTCCAGCCGCAATTCCGCTTCGCAACACTCGCAGCCCTACGCCGTATGCGCTAAGACTACGGAACGGTCGCATGACGTCACCAAATAGGTCACCAATCATTCACTGCTAATGTAGGGTGCTAAAGTGACATCACGTTATAAAGATTATTACTTTACGGCGAAGAAGCCACAGCGCGTATTATTCAGAGCTGGCAAAACCTAGGTTTCATATAATATATAAGTATTTAGGTTTGGGCTTGTCATTTAGGTTCTAAGATTTCTCAGGTTTTAGCGTACGCATATAGTCGCACACCGGACACAAAATGACGACCAACAAGTAGGCTACATAAAGAACAACATCACATATGACGTCATAAACCCTCCTTCGGTCTCTCTGCCACATTTTTTATTAATTCATTCGTTACGAAGATATATATAGCTTTCCTTCAAGCCTACTACTCAGGAGCGCTCCCGGCCCCAGCATGGATAAAAAGAACAGCGTATAACCGTGTGCTTTGCAGAGTGCAGACGACATTACACAAGGCTACAGTCAATCAACGCTATAATTAGCATAACCACAATCTAACTGAAAATGTAGGAAGATGTTGACTTTTGAGAATTATATTTTTTTAAATCTATGAAACGGTTTCGGTAACTGCATTCTGCAACCTTGGTTTTATGTCGAGCTTTAGTGGATTCTGACCTGGTACCGGAACAAATGAAGCAGCTTGGCTATTAAAAAGCTACGTTGCTCCGACTTGACACAGCGCCCATGAAGTCAATTATTTCTCAGACAGTCGCTAGAACTTAAGTAGCGTTTATTATTTCTACCGTGACTGCAGAAATATTAAACGCACTCGTTGGCGTGACGCCAACGAGTACGTTGGCGCACTCCATCGACTATCTAAGAAACCATTGATATTCTGCTGCCATCTGACGACTCTGTGCTGTTAAAGAAATAACCGGTAGGTCGAGGGCGTCTTGTTGCGAGGAATCACGCCTTTTCTTAAAATTTTCAGGTTGACTTGTTTCCAAGTTTTATGTTTATGCACACGTTTACAAGTTAATAGGCCGCGGTGAAATGCATTTTAGAGTGGCTATTTTTGCTTTTTTGGGTTTCAGTTGGCTATTTCAACACAGTTTGTGAAGTTTGAGGAGAATGAACGCCGACTGTTAGCATGTTCGATGATCGAATCATGTTAGCGACACTAGGTTTTAATTGATAATGATGGCCTCAGTTGATTAACGGAATCTCCTTTTGCATGTTTTAATTGTTGTTCGGTAGGCTTCGATATCGTTTTACATAGACTTTTAGAGAATTTTGTATAGGCCTACCTATAAATGCATAGATGTAGGCAAGGCCATTAAGTGAAAATTTTTGAACAGGTTCTTTTAGATTTCAAACCTTGTCGATTTTTACTAGTCAGAGAACTGTTATAGCGCCACTTTAATAATGAACTGGGCGTCAGTCAAATCCGAATTGAGCTATTACTAGCTAATATTTTACTTGTTGAAGCATAACATGACTAGCATAGCACATCAATGATAGCATAGACTAGCAGTATAGCACAACATTGCATAGGTTTTTAACTATTTAAAGCTATTTAATCTGTGCTTTTATTGAGTCTAATTTACTTGGGCCTAAGTCTGCCTTATGCATTTATAGCTTATTTCAAAGATTTCTGCCAAAACCTTAAACTTAAAATGACTTCAAGTAGTTCAGCGAGATGAGGGTGACTTTTCTTGTAACTTTCTTTGTCTTTCTCTCCTTTACCGTCTTTACAGTTTGCAATGATCGAATTTACTCTTTCTTCAAATGCCTCATTCATAAGTATGACACTGCCAGTACTTCCAAGTGGGTTTACATGTAGTGTATTTGAGTAAATGTTATGTAATTACAAACTTTGCCAAGTTGAGGCAGCCAGCTCTTTCACAAGTGAAGCAAAGATAGAATCTGTGTGGCAGAGACTGTTTAAGGTTAAAAGGTTTTTGGGCATTGAGGTTGAAGACAATTCTATGCCAAATAATGCAAGTAATTTCACTTTCTTTCAAAGATACCCCGTCCAAGTAACTTTGTCTTTAAGAAGCACTGATTACATCAACTCCTGACTTAGAAATTCAATCTCAACTGAGTGGGTTGTTTACTCGATGATTTCTCACAAATATTTGGAGTGTGACATAAATAAGTACTGGCTCGTGGCAGTCGACTGGGTTCAAGGCAGACCTTCAGAGATCGGGGGTCGAGATATTGCAGCCGTTTACTGAAGCGGTTTCGTTCTTTGCCGCGATTCTGATCCATTTGGATAAATAACTGATCGAGCTCCAAGAATCTATGGTTAAGATCGGCATTACAGCTGGAATCGGGTGCTGAGAGGACCACGACTGGTCTACATAAACGATGTCTCGCGATGGCATGTGTCATGTTTGCCGAATTGCGTTGTCTGGCAATTGTGTTGCTGCGCTGAAGAGGTCGTCTGAGACTAGCACTGGTGGTGAGTGGTGCCCATATGGGCCAGCGTGGGCCACAAAATCACTTGGACTGATGCTATGTGGACCACTGGACTTGACGTGCGAGTGAGGACAGTGGAGATCATTTATTCGTACCCATCGTCGACAAATGGCTGATGTCAGGAGCTGATGATAATGGTGATAGTGGTAGTGGTGGTGGCGGCGGCGGTGGTGGTGGGGACGACGACGACGATGATGATGATGATGATGTTGAGACAGCATTTTGTGAGGTACACCGGATGATCGTCATAGTCCGGACAAAGGATTGGATTTTTGGTGACAGGAATTATGAGTTTTGGTCGCAGTTTAACTCAACGTGACCAGTGTTGGTGTCTTGGACAGTGTGATATTTTAACCATTCTAAGTTATTAGATTAGATTAGCTACAGAAGTCACTGGTATATTTGCCATAGATGTCATTGGATTAGATTAGCATGAAGGCATTGGATTTGATTAGATTAGCATTGAAGTGTTCTTTTTAGCCATGCCGGGGTCGGGAGCGCTCCTTAGTAGTAGCCTTGAATAGGCGCTACATAAATCTTCTTAACGATAGTATGAATGAATGAAGTTATTGGATTTGATTGCCAGTGAAGCTGTTTTATCAAAGTAGGATCTTAGATGTTATTCTGATATGGAGAATTGCATTGATATCAGCAGATTAGCAAACATGATGTTTTTTACAATTTCTGGCAGAGATAATCATAGATTCTAGTATCTGGATAAGTACTTACACACTTGCAGCATATTAAACCTACGTATTATGGTCATTACTTTTGCAAATAAGTCTTTGGACTGATTAAAACTGGTGAATATTTTCAAATTGAATTGAATTTGTAGGATGGTTTTGCCAGTGGTTCATTCGAATCCACTTGTTCTCAGGAGGTCAGCTCTGATGCTATCCAGCAACTGTGCATGAGGTAAACATTCATTCATTCATTCATTCAATCTGAGCATTTATCTAGCACCCCTTCCAGCATTTGAACTATATGCTTGCATTTGTGTACACACACACAAACACACACACACACATGTGTATATATATATATATATATATATATATATATATATATATATATATATATACAGACAATCATGTACATACACATTATACACATATATATATATATATACATACACAGGTATAAATGCACATGTATACAATTATACATACACAGTTGCCAACAGATATAATACATACATGCATATACATGTATGCGCCTGTAAATAAGCTGGTTCCCATGACTTGGCTTTTCTGGGCGCAGTAGAATTCTACAGATTATGATGAGTATAATTATTCAGTTGGTGTAGCTACTACATTGACCATCCCTGATTCCTTTTTTTAGTGCTACATAAGTAACCACTTCATTGGAGGATTGAACCACAGTCCCTCCCTTTTAGAGGCCATGCGGTCAGTCAAATTGGCCGCTGTGCACCCACAAGGTAGAAGTAAAAAGGGTGTGCGTGAGTTGAAAGCCCCAGCAATGGTTTCAAAGAGAATGAAGAGGCAGTTAACGGTGAAAGTGTTCTCCTTGGGACATTATTGTCGGTGACTCTCTCTCTCTCTCTAGAGGTGAGCGCAGGTCACCAGCTGGATCGCTTTGTCCTATCAGAATGGTTGTCCAGAGATAGAGGTCCGAGTCCAGTCGTCATGAAGACATGAAGACCACAAGGTCTTTGAAAAGCCAAGTGCAGGGTACCAGCCTATTCACGACCTCTGCGTCCGGTGGTCATCACGGTTGCCCGACGGATAGTTCAATGGAGCTCCAATGGAGAGCCTGTGACGATGTTCGCACTCTTGCAGTGCCAGTCTCAAACCTGGATAGAGGAGGAGGGCAACGCTAACGATCTTTGTCATCACACTGTGCAGTTAGGCTGAAACTACTACTACATTTAAGAAAGGAGCTACTCCATTGCTCGTAGGGCCAGTCCCAAGCCTAAGCAAAGGAGGGCGACGCTAGTGATCTCTGGTGTCACACGGTGTCGTGTCGTCGAACCGAGGCTATTATCGAGTTCGGTTGTACGGACTTGTGCCGAATGCTTCCAAATTCAGTACCGAACTTCAGACGAGGCAAAGGTCCGAGGAATCCGATTAGCATTATTCGACCAACCACCGTCGAGTCGATAGTCATTTGCATGGCTTCGAATCTGATTCGTCTCTGAAATTCTAGCCTCTGGTGGCCGCCTATGCTAATAGCTGAGGGTGAGGGGGGCTCGCGGATCGGCAGCGGAATGCCATGGTGGCGACACCCCCTACGCTGCCGAGGAGGCATTAAAATGCGGACCTGCGTGAGACTATCTCCCCGGTTTGAAAATGGAATTCGAAGGTCTGTGAGTGGCTACTTAGGGGCGATCTTTTGCTAGGTCCAGCGAAGTTAAGATGGTAATGGATGAATGAATTAATGAATAAGTGAAT
The DNA here is from genome assembly GCA_959347315.1 of Bimastos eiseni. Lineage (NCBI taxonomy): Eukaryota > Metazoa > Annelida > Clitellata > Crassiclitellata > Lumbricidae > Bimastos > Bimastos eiseni. The sequence goes on along the minus strand of OY365808.1, from coordinate 55,972,237 downwards.
GGATGGGTGAGTGAGATCAACGTGCTTGTTTGTATGTGTGTATGTATGTACAATGTATGTATGTATGTAATATGCATGAATTCATTCATTCATTCGTTTTTATTCGTACGTTCATTCATTCGTTCATTTACGCGTGTACATATGAATGAGTGAACAACTGAATGATCGAATGAATGAGTTTACTTTGAGACCTATTAGTTCTAAGGCATTTTAGCAAAAGCTTTGTCTGTATGTCGAGAAGAAACGGTGAACTTATTGAAATAGCTGAGATAGTAATAAGAGGTGTCATTCGAACGGTTCTAGGCAACACCCACCACTGATAAATTGATTGATAGATAGATAAGTCTCAAGCTTTTCTGACTCAGAAGAGTAAACAAACGAATGTTCGGCTGCTCCAGCGAACAATGTGTCTCATCTCTACTTTGAGACTTTTCATCTTCCGGATCCAGAGGCTGGTTAGAGGCAGAGAAAAAAGCAGACCCACCCGCCCTCATGCGCCGAGGTTAAGAAACCGGAGTCGCTGACACATCATACCCATAGCTGCAGGGTCCGCTTTACTTCCATTCTTGGTAACAGCTTCCAGAGCCGGAAGATGAGAAGTTCTTTGCTGATGGGTGGGGGTGAGGGTGGGGGTGGTACATTTGACGCGGCCACCAGCATAGTCAACTAAATTCGTCTCTGTTGTCCTCCTCCTTCTTATTGTTTTTCTTTCCCTTTCATAGCATGTCATGGCACACACATATACACACACATGTATATATATATATATATATATATATATAATGTATACATATATATATATATATACATAGGCCCTCTGACAGGAGCTCGTCCTTATATAAGTATGTATATATATATAGTATATAATATATATATATATATATATATATATATTATGTGATATATTTGTTCACCGACTTCAGTTCCTCATCTCGTGACGAACCCTCCTCCTATTCTTCAGAATAAACGCGTGTGTCGTTCCGTTCTGTGTGCGTAGGTTCCTCAATTATCGTCCTCGGACTCCTCCGCGGCCGCCGTCGTTTTCACCGTGGCTTTCGGTTTGCGACTCTGTTGGCGGCGCCGAAGAGAGAGTGTTTCCTCTTTGGCTTCATTGCGAAAGTTTGTGCTTTCTTTCTGAGGGAACCAACCAGCAGCCAATTGTTACAGGTGCTGATAAGACGCGATGATCCGCCTTTCGGTAGCACGCCCGCACCTGACTGCGCCGCAGCCTCGTTTTGCTAAACATCCTTAAACGCATTCGGTACTTTGATCTGTCAGATAGTTATAGCTATAAAAGGTATTAATTACAATTACAGCACCTAAAAATGTGCTATGATATGTTCATCAGTCTTTCATTACGAGGATTTTTATAGCGCCCCTTAAGGTTACTATTTAGGAGCGCTGCAGACCCAAGGACGGTTGTAAAGTACAGTTTAAAGGCGGATATAAAGGGTATGGGGACAGGATTTTGTTTGATTGTTGTGGGGCAAATGTCATGTGCCATGAACAGTAATTGGCATTGTGTTGTGAACTGTAGCTAGTTAAAATTGTGCTATGGACTGTTTTTAGCAATGTATTGTTAATTGTTTTGACATCGTGCTATCAAGTACAAACCGTTTTCGACATTGTGCCACAAGCAGTTCATATCCCCGTGCTGCGAGCTGTGCCTCTGCCTCCACCATAGCATTTAAAACAAAATGACTGCCTCGATAATAATTGCTTTTTGTGACAATATAACTGATTACTTACTGTTCGGTTCGTATCGACTTCTGCTCAGCTCTTCTTTGGCTAAGTTTCTTCCGGCGTCGAGTCGCGTCGTTTCGTTTTAAGGCTAGGCGAACAAACCATTGGCGTGAGACAGAAAGGTGATTTTGGCAGACGATCAGAATGGCCCAGAACTGAACAGAAAACTGGGTACTGAACAAGGAACAGAGAACTGGAAGATTTGCAAGGAAGTAACTACGAGGGTATTAATAAGAATAATAATATTCGTTTAATCACAAACTGACAAACCGCAGTATTATTACAAGCACAGTATGAACTGTTGATGACAAGTTATTACAGGAGTCGAATTTGACCGTCGGCAGCCGTGCAAAGCGTCCATTACATTATGCATCTCATTTTAACAAACTCCGTCGCCTAGCGAAATAAGGATTAGTCAACCTTATGGGGGACACAGGTATCGAACTCAGTTCCTCTGCTCTGTGCCCCAATGTGTTCATCATTACTCTACGAGATGTAATGTAATGTAAATCTTCAAAATTTCCCACTGTCGGGCAATGGTTTGTATGAGAGGCTCTCGGTCGCAGTAGTCTTTTTGGTCTCGTTTCGACTCTTCTTTTGTCTTGGTGCTGTTCTTGAATGCAGAACCAAGGCCTGGGAAGCCGAAGAATGAGAACGTCCACTGCAAGTTGCTTGTCTTTGTGTTGCCGTAACCCATATGACCTTTGCTGCCAGAATGCAGGGCGCTGAATGGGTGATTTGTGTCCAGGATACGCATCGATAGTCATTTGCAGGAATTCGTCTTTGAGAGACAGACAGACAGAAAGGGGACAAGGACAGGGAGCGACACAGACAGATACAGACAGACAGAACCAAAGAGAGATAAATATCTGACACTCTTGCGACCCCATATACTTCTTCTGTCTACCCTTTTGGACAACTCCTCGTCTCCAAGCAGCGCTTCTGAATAGACTAGTGCCTTGCACTTGGCTTTTAACTGGTGCTTTAAAAGTTTTCGATTATGAGTCTCTGGACCAAATTGTGTCAGTAAGTAATGTAATGTAGGAACCAGTTTGTCAATAGATAGTGTAATGTAATATATACGAACCAGTTTGTCAATAGGTGATTTAATGTAACATAAGGATCAGTTTGTCAATAGGTAATGTACTGTAAAGGATTGAGAGGTGACACGGATGTCAATGGTGTATCTTATTGTTATTCTAAGTGTGTATAGTTATAGTTTTACGGAAACAGTTCATTAAGTGTGTCTGGTGTTGAATTGTAGCGATTCGATTGAATGTTGTCAGCTTGGAACAACTACAAGAACGACAACAACAGCAACAACCAGATGATGATGTTGTTCATGAACTAACACCATTTGTTCAAACTACATTTTGTTGCTGAGCTCACCGATGAGTTGTTGCGTTTGCTGGAAAATTACATCTGGCCTGGTAACTGCTATTATTAAGTCAGTTGATCAGATCTTAACTATGCTGCAATGTTATACTACTAATTTACTAGAAATTGAAACAGTGGCTGACGTTCATGCCATTGGTGGAGAAGATGTTCAGATGAGAAGAAGAAGAAGAAGAAGAAGAAGAGTTGGAAGATGAAGAACTGGAAGAAGAGGAAGTAGAAAGCAAAGAAGAAGGATAAGAGGAAGAGAAAGATATGGATGAAGTCATGAGGAGGAGGAAAAATGGGAAGAGAAAGAAGGAGAGGAGGAATGGGATGATGTAGAAGATGCAGAGGAGCAGAAGGAGAAAAGCAAGCTGATAAGGAGAAAGAAGTAGAAGAAGAACAGAAAGAAGAAGATAAGAAAGAAGTAGAAGAAGATGATGAGAAAGAAGAAGATTAGAAAGAAGAAGATTAGAAAGAAGAAGATTAGAAAGAAGAATAAGAGAAAGAGGAAGATTAGAAAGAAGAATAAGAGAAAAATGTAGACGAAGAGAAAGAAGTATAAGAAGAAGAGAATTAAGAAGAGTAAGACATATAAGAAGAGAAAGAAGTGGAAAAAAGAGTAAGATATAGAAGATGAAGAGAAAAAAGAAGAAGAAGAGCAGTCATGGCTAGAAAGACATATGCAGATGGCAGCGATCCATCCCTTGCACCCTGTTGGTTTTAAGCTAGTTGTTAATATGGGTCAATGTTTGCAAGCATGAAGCAGAAAACGTTTTGGTATTCCAAGTTCATGTGCTAATTTGCTAATGAGAGTGCTCGCTTAGTGTCTGGAATACAGCAGACTGGGTAGCTGTGCAAAATTATAATATTGGAGTGTGAACACAATTACAATATTCTTAAGGATATTATAATGCTGATAAAGATTATAGTGAGATAAGTATATTTGTTGATATGTAGAGCCTATATCGAGACATTGGTAGCAAAGAATGCCTCACAGGGCATGGAATGTGGAGATTTGGAGGAAAAAGATGACCAAGATTTTGATGGACAGACAATGGAAATGAAGATGGGGAACAGACAATTGCCCCCGGACAATTGCCCCTCCCAATTAGGACAATTCTCCCCCCCCCCGTTTAGACCATAAGCTTGTCCAAACTACAAATGCACATATGTAGATATGTACATACATACATACATAGATACAAGCGTGCATGCATGCATTTATGCATATATGTATGTATGTATGTGCGTACGTAGGTATGCATGTATATGCATGCATATATACATACATAAATATTTTTTGCTAGTATTTATACATTTACAAAGGGCCTCTAGTAGGGTAAACCGTTCAGAAGCGTTGCCAGTGCACAAGGCCCGCGAGAGAAGAAGTAGGTTTTGAAAAAGCAAAAGAGGATAAGAGACTGCATGCATATATATGCACGTACATGCATGTGTGTATGCATGTATACATATGCATGCATGCATATGTATATACATGTACATACATATGTGCATGCGCACATACATAAATGTATGCATGTATACATGCGCACGTACATACATGCATATATGCATATGGGGGGGTGGGCAATTGTCCAGGGGACAAATGTCCTACCAAAAATGGGGTGGGCAATTGTCCCGCAATTGTCCTACACTCAATGAAACATCAGGCATAATAAGAGTTTCCACTGACAGTTCCAGGAGATTGGATTTCATGTTAAATGATTAAAGGTTATTTATTTATTTGTACCCATCGCTGCAGCCGAGTGGCTGGCATCAGGAACTAATGATGGCAGTGATGATCAAAATCTTGCTCGGTGTGAATTACAATGTATCAATTTCTCTTTAATATGAATCTCACATAAATAGTACAGTTGAAGCACTTTCTGTATTTATATTCGACCAATACGACGCAGAATAAAGTCTTTATGTAAATTTCACCAATACAGTACTGCAGAGTCCCGTACTCTGTGTAAGCTTTTCTTATTCATTCAATAAACTTTTTATATTATTTTAAGAAAACACAATATATTAAAGGCGTTCATTTTATTGTTGATTTAACAATACGATTATGCAAATGCCCTTTATGTCAGTACCTGCAGATATTATAATAGAAGGAATCCCTTTCTCTAAGTAAACTGCCTTTCTGTACATTTTACCAGTACAAATTTTACACAATACAGTCAAAGCATGTTCTTCTTGTAAATTTCACAGTACAAACTAGTAATTATATTTTTCGTATAAATTTCACAATTACCGCAAAAGACGTTTCTACGGTTTCATTCTAGCTTGCTGTACGAAAGGTGATTTTAACCTCTGATGCGATAATACTGTTGGGAATGACTAATTCGCGGCGTTACGGGCGGTTGGGTGGGCGGCAGGTGTTCGCAGGTTGTAGTTGATAGTTCTGGAGTCACTGTCTGCGGTGTTTGGGTCTTACCGCAGGCTGTCTGGCACATGGTCGAGACAAAGGAGCCAGTCACTACTCGTTTTACTAGAGTGGAACTGTTAAAATAATGTCCAACAGGTGTGAACCGAAACTCGGATGGGACCATCCCACTCGACCGAGTGTCGTAGTACTTGGCATTACTCAGACTAAGACAATGGGTCCGAGCATTAATGAAATAAAAACACAATTGCAGTTACTAGTAGTACTTACTAGTTACTAATTACTGCTGAATACTGATTCAAAGCCTATAATTCATTCAACTTTATGCAAGCTGACAAACTAAAAATCAAGAGCATAAGGTTTTCCAGACATTCCATACTACTCACTGCTAAAGGGTTAGGTAAGCCATGATCAATTGTCATGTTCCAGTTGAGAGATCAGCCAAGAACTCAAGGTCTGGAAGGAGAGATTGACCAGAGGGCATTGGTACATGTATGTAACCTCAACCCCAGAAAGTTTTCATTATCTTCCAGTTGTGTGTCATCTTTGCTGGATTGAATTTGTGAACAAGTTGACTAGAATAGGAGCTTGCATTGTTCTAAGAATGCCTCCTGCACCTGACGGGTAATGCTAATTGTGGCTGTAATGGATGGCTTCTTTATTCAGAGTCTGTTGTGAGCCTGAATTTGGAATGCCCAAATTAATTCTCTCTTCAACATTTGGCTTTGTGCTGTGTTCAAAGCCTGAATTGGGAATCCGTGTTGTGGCTCGCATTGAAGATTTTTGGGCAATCTACTGTTAGTGCTTACAAGTTACTAACGCTAGTGTTAACTAAGGCAAAACTAAATAATTCATTAAGGTTGGGTAAACTGCCGCCAATCTAAACATCGAGAGAATGAGACTTTTTAAATATTCGAAACTCGGTCTCGGACTCAGCGAAAGTCAACTCATAAAATTCGGTACTCTGCAAGAATTCAAACTCGGGTCGTCCCTAGAATCTATATTGTAAGCTGCATGGCAGATCTTGTTGGACTTGTGTTGGAAATTTTGGTCCAATTTTGTTGTTGTAATGCTTGAATTAGGTACGAATTAGGTGGCTTGAATAAGGTTCTGTGTTTTGAATTCTATGAATTGGTGGTGCTATCAAAGTGGAGCACATATATATCCTTATATTGTTAAATCGCCATCGAGGAACAAGCAGAAGATGAAGAAGAAGATGATGACGAATATGATGACGAAGAAGAAGAAAATGAAGCAGGAGAGGAGGATGAGGATCAGGAAGAAAAAGAAGACAAAGAATATGAAGAAGATGCTGAAGATGAAGAAGAAAATGATGACGAAGATAATGAAGACGAAGCAGGAGAGGAATAAGAAGAAGATGAAGAAGAATGAATGAAGTGATGTTTTGCTCTTGTCGGACTGATATTCAACAATTGGCCTCTCTCACTCTCGCTTCTCAAGTTCATCGATTTTTCCTCCGTGCATGCAACAGTCTTTAAAAATTACTCTGCAGCCTGCGAAGATAAACTATTGATTATTCCGATGCCGAGACAAAAACATTCATTTCGGACGACCTTTTCCGCCTCAGCTTTTCCCCGACGCATGGGCGCCCCAGCTCCCCCGAAATCCTCTCCCAGGGGCAAATCATCCCACGCCTTGGGATCGGGGAAGTGAACCCCCGTGCAGAGCGTACGCCCGGGTATACTCCGCGTTCGTTCAGGTGTTCGACAGGAGACGGCCCTTCTACCTGAGTGTGGCATCCTACATCTGGTGCCACGCTGCGACGACGAACCGCTGATGACTATTGATTGAATTGCCGAAGACCATCTTCTCTCCGCCGCCAGAGCTGCTGCTGCTGCCGCTGCAACTGATGATGATGATGATGATGATGAGGTCGATGCTGGATGCGCGGCAGATGTGCTGCTGATCGTTTGGTGCGTCAGACGTCGTTTGCGTGGAACTGGCCGACGCATAACAGGTAAATGCGACCGTGTTGTTGTTCAAGAGCGGAGGACGCTTCGTTGTTGCGGATCACGGTAGGACCTGGGGCACGCCTCTGACGGGTTCGCCAACGTACTCTCATGGTTGGTAGTAGTTTTGAGTTTAACGACACTGTGTGATAACAAGGATCATTGGCGTCGCCCTACTGATTGAAAGTGGCTCCAGCCTTTTTTTGTGGCAACTGTATAGGTGGCAGGAGGGGCCAGTTTTGGCCCTCTCTCAGATTGCCCCCAGAGTTTAGTCCAATTTCATGAAATCTAACTGGCCCCTATGTCAGGTTTCTCGGCCCCTCCTTGGCCCCTTCTGTAGGAAAAGTCTAGAACCATCACTACCCTCTACGGTCTAAGGGGCTGTTTCATTTTGAATATTGTGGTTTGTTTTAATAATGATTATGATAATATTAATAATAATTATGATTTTCTTCTTTATTAATTCAAACAACCAAGTGCAGTATAATTACCAGTCTTAGTGCAGGAGTATAATTACAGGTTTCTACATGAGTGTAACTGTATGGCAGCCATGCAAGGCACCAATCACGTGCTATTGTTCATGTGAATGATGCCACCTGGTTGTACACTGGAGCTAGATAAATAGCCGAATCTCATGAGCAAATGCTCTAAATTCTTAGTCTTCTAGAGTTGTCAGACTTGTGTGTGTATGCATATGTTCATACTTCTTACATTTGTTCTGTTTATATGCATAGAGAAATACTATACCTACATATATATCTATTTAATTACCTGAGTCACGTGCTTTGTCCGTCATATCTGAGGCACGTGATTGGACAGAAGTTGAATCTAAGACGCGTGGTTGGACAGAAGTTGACCTAAATATTTGCAAAAGTCACTGTAAACAGACGTTAGATTCGCGTTTCAAAACTTTTTTTATTCGCGTCTATGTAAGTGTATATGCAGTTATTAAAGTTAAATTCATCGTGTAATGTAAGTATATGTGCAATTATTAAAACTGAACGGAAACTTAATGGGTAATGGGAATTTTTGCGTATTTTAGTATGGACCGCTGCGAACTTGTAGTGTAGGTTACGCACAGTTCGTCGACCGTTTCGTTTAATTATTTAATGTGTAGGCCTATTTTAGCTCTGCGTCAAAGTGTCTTCATCACTACTATAGCAACGTTAAAATCAAGTATGACCCGTGATTCTTCACGAGTTAACAGCTAGTGATACATTGATGTTCTACATACTGTTGTTGAATTCATGCATATTTGCATGCATACACAGATACTTACATGTGCATGCAATCAGGTGTACATGCATATCTGTATACGTGCATGCATGCATATAATATGTATATTTATTATGCTCAGGTATACGTTGACTATACATTCAGGTATATGTTTATACAGACTTTGTGCTTATATACATACTTTGTACATGAAAATGACCAAGAGGAAGTGGGCAAGTTGTAGACATCAGTAATGATATGTGATATACCTATTGGACAATCGCTTGGTAATAAGGAAGCTCCAGCCTCACCCGAGCCCATTACTATAATGTAATGTAATTGAATATTTATGTAGCCCCCTTCAATTAATATGCTGGTTGAAAAATGGGTAACGGATTGAGGGATGAAAAGGGAGGAATGGATATAAGATTATCACTGTAATGAGCTTTTATTTAATTCTATGACCGTTGAAATTTGAACAGGCAGAGGTAGAGATCGAGAGTAGTTGAAATGTAATGTAATGGAGCACTAATATAGCGCCACTCAAGTGAATGATGTATGCACTGCATGAACGGTTGAATGCTGTGTCTGCGGATGGAACTCGTAATATCTGCAGCACAATAGCAGATACTGATAATCACTATAGAAGGTGATTCATGAAACCAATGCGTTCGGCTCTAAGGTAGAATCAATAATGGTGTGCAATTTAATAACACTTAAAGCACACAACACAATGGACTTTAGAAGGGCGTTTTATAGCGTCACGGTCTCGCAGACCTTCCATGTCTCCCTGCCGTAATTAAATCGAATCCTTAAAACACGATAATCAGCCGTATATAGAGAGTAGTGTCGTTATAGTGCCCTTTGTAAGAAAGTACCAAGGATGATTCAATCTCGATATAATGCTGTATGAAACACAGATCCAAAATTCACCTTTTCTTATTGTTCAACACCTTTGTAATAAAACTTTAAAAGAAATCTGCCTACACCAGAAATGATAAGCGTCAGGGTATCCAGCACTATTGCCGGATTACTCTGTTGTTCACTTGTGGAACATGTGGTTGATGTCTAAAAATACGGTTTGATCATTTTGATGAGCGATGTTGAACGTCGGGTAAATTAGACGCCATTGAACAATGTAGTAATGCAGAGGAGTCAAATGTTTTGTGATGGCGGGCCAGTAGCAATATTTTCGAGCAAGTGCTTGTCATCCATGGCGGGTCAGAGTTTTGAAGGCGCATGAGGAAAATTGGGTAAAGATCTCAGAGGGACCATGCAAACAGTTGAATTTGGCTTTGAAAACGTCATTCTCGTATGAATTACCAATTACAAACATCGCAGAAGACACATAAATCCTTAAAAATGACGAATAAAACCTTTTATTTTCAAATGTGTTGTCTTTAGATAAGGCTCCATGGGCCAGAAATATATCGTAGGCAGGCCGACTCTTTGACACCCCTGTAGTAATATAATGTTGTGTAACTCTTCGAAAATTTTTCAGCGCTCACAAAAGCCACGTCTGGGAGACCAGCTTATTCACCAAATCAAGTCCGCAATAGCCAAGCCTCTCGTTATTTTCCGGTGCCAGGTCGAAATCCGGGGTCAAACCGAGGAGACAACAGAATCTGTTCAATTAAATGTCAAAATCAATGATAATATCTCAGTAAGCTAAGACTGAACACTGTACATACTAAGTCCTTAGGACTCCACTTGGCGTCACCCTCAGTCTTTTTCCTTGTGACTGGTATTGGCCAGCTATTCAGCCAAGCAGCCTTCAAGGCCAGAATAAATGTCTGTCGAAGACTATGGATGAGCTAAAGGAGCAGACGGCCGGAGGCTTGAAGTGTTTCAGACGAGCGCACGGTTTTCAATTAAAAAACAATTGATCAATGCCGTTTGTGTAAATAAGAGATTATTCAAAGTCTGGTCTGAATTCCGCTGAGAGAAACTGATACATTCGTTATGACAGTCATAAGATTAACAGACACCTGTCAGACTTCTGAAATTATATGCATAAAACAGAATTTCGATTGTCTATTATGCCAGAACGAATTATAGAATTATACTCATCTTTGGCACAGAATTAAGCGAAATGACTCTAGAATAAAAATTTGTTTATGGAGACCTGAAGAGTGCTCTGCTGAATAATCAAAAGATTTTACGGAAATATTCATGACTGGCCAAAGCAATAATTTAATCAATGCCAAGTATCAAATCCATGAGATGTTTGTTTATAAAAATGCAAGCTGTCTCTTTAAATTGTGTACAAATATATGCAACAAGGCTTGGTTTATACTGCACCTCTTGTAATAGTTGACAGTGTTTGCCCCAGCTGAATATAGATCTTTATCAGTTGTTCCAAAGATCATGGAGCGATTTATCATTAAATCCTTCTTATACACGGCAGTTAAGTCCCCAGGCTTCTCGGACATGATAGAATACCTTCCTACTATGCAAATTGCAGAGTTCTACGTAAAACGTATACATTGATTCCCTTCTTTCAATTGCAACACTAATAGCCCAATCTGTATTAGAGGCGCTTTATAAAGCCATAAATAGAACATAAATAGAAGAGAAAAAGATGCCTATAGTTTACATTTTTTTATAAACATTGCCTTATTCTTTGAACATCTGACTGGATGTGTAACAATGTATAATTTGTGTTCTTGTCAGATTATTTTAATTAGTGAAAATTGATTGATTGATTTGAGCGTTCTCTTCTAGTGGCTGTTGAAACCAAGTCTTTTCTAGAACCTTTAGAGAACCTGCTCAACATGTGATCCATTGGTGACTTAAATATTTATTATTATTTTTATTATTATTATTGTTATTGTTATTATTATGGTTATTATTGTGAGTGGGTGACTTGCTCAGTATCCATATTCTCTATCATACCATGACTCTCTCATTGGAGAAAAATTGAGCGTTAAGTAAGAGGTTGTGAATGGTACGTGGTTCAAGTCTGTCTGTAAGTATGTTTGTACGTCCGTCCTTCTGTCCGTCCGTCCGTCCGTCTGTCTGTCTGTCTGTTTGTCTGTCTGTTTGTCTGTCTGTTTGTCTGTCTGTCTTTCTGTATGTTTTTCTGTATGTCTGTTCTGCGGCCGTGCGTTGTGTGGCGGTGGTGGCCCATGTGATCTGTGGCTGTGATCGTTGCTGGCATTGTCATTGTTCTACCTGTGCTCTTGTCTTTCTCTCTCGGTGGCGGATGGCGGCGGCGTCGGCTCCTCTTTGGGCTATCAGCTCCTCAGATCTATTCTAAGCCGCTTCTTGACCTGAGAGAGAGCGAGAGAGATCGGTCTCGTCTTCTGCGTGGCCCATTCGGTAGGTCGAGGACTCTGTTCTGTTTAACCGCCCCAGAACTTCTATCTCCAATGAGGTCAGATTCTTCCTGCGTTAAGATATGAACCTTGGTGCTACTGCGGTGGAATTCCTTGTCTTCGCCTGTTCCAGTTCAGCCGCCATCGACTCTTCTTCGCTGTAGACTAGTTACAAAAGCATTGACTCAAGGTATTTGATAATCGCCTGTTAAGGTAGTTTTCGCTTTTCTTTACCTGTTGAAACAGTGTGTTGCGTTTTAACCGTTGCAGAACCTGAGCTATCTTTAAGTTTATATATTTGGTCAATCGTTACTGTATTCAATCAAGAGTTTCCTATGGTCACTTGTTGAAGCACATTATTTTGTAGAAACAGCACTGCAGTGTTTCTTAAAGTATAGGATCACCTGTTAAAACTACTTTCTTTACTCAACAAAATGTGTTGTTTTAGAAATTGATCTCTGTGGTGACTGTAATAGATTGTTGTTCAAAGCATTTAGTTTTCAAGGGTTGTTTACACATTGAAGTTATTTTCTCATTGTCATTTGTGGCCAGATTTTATATCCAGTCTGATCCAGCTTTGCTGTAAAGCTGTGCAATTCTTGGCTGGTACAAAATGTTCTTCTAAAGATCACTTGGCAACTAGAGACTTTTATAGTTGATTCCTGTCATAAAATTCTGTTATTCAGTTGTCTCTAATCCAATTTAGGTTTTCCATTCCAATCAGTTTCCTGTTTAAGATTGGATTAAAGAATTTAATGGGATAAAATCTTTATGTTGCAATCTCTTGCTGTATAATTCTTTTAAGACTTAATAATATCTGATGGTGACTCAGCCTTTTAGAACAGACCTTAACAATTCCTTCAACGTTGTCAGAGGGTTGTCTGTGGGCACTATAGAAATGTCGAGGTTGCAGTTACTTACTAATTGTAATTGTAGTTGTAATTATGTCAGTTGTCTAGATGGTTGATCAGCGGTTAAGATAGTTTTATGTGCCTGCTGACTCGTCATTGCTGATTCTGAGCTGTCTTGAGGTATGTGGTATTTGGACAACGAATCCTATGATATGAGTGTACAGAAGTTACTTGGGTGTGCTAAGACAAGGCCTTAACTGGCAATTGTTGTATTTTGTCCTTCCCAAAAACGTGTAGCCGAAAAAGTATCCGTCTTTGCGTCTCTTTTACTCGTCGATTATGGCTCTGGTAGAATATTATAACTTTATAACAGAGTAGAAAGTGCGCTATACGAATGTAACATTAACCTCTGTGATAACTCTGTGGGGCATTAATTTGATTGCAGTTGTAGTTTCAGTGTATTGACACTGATAACAAGAGATCATTAGCGTCGCCCTAATCTTTCATCCAGGCTGGGAACGCACTGCTACAGAGTGCAGGAGGTGGAGGAGTTATCAGTTGAACTAGTACTAGTAGTTTCAGTAAAAGGACACTGGAATAACAAAGATCATTGGCGTCGCCCTCCTCCTTTATCCAAGTTGAGTCTGGCACTGCCAGAGTGCAAGCAGTGTAGAAGTCAATTGAACTTCCGTGGGCGAGGTATTTATGCAGTCGCTTAAGATGGGTCTGCGTCCCCTTGGCCGGCCTGGCTTTCGGTCGGTCGGTCTGCTAATGGCATGGGCAGTCATCCATGGCATTGATTTCACCTGGCTCTTCTGGCATCGTCGTGCCCCGAGGAGTTCCAGTGCTGGGGCGACCGGACGGACGCTGTAAAGCAGGGCAGATGTTCGGCTTCGTTGCGTTGCAAGTCTTGGCACGGATGCGAGATAGACAGACAGGGAAAAACAGAGACGGAGTGACAGAGATATCGACAGGGAGAAAGAGAGAGGGAGGCATCAAGACCCGGCCGACCGAAAACAGAGGTCAGATAACAATGGAGGGTGCTTTACCGAGTGGCGGGTGTGCTGAAAAGACCGCCGCTGCTGGGTAACCGACCGATGAGTCTCTGTGACTCTTGGAATTCTGGCATCTCGTGATTTATGTGCCATCGAAACGCTGCACCGGTTTCCTTTGACAATGTAAGAGAAGCTAGGGAATTTGGCAGCCTGGCTTCTGCTGGCCATCTCTTGGTGTGTATTTCGGTCGGTCCAGGCAGTAGTAGCAAACCAGACATACAGGCAAAGGAGAGAGAGAGACAGAGATAGAGAGAGATGAAGGAAGGGAGAAATAGGCTGTCAAAGAGAGAACGAGAGAAATTGGAAAGAGATAGAGAAATACTGGGACTGTCAAAAGAGAGAGAGCGAGAGTGAGGGAGTGTGGGCCGTTCCACTTTCGTCTTCTGGTGCTGACTTGGCGTGTCTGAAGGAGACGCTGTTGTTGGAACTTGAGTGAAGCGACGTATATTGGTTCTTGTGAAGACACGTAACCTTGTTTGTCCGTTTCCCAACTGAGTAAGAAAAAGAAGCGTGGAACAGAATCTACGTTAATTTAGTTTGCCCAACCCTAACGAGTAACGACGCTTTTAAACAGAACATAAAGGTAAGAGAAGTCGCTGATTTGTTGGGAGAAAAGTCGAGATTGTGTAGTTTTTGAGTGTGAAATTAAAGACACATAGGTGTTGATGAGAGGGACATAAAAGTTAGGATGTGATGAAAAAGAAACAGAGTATGTAATTGTAATGTAATCGAATATTTACATAAAGCCCCTTCAAGATTTCTACTCAGAGGCGCTCTCCTTAGTGATGTTAAATGTCACGGTGAACAAATAAAACTAGTCCTAATAGCAAAGCTATGCACAGTAAACCTAAAAGAGCTGAAAATAGTGTAAAGATTGCCCGAGAAAGTTGCGTCGTTTACGTGTGAAGAGTGAGAAGTGAGGCGATATTGAGGTTAGAAATTGCCAGTCTCACGTCTGGGGAGAGGAGGAGGGCACCGCTAAGGATCTTTGTCATCACAGCCTCGTTTCGAGCACTGTTGCCTGTTGGCGCCAATCCCAAGCCTGGTTATATTAGGAGGGCGATGCTAGCGATCTTTGTTTTGTCATCGCAGTGTCGTTAAGCTGAAATCGCTACT
Organism: Bimastos eiseni; assembly: GCA_959347315.1. NCBI lineage: Eukaryota > Metazoa > Annelida > Clitellata > Crassiclitellata > Lumbricidae > Bimastos > Bimastos eiseni. Next base: position 55,957,201 of record OY365808.1, on the reverse strand, counting down.
AGGATTGATAAAAGTCCGCGTTGTGATTACTAAGGTCTTTTAATGTGGGAATAGCAAGATGACTGACTGCGTTAATCGTAATCGTAATTTAAAGCGCCACTTGAAAGCCAAGCGCAGGGCACCGGCTTATCCACGAGCGCTGCGTTGAAACCTGTTGCCGTCAACAGGAACCTCTGTGCGGCGAAGTAGCGTTTCTGGCAGCAACGTTCGCGCCGTGTCTTTTGTGAGCGTGCGGGCAGCTGTTGACTGCGCTCATTTGGGACGCCACTTAATGAGGGGCTTAGCGGCCGAACTTCAAGTGGCAATGATACCAGGCTTTGATACCGGTGGCAGCGAGAGAGAGCTACGACGTTGGCGTCGGTAAAGAAGAGAAGAAGAAGAAGAAGACAGCAGCCGAAGAAAGAACAGCGGGCCCCGACTTTGACAAAGCGACTCAACTATTTGTCAGATAAAACACTCGACTGCCTGCATGAGAAGCGGGCTGCAGTGGTGGTGGTGGTAGTTGGTTGGCAGTCGATGCCATTCTGCGCCGCTGTGACTCTACACTTTGTTCCTCTTGAGGGAGATTTCTGGCCACTTCTGCCGATCAGGTGGCTGTCTACCTGGCCCTGGCCCGGCCGTGGTGCGTCTGCAACACTGGGTCGCGGAGGAATCCCGCTCTTTGGTTGTTTGCTGACGAGAGGACAAGATAGGCGGCCAAGGCGGCGGCGGTGGATGACTTTGGCAGCACTCGAAGGTTGCGAGTCAAGTGTCATCATTGGAGGAGTCAATCGTACAGGTAATACAGCAGGTACCCTCTGTCTGTCTGTTTGTCTGTCTGGGTAGATGGCCTGATGGATGTGGCTTGGTGGTACCAAAGATTGTTCGTTGGCAGTTCTTCGATAAAGTTCTGGCGTCCGCGACAAACGACAGCTGTGTTCGGCAGCAGCTGGTTTGCCGTCCACGTTTTCAAGTCGGTTGTTAGTTCGTTGCGAGCCAAGGAGAGGGAGCAACAGAGACAGACAGAAAGACGGACAGAGAAAGGGAGAGAGAGAGAGATACGCAAAGTGAGATAGAATAAGACAGACAGACAGACTGACGCAGAGAGAGACACACAGACAACGAAAGCGAGAAAACATACAGATAGATACAAAGACAGATAGAGATAGAGACAGACACTCAGACAGACAGACAACAGACATACAGAGAGGCAGAAAGAGACAGAGGCACACATAAGAGGAAAGAGAGAGAGACAAATAGAAAGAGAGAGAGAGAGTGAGAAAGAGAGAGAGAGAGACGCACAGAAAGACAGACAAGAGACGCGCGCACATACACACACACACAGGAAGAGACAGAGGGAGAGGAGAGAGAGAGAGAGACAGAGGGAGAGGGTACTCTCCGGTAGGGAACATCAACGGCTGCAAGATCGCCCAAGGGTGGACAGTCAGCCGTCGTCCTCTTGCGTCGTCGTCGGCATTGGCGTGAGACTTTTGCCAACTGACTCACAGACTTTGCCCTTCCTGCGTGCCTGCCTGCCTCGCTGGTGCGTCTGTTCGTTCGTTGTTGTTGCCAATCGCCGATTCTCAGGTAACATTCGTCGTGCCACTATCTGCTGCCTACCTGCACCTACCTGTGTGTTTATTCACCTGTAGCGTTCTTGTTCTTCTATCTGACGACTTCTTATCTTTTGCTGGGCGTGTTTTCCCAGATCACTCGCGACTCATGAATTTCGTGACCTCTGCCTTATATTCTTCTTGTGCTTCCTCTGTCTGTGTATATGTGTGCGTGTGGAAATTTTGAAGCAACGCTTCTGGCCTCACTTAATGCGTCTGGCAATTTTACAGACACATACGGTGTTGCCTATTACGTATCTGGGACGTTGACGCAGTAAATAGATTGGATTCAGCTTTTATTGAATAACTGGGGATAGTTTCAACAGCAACAGCGCGAAACACAACAGCTATTTCAAGTCATAACCCACTGACAAATGTATGTACTTATTATTGTTCGGCATATGCATTCAAATGAAACTGGGCGTCTATATGCCTACATGGTGCCTTCTAAAGACCTTGTGATATCACTTCTTGCTAGCCCTACGATGCTGATCAAATCTAGTAGGCCTATGATCTGATATTGTGCTTGTTTTGTTTAAGTTGAATATTTCCTGTTTCTTAAGATTTAAGTATAAATAATCATTCAATGGGAATAGAATATAATTCAATGTCTCTTCAGTAATTTATATCATTTATATTTGTAAAGTTTAGTAATTGAGCAATAAATGTTAACTGTGGTAATGCGATTGATGTTTTCTGTTTCCCTGAAGTAATGTAAAAAAGCCTAAGGAAGGTTTTGACTTTTCAAGCATTTTAATGTGATTTTGGTCTGTAAAGAACATCTCTACTTAATTGATGTATTTAAAGACTTTTAATACATTATTATTATTATTATTATTATTATTATTATTATTATTATTATTATTATTATTATTATTATTATTATTGTCATTATCATTGTTATTATTGTATTATTATTATTACTGTTATAGATTTTCATCCCCATCGGGCTGAGCGAAAGAGCCCCTGAATGCCACTGCATTATTACTATTATTATTATTATTTATACAATACACGTTTATTATTTATTATACTACTACTAGTATTAATTTTCTTTAGGTGTAATGGTATCTAATTTAGCATCAGATATTTAGAGTGTTCTGCATATTTCTGCTGAAACCTGCGACGAAAATGTCCACCAAGGCATTCGGCTTGGACCAAGTTGTCCTCAAAAGGAGACCTGTATTGTGCTCGTTGATAGTCTTGGTCGATGGTAGTGGGGTTGGATTAATGGCACTGCGGGAGGTGGGACAGGCAGCGTCGTTTGAAACTGTTAAAGACTGGGCGACTTTGACTCAAGTGTGGCGGCCGCTACCTGTTTGCACATATGGCTCTTGTGTCCACATTCCGCGACGGGTCAGACATTCCTAATGCACGACCTGACAGCGTCGTCGCTTTCAGCACAGGCAGGTCGAGCCACTCTTCAAACAGTCGCCGTTCGCAGCTTTCGGTTAACCTTCGCTGGCAAATGCCAAGGAGAAGAAGGACTATTAGACAGAAATTGTAGTGAACTTGATTGGGGGCTCTCTACAAATTATTTAGGTTATTAGAAATTCAAGGTGGAAGTGGTGCCATTTTTAATTGTATGTCATTTGGAAGTTGTTTTATGTTTCTGCAAAGTCAAAGAAATTTTGTTATGCTGGGTCATAGTGGCTCTGAGAGGAAACTAGCTCATGATAGTTGTAGGTAATAGAAAATTAGCTCATCATGACTGTAAATGAGAGAAAAATACCTCATGATAGCTGCAGGTAAAAGGAAATTAGCTCAAGATAACTGCAAATAAAAGAAAGCTATCTCATGATAGCTGTAGATAATAGAAAATTACTTCATGATAACTGTATGTAAGAGGAAATTAGCTCATGATTGCACTTGCTGTTAAAAGTGGTGTCAGCAGAGTAGATATTGGTTTTTTTCACTAATCTAGTTTGAATCTGTTGTGAAATTTCCTATATAAAGACAGAGTGAGTGGCACTTTCCACAATCAGTAGTTGTTTTCCTAATTACTTTGGAAAGCCACAGGGTGCATTGGCTGCAACTTGCTACATGAGATTTTTTTAAAATTGGAACTCAGTTTATTAAACTTAGAACTTTGCATGGCCATCCATGGAACTTGAATCAGTCCTTCTAACCAGGACTCATTGTCACCTTTATCTGGTTATATAGATCTGAAAGTAGAACTATTCTTTACTGATGCTCTTTGTCTTCCAATCGCCATCAGATTGGCCGACTCATTAGACTTTTTCAATTTGAGCTCAACACTTATGTGTGTGTTAAGGCTTATTCCGCTTGTTGGCTGTTTGTGACACGCCCTTGTAGCGGTATGGCCTTGTTACGGCGCCATGTAAATTGTCGCTATTATTATTATTATGATTATGAATGGCGTGCAGTGAATTCAGAAATAATATCCATTCTCTTTCGTTTCGTTTTTGAGCGAATCAACGAGAAAGAAATGAGATGGGGAATTGGACGGTGTTTGCAGTAGCTATGCACACTTTTACGGTCTATTATCGCCTAAGGAAACTATTAGGCCAACAGGAGCTGGGTCTATCTTGTAGTAGGGAGATGGGCTAGTAATCTAACAATTTGTTTCGTTTCTGTTGGCCCTAACGCAGGCGGGCTGGCAGCCAACGCAGGTGACGCTGGTTCTCTAAGTTTTTGTCTTGCTTCGGGGCTTCCGAACACTTAATATTCTTGAATTCTCGATTCTTTCGCTTTGCTTTCCGCTGCAGTTTTCACTGTTGCGTTTGCTTCCAGCATGCGTGCCTGTCATCCGGGTCTAACCGGTGGTCACCACCGGTGGGGTAATTGCCAACGGTCCTATGAAGCAATTAACACCTCTCTGTATGTCCCTGTCTGTCTTTCTTTCTCTTCCAGTGTGTTTAACTCTTTCAGTGTTTGTCTCGAAGCCTTTCTATACCTCTCACTCTCTCCTTATATCTCTTCCTCTGCACCTTTATGTCTCTCTCCTCTCTCTCTCTCTCTCTCTCTCTCTCATCTCTCTCTCTCTCTCTCTCTCTCTCTCTCTCTCTCTCTCTCTCTCTCTCTCTCTCTCTCTCTCTCTCTCCTCTCTCCCTCTCTCTCTCTCTCTCTCTCTCTCTCTCTCTCTCTCTCTCTCTCTCTCTCTCTCTCTCTCTCTCCTCTCTCTCTCTCCTCTCTCTCACTCTCTCACTCTCTCCTTGTATATCTTTCTCCGCATCCCTCTGTTTCTCTCTCTGTATTTGCCTCTAAACTGCCTGTCTGTCTCTCTGTCTCTTTTCAATGTCTCTCTCTCAGAGTTTTCTTTCTTGTAGTGTCTCTCTCTGACTCTCTCTCTTTATCTCTCTCTCTTCTTCTCTCTTTCTCTCTGCCTGTCTCTTTCTATCTGTGCTGGTCTCACTCCAATGGTTCCTTTTGTGCTGGGCTCTGGATTGGCTTTGTTTCTGCTTTTTCTTTTCACCAGTGATGTGTAGTGGCAATTTCTGGAAGAGGAGAGCATGCAGGATGTCTGCGAAAGTAAAACTGTTTCGCTCAATTCGAGCATTTAATGTTAAATATCAGAAATTGAACCCTCGTCATTTCTCAGAGAGAAACTTTTGAATGCGAGTTTCTCTTTTCAAACTTACTGAATGTGCCTTTCCGATTTCAGTGCTATTTTTGAATCGTGACCTTCGCTCTGCTGACATTTAGCCTCTTGAGTGACCTACAGCTGGGGAGAAATGGAGTTGGGTTAAACACAATGTGAGTAGCAGGTGAAAACGTAAAGGGTGGGCACAGCATAATGAGATGAATTGATATGATTTTATATATGAATTTTATGATTTACGTGATTTTATATCTGAATTGATATGATTATATATATATATATATGAATTTGATATGATTTTTTATATGAGTTGATGCTTGAATTTATATGATTTTAAATATTATTTTTTTGTACGAATTCATATATGAATTTAAATTAATTTTTATCGCTGTCTAGAGTGCATTTCCAATTAGACAGTATTAAAGCTTTGGCACTTGCATAATTTTCGATTGACATTAATTATACTATCTGAGAGGAAGTAAGTAGGTTTTCATGCACACTGTACAGAGCTACATTACAGCATTTCAACTCTTAGATGAATTCAAAAAATTAGCAAGTTATCCTCAATATTAATAATTAATTATCTGATGATAATCATTTGATTATAATTATGATGATCTGATTAATAATTATAATTATGACTGTGATTGTGTAATCACAGATATATATCTCTGCCCTCTTCCATTGAGACTCGTCAACAAAAGGTCTCGACAACAATGGTGTCAATACATGTTATTGGGAGTTCCTGATGTCGAAGATAACAAGTAAACAAGAAATCACACCACACTGGCTTCGCACTGGCCCAGAAAATGCCCTTACCCTGTTGACTTCTTCAGCTCCGGCCATTGGAGTTTATTGATGCGTAATATTTTTGGTTCCATAGGCTGCATTCTTTCTCTTAAAGGCAAGCTTTGGTCAGGTATGTCACTCTGAGTTTTGAGACAGATGGGGTACTTGTAACCTTAAAAGCTGAACTGGTGTTTGACTTGAATAGGGCAAGGGGCTTGACGGAGAAGGAAGGTGACGCATGGGGGAGGGAAATCTGATGCAACTGACAGCCTGACGGAGAGTTGCAGTTAGTATAATTATTATTTGAGCACCTTGTTTACCAGCTAAAAGTCCTGTTAGGTTATTTTCCAAGTACTGCTTATATATATATATATATATAATATATATATATATATATATAATATTTATTTATGTAATCCACAGATTTCTGTGAATCTGTATGCAAGGTTTTTTCTTCTGATTGCCAAAATAACAAAATGAAATGAAAAAATGAAAATATATGATTCAACTGTAATGATTGCTGGAGAATTCTAGTATAACTATAATTATAATATATTTAGGCTGAATCTTAGGCAGTACGCAGGTATTTTGGAACGTAGGTAAGTCAGTTGCTTTTTTTGTAGGTAAGTAGATAGATTATTAGGTAGACATGTCAATGTGTATATATAGATATCTTTATTAATGTATGTATGTATTTATGTATAAGTGCACACAGACCTATTATTAATATTATTTTGATTATGACAGCAATGCTAAAAACAATAATGGTACCAACAATGACAACAACAATGATAGCAATAACAACGCAACATTAAAACATTGGCATGATAATTTAGTAATACTGATGATTATTCATACATTTATATATATTTGTGCGTGTGCGTGTGCGTGTGCGTGTGTGTGTGTGTGTGTGTGTGTGTGTGTGTGTGTGTGTGTGTGTGTGTGTGTGTGTCGATATTGAGACTTTACACTGACCCTTTGAGTATCCCTCAAAAGGTCCTTACTCTATAATGGCGTCATTGAAGCATTGGCTTCAAGACCTCGTTCAGAATGAGGCCAGAAGGTTAAGCGTCCGTTGGCCTTGGTGGTTGTTTCCCAATTCATCATCCGATACTCCTCTTGTGGCCGCTCTCTCTCCCTCTCTGTGTGTCTGTCTGTCTGTCTCCCTCCCCTCTCCCTCCCTCTTCCCTCCCTCTATCTTTCTCGGTGTGTGTGTGTGTGTCTGTCTATTTGTCTGTCTGTATATGTCTGTCTGCCTGTCTGTATGTCTTTCTCTCTGTATCTGTCTCTGTCTGTCTGTCTGTCTCTGTCTCTCTCTCCTGTCACCGTATACAATGCCCTGCATCCAACCACCTGACTATCCTCCCCTCCATCCCCCAATCCCTCCCCCTCCTCCTCCTGCCACGACCTCGTAAATTGCCGGGCCTTTATAAATACCCTCTATAATAATCTTACTTACTTCTGCTGTGCCGTCGATGCTGGAACTCTGCAAATAGCAGCATCATCAGCGGCCGCTGATCGGAGTGGCGCTTCGGTGCTAATTCTGTTCCACGACCGACAGCAGCATCCTCATCAACAGTAGCAGCAGCAGCATCCATCACCAGCATCACCTGCAGCAGTAGCAGAGGCGGATGCGGTGGCTGCCAGGTGATGGTTGTGCCTCACCTGTGCCAGGAATATCAGCGCAGGATGGCCTGGTCTTGAACAAGTGGCAGAGCTAACAGAGGGACAGATAGGCAGACGGATGGACAGACGGCGGGCAGACAGACATGGGAAGATGCCGACAGAGACATTTGATCTTGGAGCAAGTGGCAAAGCCAACAGAGGGACAAAGGCCTAGGAGACAGACAGACAAAGATAATTATATATATATATATATATATATATATATATAGAGAGAGAGAGAGAGAGAGAGAGAGAGAGGAGAGAGAGAGAGAGAGAGAGAGAGAGAGAGCGAGAATGACACAGAGACAGTGACATACACAGAGTGAGAGATAGATCAGCAAATCTTCAGGCAGATATGGAAAGGTGTCGAAAGAGGTATTTAATCTTTGAATAAGTGCATTGCCAGGCAGACAGAAGGACATATTGACGAGGAACGCAAGATCCAGCAGGGGAAATGGAGAGAGAGAGACAGACAGACAGACAGACAGAGAGAAAGAAAGAAAGAAAGAAACTGACAGAGTTGCAGAGTCAGAATGTCAGATGGACAGCGAGAGAGACAGAAACAGAGACATGCACAAAGCGAAAGACAGATCAACAACTCCGCAGACACATCCGAGACAGATGAGGCGCTTTTGGCAACAAGAAGACGAAGAGGCAGAAGATGATGTATGGGATGCTTCGGTGGTTCTCCGATCGGGGTTCCTGGCTCTGAGAGGTCATTTGGACGACGCCACGGATGCTAACCTCAACAGCACACCACCACCAGCAGCAGCAGGCACAGCAGACAGCATCGCTGCTCTGCCTCTGCCTCCCCAGTAACCCGCCTCTCCTATCTGGAACCAACGTCGCGGCGTTTTACACGTTGGCTCCTGGCACTTGTTGATGAGCCCTCAATAGACAACATCCCGATCCATCCTCTTTCTCTTTTTCTTCTTCCTCCTCCTCGTCCTCTTCTTTCTCTTCATCCTCTTCCTCTTCCCCTATCTCTTCTTCTTCCTCTTCATCTTACTCTTCATCTTACTCTTCATCTTCCTCCTCTTCTTCCTCCTCCTCTTCCTTCTTTTCCTGTTTTTTCCTCCTCTTTCTCTTCATCTTTCTTCTTAATCTTCTTCCTCCTCTTCCACCTCTTTTTCCTTCTCTTCCTCCTCCTCTTCCTTCTCCTCCTCGTCTTCCTCTTCCGTCTCCTCCTTCACCGACCGATGTTGCTGCTGCGTACTTCCTGAGCCTGGTCCAATCGGGAGGCCTCTGTAGTGCTGCGCCGATGATGTTAACAGGTGGTCATTTCGAGGGAGCTTGGAGCAGGTCCTAACTCCTAGACGCTATTCAAAGCACCTAAGTTGGGAATAAACTTGTGAAGATATATGGGTGACAAGTTCAGTCGAGTCTCTGTGTGTTTCATTATGTGTTTCATTGTATAGACCTATGAATTTTTTTAGTGTAATGTAATCAAACATTTATATAGCGCCCCTTCAGATACCTACTGCGCTGGCCTATGTGATATAAACTGTTATTTTCATGCATATAATTTACAACAGTTAGTAAAGCATGGAACGGCAAGCTGAAAGAATTGCCAGTTTCGGCCTACGCACAAGCTTGGAACCGGCCAACGAGTTCCTGTCGGCAGCTGACAGATGGCATGGACGGATTTTATTATGTATTTGGTTTTAAAACTGTATTTAAGTTTTTAGTTTTATTTTTTGCCCGAGTTATGAATAATCAGGCTCTAAAAAGCTAAACTATAAGGTCATATTGCATATTGGAGAAACACTGAAAAGGTGGTAGATTGAGATAAGGTAATTTAACTCAATGTAGAGTCAGGTAAAGTAGTTGTTTAGTAACTGTACTCCTTTTTCTCTAAACAACAGTAGGCTGCTGCGATCTCTGATACTGACTGAGCTTGAAGAGGTAGTCTAAGTTGGAGTATTCCATTATGTCTTAGCTTCGTTTACTTCTTTTTATTTCCACCATGTGATACCTCCATTACGTCCTTTTATTTCCACCAAGTGATGCCTCGTTTACTTCTTTTTATTTCCACCATGTGATACCTCCATTTACTTCTTTTTATTTCCACCATGTGATACCTCCATTTACTTCCTTTTACTGCCTTTGTTACCTTAACTTTGTTGTCATAGCCGTGTATACGTAGATATATATATATGTATATATATACGTGTATATATATATATATATACGCACAGGTGGCCGGTGCTTTCACTTGCGGTCTGACCACCATCCACCGGACAGGGCACAGCTTGTTTATTTAGCGTTTAGTCAACTTCGAAAGTGATTGCTAATGGAACAAACTCATAAAGCGTCTTTCTTTTCTCAAGGGATTTCTACTTCAGCACGTCATCATTAACTCAGAATTTCTAAAACACGGTGTAGGGCACCAGCTTATTCACGAGCGTTGCGTCGAGTCAGATAGGTTGGCGAGAGTGACGATTAATATTCGTAATTCTTAATCTTCAAACTTCTAAAGCGCCACTTTAAAGACAAGCTTAGGGCACCAGCTTATTCACGAGCGCCATTCACGATTTGAGTCCGATTGCTAGAGAGAGGAGGAGAAGGCAGTAAAGGAACTGCTTCCGCCGTTTAACCCCCATGCAGACGATTTGCGTAGAGGTGACGTGCGGAAGAGGGAATTTCGGGTAAAATAAATCGTTGCTCTAAATCACATTTTTGCAGGTGAATCAAGCCTTGTTAGGTCAGTGATAGTACTTACTTACTTAGTTCGAGCTATATAATTACTTACTTACTTACTTAGCTAGTATTAATTGTTAATTATTTATTGTTATTAGCTTATTGATTGATGACGATGAACGTTGTAATTTAATTTTTATTGCAGCGGTGGTAATTATCAACTCGAGATAATTGCGATTATGTTGGATCTGTCGGTAGATGCGAGATTTTGACGCTTCGAATTAGAAAGTGTAGTAGAGGAAGAGTCAGACAGACAGATAGACATAGGCAGAGAGAAGGAGAGACAGACAGAGAGAGGGGGTTCCAGTTGGCAGTTTTGCTGATCGGATGGTGTTTGGTCGTCATAAATCAAGCGAGAAGGCAGTATTTCTGCTATATGTGATAAAATACAATACAATAGCAGTAATCAACCACTGTGTTGCTGGATGGGTGGATGTAGAGGTGGATGAATTGGAGGGTGGGTGCGTGGGAGGACGATGGAAGGGTGGATGGGTGGAGGAGGGATGGAAGGAGACAGGAGGGGATGAGGCATACTGGGAAAGAAAAGCTGTATAATGTTCTGTACTATATGTCTGCTTTCCACACGCTTCAATGGTCATTTGGTAATCTACAATTGCGTCGTCTTGCGGAGGCAGATGGTTGCGGGCTGGTGTTCATGGTCTGGTGACCTCCTCTGTCTTATGACCGTGCCCATCAGTTTAACTGAAGTTACTTGTCATTGAGCTAGTAATCTATCCATTATCTAGACTTATTGCAGGCAGGGTGCCTCTGATCTAGTTTTTACTGCTAAATAATGTAGGTTTGAGTTGAGACATATTTGATAACGTAGGAAACATATCCTTAACTTAATCTTAAAACTTATATATTGGGGACAAGTTTAAAGTTTCTGCTTTAAACGGTTAAATCCTAAGGAGGTTAGCATGCTTCATATCGGGCAGAGTTTAGAAGACTTATCATATGGTGTTTATTAATTTATATAGCGCCGCTCACAGCTGGGACCATTTGCAGTGACCACTCCCAGTGCGAACTGATGCACCTTGTGATGTGCACAATATGGTGATTGTTTCCGAGTGTTGCGGGTTCAAAATACAGGACCATAGCATGAAATCACAACTGCATTCTGTTCTATAATATTGGACAATGTTTTAGAGTACTAAGACAGAAGATTACTAACCAGGAAGACAAGTGAGTGAATGAGCTGAGGTTCAGATGTCATTATAATAGTTTCAATTTAACGACCCTGTGCGATAAGAAAGATCATTAGCGTCGCCCTCCTCCTTTATCCAGGCTTGGGACTAGCGCTGTCAGAGTACAAATTGTTGTGGAGTCAGATGCAATTGTCATGTGATGTGTGACTTTTGTGAGAGGGCAGAATAACTCTGTGTTTTTTTAGATGTACCTTTGTTCTTTAGTTTCCACCAATTAATGTTACATAAAATAGTAAGGGTTTAAAGTTGTTCAGATGACATTTAGTCTGTGTTAAAACTCCTATAAATTGACCTGGAACCACATTGTTAATAGCCTATCACTCCTATTGTCTTCAAGAGAGCTGTGACAGCGTCCATTGAGACCGTATAGTAATCACCAAAACCATTCCACAAGTCTACAACTCTTGCACTGAACAACTCTGACTATGACTAAAAAAGGCTTCTACAGCACTGTCATAATAACGCACAGGACATCAACCGACGGTGCACCAAAACAAATCCGAAATCAGGTCAAATACACTGCTAATGGTGCATAGAAGTGACATTACCAAAGAAGGTAATGTAAATATGTAATTATGTAAACGAGCAAAGCATCAGCCATTCTGTCGTGCCATTTTATGACGGTTATATGAAAGAAATGTCCCAGACAGTCTGCTCATTTGAGTACGATATGCTGGTGCCACGGAAGTCATTAGTTTCAATTACTACGTCTGGTGCAAAGCCTTCTGGTCTCACCTTTGGCAGCCGATATGTGGCATCAATATGATTAATATTCGGCTCTCTTATTAAGAACATTGTTTATTACGGAATTAACTCTCATTATGAATCTATTGTGAATGCCATTATTTTTCAGAAATTTCAAATATCTGTGTGGTGGAATTAATAATTTTAATGAAAATACTTGTGTATTAGTATTCCTCTTCAAAATCCACATGCTGTGGTGTTGTTACTTATTTTTAATCAATTATCATAATACAGATGCTTTTTAGAATGGTGTAAAATTTAGTATGAATATTGATATTATTAATAGTTGCGTTAAGAAATTGTTCCATAACTGATTAACGGTAATTAATATTTTATTATGGACTTTGATACATTTGTTAAGAATTGTACATTACCTTAGTATGTGTAGTATTCGTTGTAAGATGGATACTGGTGATTTTGACAATGATGTAAAATAGTGGTTTATTCTTAGCTTTAATATATAGGTATCCTTATTACTTCAATATGTCTTTTAGTTTGTGGGATTAACTAGTGTTTGCTGGTGTGTTGTATTGGAAGGACCAAGCTTACAAGGTAAAGCAATGATGGGTAAGGGAAGGATTTATCTTGATGACTTATAATTGTAGTAAAGATTGACCGCTTCAGTATGATACTACCTCAGACACCAATTATACTATTACTTCTTTATGAATTCAACCTAATGCATCTCTTCCATGTTATTTGGTTGAATTCTTTTAATACCTTGGGAGTCGGGACAAATGATCACTCCTACAGGGTCTGATAAAACCCGGTTGAAAGCTTGATATGGTAAAAGTAACTTATAAACAACAACGTTTCTCTGGAGCTTTTCGAAAAGATTTGAGAGACCATATGTATACCTTGGGGGAAATTACAGTAAAATGTGATGATAATAACGATAATATTGATAATAATAATGAATGTTAATAATGACAATATACTGACAATAATAAGTGTTAGCAATAGCAACAGCGATAATTACAATTACAACATAACAATAATAAAATAATAATGACAATAGTAATACTGTAGTAATGATAGTAATAATTTGGTTAATATTTGTATTAATATTTTTAATTATAGTAGTTATAATACTACTAATAATTTGTAACTGTTTCAGATGATATATATATATATATATTACTGTCTTGTGTAAAGAATATTGTAGAAACAAGCACTAAAAAATCTATGAACACAGCCGTCAATGTCTGGTGGAGTCGTCGTCGATATTTGATTATCGGAGACGAAATTATGATCATCCCAGCAGCATCCTGACGTCGGCCGTCTATCGTTTTATGTCGGGAATCTGTTACAGAACCCCTCGCCGATTATTCCGTCCGTCCGTCTGTCTGTCTATCTGTCTTTTTCTCTCCCCTCTCTGTCCTTCCGTCTGACTCACCGCCACCAATCACTCAGCGATTTGCGAACAACTTTCCAACCATTCGATCATCAGTCTCGAGTGTCGCACGGATCCGCCTGCCCATGATGACAGCAGTGATCTCAGGCAAACATGTGGCAGGATTGAACGGCTATTCGGCCGTGCATGGAATTGGATTTTGTTATGCATGAATATTTCGCCTGACGTTTTTACCGTCAGTGCCGGCAGCCGGTTCGGACTTCAGAAGAGGTTTCTGCGGCTCTGCTGTCAGTCTTTGTGCGATAAAACCAACAGTGTTTATTGCGCGCTGGTATATCGGATCAGCGCTAGATCCGCGCGCGCACCTGTAGCGGACGATAAACTTGGCGGCGCGCG